>JAWWML010000012.1:28126878-28202562 GCA_035047165.1 Ormyrus rosae | reverse complement strand
GTAAGACATAGTAGAATTGAGAAATCTTTTGAAACATGTCATGAGCATGTTGTGATTTCAGTTAAGCGCTGATTTAGACGTACATCAACATCCAGACAGGCTAGCGATCATTCCTTTGGAAATATTGGATCCACGCTCTAATGTCGGCGTCAATCAACAAGGTACGTTTTGCGGATTCGGTCATGATGTACTTGTACGTCAACGCAATCGGCAGCCGTATGCAAAGAGATCCGATAGCATCATAAACAGATATATGACTGTTAAAATACTCGGCAAAGACGAATGTCCAACTTTCCAAACAATGATATGTGGGAGAAGTGCAGAACCAACAGTATTTCGTACAGCTTGTTACGTAAGTGCAAATACTTTATTTAAACTAATTCAAATTAGTCTAAGCTATCTTTCATTTATAGGGAGACAGCGGAACTGGATTAGTTTACCGTAATAAAATCATAGGAGTTCTCAGTGCCGGACCTCATAATTGCAATACATTAAAACCAATAGAATTCACGAGACTTAATGGATATATGAAATTCATCGAAGAAGCTCAGAATCCACGTGGTGACCACCGCAGGATGTACGTTGTGGATGAAAAGCTAAAATCACCTGAATCACCATCATCTAAACGACCCAATGATAGAGCAAATTCTAGTTATGCAGGAGGCAAAAAGAAGGGCTTTTGGCCTTTTGAAGGGAACAATCATCATGGTAGACCTGCATAACATCCTGGATAACCTGCGTCCCATAAATGGTTGCACAAAAACTTTTATGCACTTCAGCATTGATTTGGTATTAATGTTGTAATTTACGATTTTAAAGTTTTTCAGCGTTTAATATTTTTAATGAAAGATTATGGAAAACCTAAAATAAAATTTCATTTTTAAAAATAATTTTTTATAAAGTTTTTCCCAGTATTTTGTAGGTTCTCATATTATATTTTATGAAAAGAATAAACTAAATGAAAAAAATATTCTTTAATAAACAATTTTTTTATTAGTTTTACATTACTGGAAAGGTACTATAGTCGATAAAAAAAACATAATAGTTTAACCCTTTTCTAGATGTTCCTAAAAAAGGCTGAATTTTTACATAGATCTTTAAGATCGACATAGCTATTTAGTAATCCATGGTTATTTTTAAACCTGGACATCCAGGTCTTTGTCCCTTTGTCGAGGTCGCGAAGAAAAAGGCTAGCCGAGGTCTGTAATCGAACTGCTCGCGCGCCCACGAGCCGACCCGTGCAGCCTCCTTCCGAGCTAATGAATGGGAAGTTTATCACTTGCATCGCGCGAAAACAATATCGCTAAAAGAGAAACCCGCCGCGTCTCTTCTGCCTCTCGGGGCGGTTGACGGATATCTCGTGGGCGGCGAACTTTGACCTCGCCGGGAATATCCACGAGGCGCGGCTCTGGCATTTCTCGCGATGCACACCGAGAGAGGAGTATCGGGGATTTGTGATCGCAAGGAAAGCTTCCATTAGCGAGTTATGGCCAAGTTTTATGAGTGCTCGCAGGTTAAAGAGCTCGATGAATTATGTGGTGATCTTGAGGATGGAGTTTAAGTATGTTGGAATAAAGGTTTTATTATTCTTTTAATAAAGATTTGATATATGTTAGAAACTTTTAAGCTAATGAAACGTTAACCGTAGACTTCTTTCACTCTATTACTATTTAATTTTTTTAATAAATGAAATTCTTGCGTTGTTTATATCTCTTGGAGGAAAACAAAATGTAATTCATTATTAGAATAGAAAAGGCTTTATAATAACTGTAATTTAAATTTTTACACTGCAATAAACAGATCGTTACTTTAAACCATCCGCTTCACTGGCAGAATCACGCACTTACTTTACTCAAATTGCGAATAGCCTCAGACATCTGTTACACGCACGCAACAAGACGTTAAACCTCGCAAAATCCTCAGAACAACAAGCAAAACAAGCCGGCCACAGAGCGCTCATTGCGAAATCAGAGTCACGGCAAGAAGAAAGAATGCAACGGTGCACCGCGCCGTCTGGAGGACGACAAAAGCCGTCTTATTGCCGAGGCGTTCCACGCGTGTATATATATAAAACTGGGGCCCGGCCCAACGAGCGAACGGGACAGTGAGGTCCGTTCTTCCGAATGCCAACTGGGCTTTCTTTTCTGCATTCTGCTGCGCAATACGCCTCGTTAATGGCCGCCGACTTTTTTGCGCGCGATCCGCCGAAGCGCAATTAAAAATTCAAGCCGCCAGGAGGATGACGCCTCGAGACGTTCCTTCCTTCGAGGCTTCCTTCGCTGGATTAAGCGACGTTTAATTAGCGCTGTGTTTGCTCAACTAATTTAGGTGAGCAAGATGAGGCTAACGAAGTTCGCTGATGATTCATTGAATTCTTTAGAGTAGAACGAGGTGTTGAATGGGTGGACGTGATGAAAGAGCTTGTTTTATATGGATTGGGATTACTGTCGTTTGTAGAAATTTAATTGTGCGGCTAAGTGATCTTATTCATTGGATAGTGAAAGGGAGAAATGAAATGTTCAACAAAAGAGTGTACTTTTTGTACAAGTTTCAATGGAATTTCGTATAAAAAAAAAAACTTGTGCCGATAAATTTTTTTATTGAAAAAAAACACGATTTTCGATAATATTAACGCAAAAAAAAATATTACGTTTTATCGAATCTTTTCTTAAAATAAATTTTTATACACCATTTCCGATTTACGCAAAAAATGATAATAAATGAAGAGCCAATTGACAGGAACGCGTTGAAAAAGCAGTGAATCCAAGGCAAAGAAGTTACCCGCGTCTTCTCACGCTCGATAGCAACATTTCTAAAAAAAAAACGGCGCAGATGGCGTACTAAAACTTTGCGCTCTGCGCGGCACACCTATTAAGAATTCCAGACGCTGATATAAAAAAAGCAAGCAGAGAGGAACTAGAGACCGCAATGCATAAATCCCCTTTTCCGTCCAAATCCGCGCAAAAAGCGAAAGCTGCGCAGTAGCCTCTCCCTCTCTCTCTTTCTCTCTCCCGTTTTATCAACTTCCCCGAACCTGCGGATTACACTTTTCTTTTCCGAGCGGCGATGTTTATGAGCGGAATTACAGGCCAACTCCCCCCGCTGCCCCGTCTTGACGGGCTCGAGGTCGCGTATTTGGATTTTATACGCAGGGTATAAAGCCGGGATGGGTTTTAGATGCTTTATAGGCTGGCAGTGAAGGTTTTACGCGGCATCCGAAGTGCGTGACGAAAGAGTCGGAATCTACGCGGCTGATATATGTAAGGGGAGGTCTTTTGTTAAAAATCTGAGCGCGTGATTTAAGAGGGTAATTATCTTGTTGGTGGAGAAAGTTTGAATGGATGATAATTGTGGAGCGGTTTTACGTCCGAGTAGAAAAAGTCGGATATAATGGGACACGTTCAGGTATTACACTCGGCAAAAGAAAAAGAGTTTGCGTTATTTCCTTAAATTTTAGAAACTTTCATTCAGCTCACATAATGCCTAGCTTTTCTTAAATTAATTGCATTAAGCCACAATAGTTATATATTTTATAATTACACCTAATTATCTTTCACAGCCCAGGACGTGAAAGTTTTTCAGTCAGCGAAAAAAATATCATCCCCGTAAACCCCAGTTCCAAGTCAATGAGTCGTAACTCGAACTCTAAAAAAAATATAGAAGACCTTCAATACGGACCACTATAAAAAACCGCGGTCCCTTCCTCCTCCGGTCCATAAACCCTCTCCGTAAACTCGCGATGGAATTCACATTTTTGCTGCCTCGGAGTCACTCGTTCAGTAGGCCTCGAGTTTTCTCTTTCTCCGGCGGCGGCGGCGGTGGACAAGCAGAGCGCCGAGTCACTCGGAAATAATCGCGACTTCGAGGAAAAAGCGCCGCGGCTCCTTCTTTATTTCAATCTCGACGCGAGAGGTTTTCTCTGCGGACTCCCAAGTCGCGCTTTTTGCCACGGGCGATAATAAACGGGCAGCGCGGCGCGAGCTTTTCGCAGCGGGTTTGTAGTTTCAAATTATATATCCTTTGCGCGCCGCGTTCTGAGTACGGCGTTACTGTCTGGGTTTCCGGACGTCGACCTCCGCTTGCGATTTGTTTTTGTACCTGTTGATGTTGTGGGCTTCTGTTTTGTTTGCGGCGATTATTGCTTAGCGATTTAGTAATTCTTGCAAGTTTTTTAGTTACGAAAGGTTAAACTGACAAAAATTTGTTTAAAGAAACAATACACAAATATGTTTTGATTGAAAAACTTGTCAGTTCGGTGCAAATTCATTAAGGCGCAGATAACAACCTTTATTTAAAGGATGAATTAAACTAACGGCAACTATCGTAAATTTAGCATAGACTCCTGTATAATTGCAGGTTAAATGCAGGCGGCACGTTTTCGCAGTGAAATGCGACTCGCTAACGGCGAATTTGATGATTAGTAGGTACCTCGCGGAGTTACAAAACATTTCGTGGAAACCGATTTTGATTGGTCAGCAAGATTAGGTAGTTGCTCCTTTAAAGTTTAAAGATCATAAACCACAAGGAACTTGGCACGGCTTAGAGTTAGCCGCTCCTAAAATACGTAGTAATTGTCGGCGAAAGAAAGTTTCCTAGCTAGTAATAAAGCATTTGAGCTATTGAAGTAATATTTAACTGTCAGTATTCTTATATTTTTATTTTAGGGGCTTCCTATATTTTAAGTGCTTTAATGTGCAGTATAATCACTTTTCTCGTTGTTACTTTCTATTTACAGCTGTCACCAACGCCGTTGACAAAGCAGATAAAAATTCAAGTATTTTAACCGAAATAATGTTTGAAATTTTTAAATAAAATTATAAATTCGCTGATTAAATGACTAAAGCTATTGTTAAAGAAGTTAAGTAATAGCATATTAACAGAATATTAAATTCTAATAAAAAGATAATCTTGCAATTACTGAGACGTAACAGTTTTTAGTAGATAAGCTGCATACTTTAGATATACAAATTTCAATAGACATTTTTGAAGAAATGATATTTCATAATGAACAGACTGGCAGAAAGCAAAAGTATACCTCAATAAAAATCACGAAAGCCATTTATAAAGTGATTAGATAATCTGTGAAAAATATCTTTCTGCAACTTTGAGATTTAATTTTTAAATGTTATTTTAATGATAGGAGATATTTTATGCTGACTCCACACAAATCCTAACGTTTTCAGCTTATTTTAAGTTCTACAGAATTTCATAATTATTGGTAAAAGTATATTAATTTATTCAATTAACAAAAGAGATACAATTGCTAATTAATTACAATTTCACTTACAACAATATTTTTCGTAATCAATATTTTATATTTTATATAATAATATTTACCCGAAGTACTAATTTTATAATCAAATTACTGTTCAATTCAATATCTCATGCCTGACCGAACTCCTATTACTTTACAATTTCTTTAAAAGCAGTAACTGCAGTCCTAAACTTCTCAACCATTTCAACAACATTCGCTCTTAGGCGCATTATAACTTCGTAAACAGCGATTTATCATTGTTTATAAGAATCCATTAACTCGCGCGGAACCGGCTTTTCAAATTCGAAATTGGCTGCCGTTCTCCTCGCGGCGGGCAGTCACGGATTTCGTTACGTGATTCACGAGTCGCGGCGAGGAAAGGAGGAAAACAATGTAAGTGACTCACGGAGGTCCGCTAGAAAGTGCAGAAAATTCACGACCAAATTTGCCGCCAGGCAGATTTTATAAGCGCGCAACACTCGATTCGACGTAATTCGACGAGGATAATGATCCTTGAGAAAACGATGTTAAATTCGATGTCCCCGAGTCGATCGGTTTATAATGTGAGTCATCAGCTGTAATGCACGCGAATAATGTTTTATTGTTTTAGGCACAGGATGGTTTATGCTCATGAGAATCGTACACGCTTTCATTCTTCATGGCTCTAATCACTCGTACTGCACGTTTTCATTGTCCACAGAAAATTAAGTAAAAATTTTTATTCAAAATACAGTTTTAAATATGTAAAAAATTTTTAAATTAGGGTTAGAAATCTAAAAAATTTCTCTTTTGATTAAACACAGTATATTTTTTAGACCTCAAAATCAGACTTCATGCATTACGATATGCAAGCGGTACGTTGATCTCAATGATATACATGTGATTTGAATTATGAGGATGCAAATAATACCAAATACCGTGCAAATAAGTAGCTGCGTTCATGTTTGGTTGAAGCTAAATTATTTGAGTTTTTCAAAATTGCTCTCAAAATTGCTCTCTAAACGATATAATGTCTGCATAATTGTTTTTAACATGTTTATTGTTTATTTTCGTAATCCTTAATTTCATTTATCATATAAATAGTTTACTAACTAATTTCAGAAACTTAAATAAAAAAAAAACAGCTTTACCGTAAAAATTTCTATTATCAAGGAATAAACCTTCCAAAATCAATGCATCGGTAATCCCTCCCGAAAATCCGCGCTCCGCCCGCCCAGTCCTCGATATTCCGTCTACGGGAAATCCAATAAAGTTTCAATTTCGAAAAAACATCGGCGCGCATAATGGAATCTCCGCGAGGCGTCGTCACGCGTCAAGAGCCCCGGGGAATCGCAATTCGACTCGCGATCTCGCGCCGCTCCGTCTGTGTCTCCGCGGCCTCTCGTCGCCGCGGTTGAATCATCGACGAGGAAAGTATATGTGATGCAAGGTAGCCTCGGTTATTTGCAGATGTGCGCGCGCACGCAGCGACGTAATCTCGAGGGAGATCGTTATTTTCTTTATTCCGCGGGCTGATGGCTGCATTGTGGCGAAACTCCGAGGTGCATTGTGAGCGTTTAGAGAAAGTTTAGCTTTGGTGTTAACATCGCGGGGGGTAATGGCCAGTTTGTCAAGTGGTATTGTTGATGAAAAGGAGGATTTACGTAAAACCTTTTTAATCGGTATTTCATGCTTTATCATAAACTTTATCGTTATTCTTGGTTCAAGTATTTTAATAAACGAATTTAGAAAAATGAATTCGTTAATATATTTAGAAGAAAAAAACGTTAATTTTATAACGCCTTTATTGTACTCTCTTGAATTCGTTAATTTTTTCTTATTCAAATTATTAAAATTCTCTCAATAAAATAAACAGATGAATAAAGACAAATAAATAAATAAGTTTCACTCTCTAAATGAAGACTCATCGCTTCAAGTGCTAACCGTCGTTTTGAGCAGCTCGCATTTTCACTATCGGCATGCAAGCAGCGTATATTTTTAGAAACAGTCAATCTGTCTTGGCGTCTGCCGCCTTGGGTCACAGACGTGTTTTATAAACAAAATACTGAGAGGAAAATTGGCTGCGGCAGCCTAAGTTGCATTTAATGGTTTTGCCCCTCGTGCGCCACTTGTACGCCTTCTTGAATTTATGGTTGCATCTCGAGTGCACACTCTAAGCACGATGCCTTCTGAGTGATATTATTATAGAGGGTAAAATAAGTGTTTTCAGTTTGTTTTTTCATAATTCAAATGTCACCCTAAAAATTTAGATTATAGAAGTCGTAGTTAAACAAAATATTCAAGCCATTTCATAAGAAACACGTGAATTTGGTTAAAAAGAAGAAGATAAGATTTGCTATTAATACTTGCCAAAGTAGCTCCTTGAAAGCTCAATGATTACTAGCCGTAAAGCGCAGCTTAACGCCGATTAACCAGCAGATGAATCACAGTCCTATTCACTAAAATTGCGCAAATCCTCGTCCTCCAATGATATCACTCACAGTCACAAAAACTCGGCTCTCCCAACTCGGGAAGTTCACCGCGACCGCGCATAATCCCTCGTCATTCTTCAGCATTACGCGGCCAATTAGCAATTACGCGTATATCTCCCCGGCCGACTACAGCTCATTACCCTCTAAATCAGCGAAAAAAAAAACAGAAAACTCCACCTCGGCAGTCCTTATTAAGAGATAAGCATCAAATCTAAATAATAACAAGCGGCCGTTCCCCGCGAGCAGCGCGTACTTATAGGCTCGCAGAGGCCTCGGGAGCGGGAATTGCCCGCTGGTAGGAGCGACATTAGAGTCCGGTCGTCTCTCTCTCCCTCTCGCAACCGAGAGTCGTATAAATCCGATCTGTATCGGAGGCCTGGCTTTGTCGCTTGATCCGCGGGGACGGGATACGGGAGAGAGAGATCGCATGCCGGGAGGCCGATACGCGACTTGCGTCCGTCTCTCGCGCGGCAGTCACCCGAGATCTCTGAGATTGGCTCTCGGGGAAATCTAGCGAAGCGCCGTTGTTTCTTGCGAGAATATCGTCGGCCGCTGCGGCAAGTGGTAAGAGGCTCGGGGCGCAATTGCCGGATTTTGTTTACGGCGGGATGAAATTGTCGGACGCAGGCTGGAGAAGTTATCATTGACATTCAATTTTCTGCGCGGTCATCCGTGCGAACGTATCAACGCGGCGCGGAATTTAAAGCTTTCGGATGGTATCTGCTTTGCGAGATGCGTTGAAGTAAAATTGAATTGTTTTTATTGATCGATTTTGACCGAATTCAACGAAAAATCGGTGTTATAATATTCTTTTTTTTATACTGTGTAACTGCGTAAATCTGAAAAATGATTGAATAAAATTAAAAGGCTATAAAGTATTCATATTTGAGTGTATTTTGAAAAATGATTTTAAAAAAAGCAACTTCTGCTGCGTAATAAACATACAAATATTTAGTTCTTTTTCCCCTGATAAAACATTATGTCTCTTGACAACAGCCTTTCGATATGTATTTGCAACAAAAAAGAGGAAATTCATTTCCAAACAAAAATAAATGGAAACCCTCATGCACTGAAGGTAATTTCGTTTTTCTATCGCTTTTTTTCACAATACCTCCACTAAAACTATTGATTCAGAGAATTGCTGTTCTCTCTTGAAATGTTTTCAAAGCAAATCAATGCAGTACCATCAAAGAATAACACTGAAAGCAACAAAAGGCACTATATAAACCGTATTTTCATTATTTAACTTGTGATAGTTTCACTTTGAAATTATTTGTAATTATCACTTACCTGGTTCAATCTGCCTAAAAAATAATACTGAAAAAAATTTCGGATTAAAAAAATTTCACCGAAACCCCAATCACCTAACTTCTGACAATCTTTAAAAAAAAATTAAATTTCACCCGTAATACCCGATGCAAAACACCGCTGACCTCAGCAATTCCCGCTCCCAATAACCACCTCCGATAAAAAAAAAGAGTGCCTCCGCATCCCATTGTGCCCCGCGCCGAGGCAAAGAGTAATCGCGCCTCTCATCCGTCGCGGTCGGTTCGTGTCGAACTCATCCTTTAAAGCCTTATCTCCGCGGAGTCCGGGGGAGAGAGGGCACGTAAACTGACCGAGGGCAGTCGAGTAAACGTGGGAAGCGTCGGTCTTGAAGGCTGGCATGAAACGAAAATACCTGGGAATGCGAGGAGAGATGACATTGCGCAATGCGCGCGCGCGCTCGCGGATATTAATTGCGGTGTGCGCGATCGCCGTTGCGCGCTGCGGGGCCCTCTTTTTTTTCTCTCTTTCTCTCTCTTTCCTTCCTCGACGTACACACAGGTGCGGAGATCGGCGAGGTACACGGCATTCGTCATGCGCGGCGATGCGCAAGCCGAGCTGCTTCTTCTTCTTCCTTGCCGCTTTTTTTGCGCTTCACGCGGAAGAGTTCGAGGCTGGCCTTTTCTGATGACCGTTCATTGAGATGACTCTCTTGAAATTTCAGATGGTTTCTTTTTTCTGGGAAATTGTTTTGCTCGCTCTTGAGAGACGCGTTTTAGGGCGAGAATAAAATGAAAATTATTTTTCTGTTAGATCATTATTTTGGGGAAAGTTTTGAGTCGATTTAATTATATTGAGATAAATGTAAATATTTATTAATGTAGTCTTTAGTGCAGACGTTTTACGTAAATCAGAGAATATTTTATCATAATTTCCAACGAATAAAGTACTACGAGAATATGATTAAAAAACTTGCTTAAAATTTTCAAGCATCCAGCGAACAATCGAACAAATCATCGCTTCATCGTAAAACGCGTAGGTAAGTAAAAACGCACGTCGGATAAATAATAAATGAAGATCGTTCGTTACGTCAATTGTCAAATGATGCAACAACAGCAAGTCGTAATGGGTGCGCGTGATAATTACATTGGGGAAACGAAGCTCCTGGGGGTAAAGTAACGCGGAGGGCGCATTTTCAAGTCGAGGGCCGCGCTACTAATTGCACGAATGATTCATTAACTTTTAAGTAACGCAATTGTTACGATTTAAAATTATTCAAATTTTCGCGCGGCTGTATAAAATGAACTTTAAAGTGGGAAAGAAGTATTTAATATTAATCGAGACGTATATACATTGATTATTCTTCGACTACGTACTTTTATATAAAATCTCATTTTACTTCCTCAATTCTACTTGCATTAACTTTATGTACTCAACGAATCTGTGATTTTACCTACCGATAACTCCGCCCTAAAACCATCACATCATTTCTCCCAACGGACTCAAGACCAATTCCCGCAATAAGTATCCTCAGCGGGCAGCTCGACTTACTAATAAAACCAGCAAAAACAAGTGTCGATTAGCATACGCTCAGAATTGATCATCGGCGAAAGAGGCTCTCGCGAAAGCTCTTATCTCTCATTAGCGCGAACGAGCGCGTCGATGCGCCCCGCAGACGGAGAGAAGACTCCGACCGCGGCGCGCAGAGAGAGCATTGAGCAACCGCGAAGATAAACGGCAATCGCGATTGACGCGCGCTCTCTGCCTTTTTTTTCTTTCCCCGCCGAGTAAAAGCTGCCATTTCCTTTCGTTACGCGCGCCGTTTCCTGCGCCGCCGCCGATAATGCGCGGGCGATTGACCCTATTGTCGAGTGGCGAGCAATTGCGCGCCGAGCTCCGAGCAACGTCCTCGGCTCCTTTGAGCGAGGATGTGTGTAAGCGAGGTGCGCGGAGGGGAAGCTCGCGCGTTGGATCGCGGCTGAGATCGATTTGAAATTGCAGTTTTTACGCGCAGCATTGGAGCTTGCTTTAGCCTAGAAGTTGAAGGTCAACAAATAAGTAACGTTTGTTCAAGTAAGAAGAAGTTTGGACAAAGAAAATGGTGTGTGATAATCACAAAAATGAAATGTTAAATTTGATTCTTGCATAAATACTGTACAAAAGTAATGCTTCTCAAACGATGGGCACCTGCGAGTTTTACGCAATATACTTCAATGATAATTAAGTAACACGAGACTTCCGAAACACGAGGCTACATAAAAGTTTTAAAAAATCAAGGTTGCATTAAAATGTGCGATTGAATGTGCAAAAACAATAAAAATACCAAGCAATAATCCAAAAATATAAACACCTACCATTCCAACGATTTTGCCAGAAAAGAATTTCTACGAATCGAAAAGCACAAAAGATAAACGATCGCTGATTCGATATAAAAACACGTTTTCCGCGTGCGCACTTTAATGCATATAAAAAGAAAGAGGAGAGAGGGATAAACGAGCGGCTGCCTGGCAAAGGCCGACGAAACTCGGATGCATCCGCCGTGAGAGTTTCATCGAGTTATTTCGGGTCACTTGATCGTTTTGATATTCAAAAATTTTTCATTGGCCGGCTCTGGTACAGCTTCCGGTCAAAAGCCCCGGCGAAATAAAAACGATGCGCCTCGGCTGAAAAAAATTGCGCGCAAATTGAGTTTCCCTCGAATTTTCAATTTTCGAGCCTCCAGAAGTGTGCGGACTATCTCGAAAAAAAAAAAAATGCCGCGCCTGTTGAGTCCTTTTTTTTCTCTCCTCGCGCGCTCGAAAAAAAAAACCGGAAAGAGGGAGAGATATAAACGTCGGAATCGGTTTGACGAACGTCGATCATCAATTTCCGATCTCTCCCGAGTTCGTTTGTAAGTACTGGCGGATGCGTAAAAGCTAGTTTTATTCGCGACGTCGCAGGCAGCAGATATGAATCAGACGGAAGGTGTTTTTGGCTTTCGCGGGCGATGTGTGAAAAATCATAAATCTCTGGAGGACGGAAGACTGATTTGCGAGGCTCCGGGCGTTTCGCGCGAGATTATTATTATACGAGCGACAGTCGCTCTGTTTTCAATTTTCGGGGGAAACAATGGATCGAGTGGAAATCCGTTGAATTATAATTTACGGTGTAAAAGGTTCTCATAACGGAAATATTGTTTGTTGCAGATTCATAAATTTATGCGTGACTTGGTGAGCACGAAAAGCCAAGCTTAATTTGATTATACGTTGTTCATACTTCGACTCATTCATCGAATTTACTGTCTGTAATAATACTTGTATTTTGAATAATATTGATTACATTAAACGATAAATGAATGAAATAATAATTTTTGTTTACTTTTTTTTGTCTAATCGTTCAATATTCCTTTGTAAATTACCAGTATTACTAACCACTTGAGCGTTATTTATCCATCAGATGATTTCGTATCCTAAAGTCAAGCAAACATTAATATCAGTACATCTCTTCCGACTCTCCAGCAAACAGCAAGAAATGCAGCGGCACTCCCCAGACTAATCACCAACGAAGATATCCCCTGCCGCCCTCCTTCTAATCAAATATGATCGGCAAGAAACTTTACCAGCTTACACGTATCCATATCCGGAGCGGCCCGCAGGCGAAAAAAATTAGGTTGGACTTATCTCGCGAAAAATACCTCCAGTATATATCTCCGGCTAGACGCGGAGGGAGTTTAATAAAATAAGGAGAAAATAGAAAAGAAGTTGCCGGTCTATAAGACTTTGTTGGAGGCGTTTATGCGAGACTGTCGGGAGATAGGAGTAACTGATGCGAGGACCCTCGTAGATGCACGAGTGAGATATATTCGAGACAAACGACTCAGGAAGTTGACTGAGCGCGCGAGCATCGAGGGACGCGCCGAGCGAGGAAAAACGGCGGATTAATCGATAAAACTAGAGCGAAGTGAAGGAGAGCGCGTATCACTGCGGATCTTCTTGTTATCTTAATGTTCGGAATGGGGTGCCTGTTTTTTTTTTTTTTTTTTTTTTATTGAATGGTGAGGAGAAATTTCAAAATAGAATGTGTATTTCAATATTTAAGGAGCGTATAGTCGTTTACGCATTGTTATACTTACGTATTTGAAGCTTTATAGGGAAAACCATAATTGTGTTTTACTACTCACCTGAAACAGAAAATAAAAATCAATTAAATTTAGAAGTAATTTGATTAGAATAACTTAAAATGTATATATAAGCTTATATCTGAAATAGATTTCTATTAAATAAACTTATTTACTAAACAAAATTAAAATGTAAATAGTTCAAACTACCTATGGTTTTCGAATATATAATACTTTTTACTTGCAGGCTACATAAAAAATTCAAGTGAACCTCTTTAACCTTCCCAAGAAATAAAAAAAAAAAAAATGAAGCTTATCAGCCACCTGAACCTCCCTCCTCCACCCGGGCAATCTGCCACCCCGTAACCGGCACCCCATAAAAAAATCCACCTTCCCCACCGAGCGTCTCCTCGAAAACGTTGACCAGGAAGCGGAGCGCCCTCGAATCGGGATTGAATCTCGGAGCGGAGCTCTCTCTCTCTCTCTCCCGCGGGACACTTAATTGTCGCCCAGTGGACACGCCTACGTCGTCCTCCTGATTATACGATGCAGCGTGTGCGCGGAGGCCACCACCGCACGAACACCGAGACAGAGAGAGAGAGAGAGAGAGAGAGAGAGAGAGAGAGAGAACGCGATTACGCGCGCTAACGACGCGCCTGCTGCCTGCACCCGCCGGCAGCGCTGCAACGAGGTGAGCGCTCGCGCGTGCACGGAGCTGCGATTTATGGGCCGCCTCGCGAGGGGCCTCTTCGCACTTGGCACGCGCGCGTCGGAGGCTGCGAGAGGACTCTTTCGGACGAGAGATATCGAGCCCGACAGCCGGAGGGGAGGCGATGCTCACGCGGCCTGTCGGGCTCGGATTTGGCGTCGACGCGCGCTGCGATTTGAGACGGTGAAATTTTGTGCCTTGGAATTTCGACAGTTTTAGATTAAGAACAGTAAGATGTAATATCTTTAACATATGTTAAATTTAGAAATGTAATGTACAATTTTTTTTTCTTAAAATTTACTTATTTTTCAGTATAATTTCTTAAAGTAAAATCTAATAAATTGCAAACCGTCCACAGTTTATTTATTTTTTTCATAAAAATCGTATATTTATTTGCATTTTTGGAGAATTTTCAGTTTTTATATGCACAATAAATCTCTTCGCGAATGCGTGAGTTTGTGACGTTTTTAAAGTCAACATTTCTAGTCTTTCCAGAGAATAATCTCCCATTGTTTCCGAATCCTCGCAAACTTATCAACTTCCCCATCTAAACAAAATCCCAATCCTAAACTAAACAAAAGCAATAAAGAAACCCTCGAACAAAGGAGCTAAAAACTTTAGAATCAAAGCTCGGCACTCACTTTCGAGCAACGGCACCGTGTTCGCGCGCTATCGACTCGACTGCCTCCGACTCGATAAAAATTTCAGTCAGCCATTCGCCTAGCAGCGGACGGGCCCCGGATAAGAAAACGAATGACATCCCCGGTGCCTTGTCCTGTCAAAGTTGGACGTCTGACAAAGGCAAAGTGAAGTTCTCTCCTCTCCCGGTAACTTTTCCTTAACAAGTTCGGATACAAGACGATTCACTTCCCGAGCGAACTGCGCTGCAAGAAAGTACACCACCTCGGTCCTGGTGTACCCGCGGTGTTAACTAATTTGCAAAGATGTATCTACGCGCGGGCGGGAAACGCGAATTAGAGATAAGTAAATGGACTGTCTTAGAAAGTGCCCGGCAACTGATTCGTGGCTAATGTCAGTTTTTAACAATTGTAATGCGCGAAGCTGTTTAATGCCAAGCGAATAATGAGATAAGGTACGCAATAATGTCAGTATTGTATAAAATTAAAAAGTTATAAGAAAATTTTATTCTATTTGCTTCTAAATTATTATGTAGAGAGCATGCAACATCCAAAAAATAATTAGACTTTTTAGATGCAGAATCCGATTTGCGGATTCATTATCTTATAATTTATAATCAGATTTCAAAAATCAAGATCGTTGCAGGTTTTGCTTAATGATTCAGCAAAATGAATTCTTTGGCGTAGTTAATAAATAATTCTTATCACAAAGAAAATCTTTCAGTCTAAAATGGCACTTTAGTGAACTTCGTTACTATATTCTACCTTGATTAAATGCAGTTTAATTTTAGCAGTACATACTTTCTGATTACTTAATTACGTATTATAAATGGTCTAATTTCCAGGTATGACTCAACGTTAATCTAAATCGTAATCAAAGGAAGTCGCGATACAAAGAACATCAGAGGGAAAGGAAGGAGAGATAAAGGATAAAATCGAGGTAGAAAGTTTGGCAGGTCGGCACGCATGTGAATGAGACTTAATAATTTCGCCGGGGTGAGTAACGCTGTTTTATATGCAAAGCGAAGCTTCGCACTGCAACAACACTCCCGCGTCTCGTCCCTTTACACATCTGCGTACGAGCTATTAGCATTCTTTCGCATCGGCTTCTAATTTCACTTCAATTGTACCAAAAAATTGTAAAATAATAGTAGGTCCATGTAATATGGTAAAGGCCTTTTTCAGAACCGACGTCAAATGCAGAGATAAAGAATTATTTAGTAGATTCCAAACGTCTGATTGGCTTTCCCCGTCCACCACTTTGAAACGTGTCAGATGGCTGCGTATGCCCGCGGAATACATGAAAAAAACGTCGCTCGCTTAAAACTTTCGCGTTTAAATTTTATCAAAGCAGAAAGACATAAAGGACGGCAAGTGCAGGCCAGGTATCTTCAGACTACAAATACCGCTCTGGGCTTCGCGATTCCGTTGTACAGGTTTTGCGCGAGGGGCGTCGCGAGAATAATACGGGCATAATTTCGTGTTTTATGAAGCTGAGCGTAAAAGTTATTGCAGCCGCGATCTCCATGCGCGAGCCTAAGTAACGCGGGCATGAAGAATAGAGTGTGCGGGGCTCGAGTCGCGCGACCCTCGAGGAGGAGATTCTAGGAGGATTTCATATGCGCTCGCTATATGTATACGTATTCGTTTTATGCAGGTGTGGAGCTTTTTTTAGATGCCTTTGAGGATATGCAAAGCACCGACGCTCTTTTTAAAATTAATGCAAGCCTCGATAAAGTGATTAAGGAATCTGATATTTCGCAAGGGAATTAATTTGTTTTTGTTTTTCTAAAAATAAATTTTGTCACTTTTAACATAAGCTTAAACGGCTGATAAAACAGTCCTTGCTTTCGAGTTAGGTTGCAGTTTCGAAAGGAATAAAGTTTTATTTATTGCCGTTTCTTAAATCTAGATTACCTCCGACCGAGACATAATTTATTTGATAGCCCTCAAATAAATTACAAAGCACGCAAAATTTATCGCCTAAAACAAGCGAGGCTAAAAGAATCCAAGTATCGACTTGACGCAGAGCCACATTCGATGCGCCATTCGCAAGCTCGCAAGCTCCCCTGCGTATTTGCTTACCACCTGAGCCTCGAGCCTCGCACCGGAAGATAATTATGTTATAAATATATTGGCCGGGCAAACAGAAGCCCCGAGCCGATTCCCGCTCTCCGTCCCTCTCTCTCTCTTATTCTCCCCGCGAAACTTTGCGCAAGCTCGCGAACCGGGACTTTGCCGCGGCTTTAATTGAGTCGGGCGATGCGTCGAAATAACTCCATCTCCAAAAAGGACGATTTTATACTCGGGGGGAAGAGGGGAGAATCGGGAAAACTTTGCCGGCGGCGTTGCTTAGCGCCGGCAGGATTAAGGTTTTATGCAACTTGTACCGCGGCGGAGGAAACGAAAAAGAGTTTCCTATTTGTCAGTTTGCAACGCGATGAATTTAGTTGTAATTGAAGTATTTACAAAGGTGGGCTTGCATCGTTACAAAGTTTTAAAGAGTTTTCGACTGTTATACTTAAATAACGACTGTAATTCGTTATTGAATTAGTCTGTCGATAACTCTCGTTGAATTGAAAGTATGTAACTTTAACGCTACTAAATGAAGTTCAGTTGTTAATTAAAAGCAACGACATTCACTTTCAAAGTCGAGCGAAATTCGAGAACATTAATTTAAATGCATATCGTCCCCTTCTAAAACCTTTCATTGTGTCCCCGCAAGATCGGCATTGACAGGACTACAATTAGCCTTTTCATTTTAATAAACGGATTTTCTCCCTTCGCACGGCGGCGATGGACGCCCCGATCTCATCGAATACATTAACTTACGCACGAGCACCCCCGCAACTCCGGGCTAAAGCTCCGGAGAATAGTTTCAAATTTTTTTTCTCTCTCTCTTTTTCCATTAAACCCTCACAATGCGTGAATAAATTGCCGAGCTTCCACGTGGATTTTGGCGCAAAAGAATATGCTTTGAAGTTATGTAAGAGCCTCTTTCTCCCGGAGCCCTCGTCGCCCTGATAATAACCTTATTTTATATAATGTAATTTGAATTCCTTATTAGAATTCGTGAAAGTCTGACAATTTATTAGAATTCGTAAAGTTCTGAAAATTCATTTATGTTCTTCCAGGCTTAGCTTTATTTGCAAAATGATGCCAAGTCATGTGTACTTTAAGATTGATTCGTCATTCGAAAATTCAACAATGAAATTTCGCAACGATGGTTGCGTTCTCAATCTTTTTGATATCTTTATCATAAGTCGGGATAACAACGTAAATTGCCTCCTCGTCTTTTTACTTTACGCAGCCATACCGATCAGATTATCCATCCCATTTTCCCTTCTTCGTGTTTCACACCTTCGTTGAGTGCCTTTTTCTATAATGTGCACACCAGCTAAGTCAATCTATAGCGGTTATTGCACTTTTACTATTATAGGCTCGAATAACGATCGTAAATAAATCATTATTTAAGAGGATATAAAACTTATTGTAAACGTAAAAATTTAGTTACGAATTGACTTGTGGAAGTGGATTCTTACTTACGCAGTAAAAAATTATTTCACTTGTCAATTTTAATAATTAAGTATTTTAAACTTTGTAAATTTATAAAAATATTATATTAAGAAAAATTTTCAATTTGGTGGTACCCTTTCAAAAGTAAATGTACCTGTCTTGTGAGCTCCTACAGCCCATACTTTTTTACAAAGGCAGCATGCTCAATTTGACTAATTAAGGATGAACAACACGCAAAGCCAGCAGCAAAGAACTTCCCTTAATTGTTAATTACAAGCCAGGAGTACTCCGAGAAGAGAAAGACTTGCCTTGTTTATGAATGGACCCGCGTAATGTTTTAGGATTAAGGGTAAGTAGATTTTCCTTCTTAATCGGGAAAATCCATCTAACCCTCGGACCCCTTTTTGCGCGGAAAGAAAATTTGCCGCGCTCGCAGAATTTTCTTTAATTCGCACTGGCCGGACTTCTAAAGGATTCTCTGTGTTCAGAAACAGTAAAAAAAAAAGCGCTGACTCGGCGCGAGTGTAATTACATTAGGAGTCATTCATTCGAAGATTTAATTTAAGAAAAGAAAATTTTAATCTTCGGGGACAACCATTTTTGTGTAAGATATAATACTTATTGCAATAAGATATAAAACTTTTTTGATTTATTGCTCCATTAAAATGAAGTAAATAATATCGAATATTTTTAACAAAATAATTATATAATTATAATTATATAATACTTATTGCATTACTTTCTTTAAAGTTATGAAAGAATATGAACGAATACAGCAGATGAAAAGTCTTAAGCATATTCTATTTAACGTAAAGTTTCACAAAGTCTTAAACCACCGATAATCCGGATATGAAATTATTAGACTTTACTCAGGATAAGCTAAACTTACCAAGACTTCGGCTAAGTCGCTAATACTTTTCTTCTCAAGTCATTAATATTCTATACACTAATGCAATTTTGTAAAGATAAAGCATTACTTAATATCACAAATAATGTTATTAACTATAAAGATTATAGAATTCTTTTTTTATTTTAAAAATCGAATAAAAGTTTACCAAGTTTCATTTCTTTTACAATCAAATTTCCTTCGACTCAATCTTGCATAAAGTAACCTCTTTAGCCGCTTCCTTCCCGAACCCGAAGAAATCTAAGCAAATTATTCCCGTCCAATGCAGAAATAGGCAAACACTCCAACCGTCCAAGAAACTAGATTCACTCCTCCGGAACTCTTCCGGGCAGCGAGCTCCGGCCTCTGAGAAAAACAAAATTAAAGCCCCGAGAGCGGAAAAGCGCGTCGCAGCTCCGTCGCGAAATAATTTAGCCCCCCTCCTTCCCCCTCCCGACGCCGCGCGTAATAACTTTTTACCGGCGATAACGACGTCGGGCGGCGGAGGCGATTCTCTTAAGTGCCGCGCGCGTGAAATTATAATGCACTCCGCCCGATAAAATTTACCTATTCCCCTCGCAGGCGCGCGCGCTCCTCGCCTCTGTCTCCTGGCGTGCTCCTCCTTTTTTTCCTTCCTACCGAACGATTATGGGCCCGTCGCGCGATGCCGCGCGATGTTAAATCGATCGGCGACGTACGCGAGAGAAACCGCGCTGTTAATTTATACGCGCCTCGAGTCTCCCGCGAATAATGGATAGCGCTGAAAATTTTAAGCGCCTTTGCGCGTCTGTGAATTACGAGCGCTCTCTGGCATCGGCGATGGGAATTGGAATTTATGATTGAAACTGTACTCTTTTTTTTTGTTCGTTCGAGAGCGCGCCGCGTGAGAGTTTTAAGTCTGTGAGTTTGAATGAGTTGGAATGGTAATTTTAAGTGCAGGTAAAGTGCATTAAACTGACCTATATAGCGGTGGATCGAACTTTTGACATAAACATTTTATGAGCGCCGACTAGACATTTCATTACGCCGATGCTTGATGAATTAAATAATGAATCTATTAATTTTTCAATGATAAAATGTTTTTAACAATCTTGCTAAGAATTTTCACTTAATTTACATTAAATTTTTGCTTTCTTTATGTAAATTTCCACACAAATAACCAATTAAGTAATCCGTGCGAAAGGACTACGCAATTAATACGCATCTCCTGCAAATGAAAAAAATTCTCCATCAGGAAAACTACATACGTGAGAAGCGAATTGCGCAAAACGTACTTTCAATTCCATCCAACTACCCCATCAACTACTCTAAAAACGGCTCGTAAACCCCCGAAAAAGCAAAGCCATTAATCCAGCAACTCCCGGAGCACGCACAGCCTGCTCCAGCAAACTCGCCCTCCCGACTTCGTCAACTCCGAATACTCGCGGAACGCGCGGCAAAGTCCCTCTGGCGTCGGCATGCAAATCGAAAGGAAACCGAAGACGTCGGCGATCGGCGTTTAAGCGTCGGGTTCGGCTAATGTAATTGCGGGAGAGCGGACGGGGCGGCGCCGGGCGCCGAACACGTCAGCTAATTAGTCGGCGCTCTCGTTATGCCGCGCGCGCGCGCGCGCGAACTCGCTAGATGCCTTCTGATATTACATCTGTATGCGGCTGAGAAAGCCTGTAATCGCGCGAGAACGCCGCCCGCCGCCGTCGCCGAGTTTTCTTGGAGCTTCGCGGTAAGCCGGGAGCCGAGCCTCTCTCGCTGCAGCCGGGAGGAGGACCGTATTGTGGAGCGAGGGAAATATTGAGGTACGGGCTTGACGGGCTGGGAAATAAGCTGATGATGAAGGAGGATTAAGGAAGGTAAGTCGGTCATTAACGGTTTATTTTTGCGAAAATTATTCGGAAATTTTGGTAAGTGAAAAGCAGGATTTTTATTAAAAAAAAAAAAAGCAATATTTCATTCGATGTATTTGTTGCCGGTTGAGTATTGATTCGTATATGAAGTAAATAGTAAATAAACTTAACTTGATTACGAAAAGAAAGACAGACGTGCTTTAAATGACAAGTCACGTACGAGCGCGTCTGCCGTTATGATCACGTCCTTACAAATGGGGGATAGACGCATCCCTCAAAGATCGCATTTACTGGCCAAACTTATTGCTCGAAAGAAAACAGAGGCAAGCCGTGACTAAACTCTTAATCAGCACAAAACCAGAGAGCAATACTTTTAAGAGAAACTAATCAAGCGAAAAAATCTTTGCTACTACAATGACGAAAGATTAAAACAATTTTCCAACCTCTCCAGTCCGAAACAAGTAAATTCAAAGGATTAGGACGGGAACTCCAAGTGCTTTCTAATCGCGGATATCTGTATATATATCGAAGTAAATAAGTGGGGTCCCTCGGTTTTCGCAAGAATAAGCCTCGTAGCTATCGCCCGCCGATAAGTCAGGCCGATTAGAGGCAGGCAGGAGAATCGGCGTGGGCGGCTTGATTTGCATCGGAGAGGCAGCGAGAATCCCTTTTCAGACTTCACCAACGTCTGCAGCAAGATTGATGCGAGGTACTAAGGTTGTTCTAATTAGTGTACAAGCCGAGGTACAAGTTACTTCACAAAAATTAGGCAATTTGTATTCTTCGTTGCCGGGATCGTTGCTTTTTTTGGTAGAAGATAAAAAGTTTGTTTGCTTGTTTTAAAAATTTTGTAATTAAAAACTATTTTAGTATTGTTAATTTCAATAATACTTTTTTGCAATCGTACGTTAAACGCACTGTTGTAAAAATATTATCATAATTTTAATCTTCTTTTTAAAACACAAGAACCATTATCATATAAAGTAAAGAAAGCTATTAAAAAAAAAAGTACAAAAGATAATTAAGGGTCGCTATACCAACCGAACCGATATGGCTGAGCCATTTACTTAATTCGCAATATGTAGGTAATGCCTCGTTGCAAAAGCGCCGTCATGCCGACTTTGCCAACTCCCACAAATCTCCTTCAAGAATATACCACGCGCCTCTTCTACTTTTGGTCGCGTGCAGCGGAATAGAGGCTAATGATGACAGTAAAAGGATTGCGTTTCAGACTAATCAATAAGTCTCTGATTTTGTTGCAGAGCTTCAAACTGGAGCGATTTTAATTATCGCTCGTTCGAGGCGAAATTAGAACCTCGCAAAAATAAAGGCCGACACTGTTTAATTGTAAACGTGTCTCCGGTAATTATGTACCAAAACATGTGCTGTACAGTTTTTTTTCAATTTTTACAGTTTAAATTGATGAATTTTAACTTTATAACTTTAGACGCGAGACGTGAGAAGAGCGATGCACGTTCGAAGGAAGCAGTAAACTCGTTCCGATCAATATTGTTACAAAAGGAACAGCGCAGCTTTTAATATTTCTAAAAATGTACTTATTATTATTATATACGTGAATTTTAAAAACGTAAAATTTTATGCAAGACTGCAACATGCAGCCATTTTATAAAATATGTAAAAGCTTTTTATTGATATAATTCTTTAAAAAAATGCATATATCCAGCATTCGCTTCTTTCAACATTATTTATAAAGAGGCATTATTATGCACTGAATCTAAAACTTGTTTAAAATACTGAACATTTTACATCTCCAAAATGAAAAAATTTTCTTCGTTTACTTAAAAGCAATAATATTTACTATAAAAAATAATAGTTTATTTTTTAAAAAACTTTCTTATTATTAAATTTAATTCAAATTTTACTTTTATCAAATTCCCAAAAATCTAAAACTTATAAAATCTAATACATTTCGAAAGTGTCCCTTCAATCCTGCAAACGAACAATATATACCCTCTTCCCAAGTCCTCCGCCGCAAATCGCATAAACTAACGAAACGAAATATGACGAACTTCGCTATCGATCGAAGTACGGGCAAGCAAGGCAAGAGGAAGCGCGAGAGAAAGACCGAGAAACAGACCCGACACAAAGCTCCTTTCTCGGTCCATCGGCGGAGTAGAGAGGGAGAGAGCGCGAGAGAGAGAGAGAAAGCGGCAGGCGCGTTTAGGGCTGCTGCCGCTCGGCAATCGATATCGCAGCCCCTACACACAACAGCGCCTGGACCGAGACACCCTCGAGCGTTTTCAGCCGTATCACCTCGCATCTCTCCCTGCAGTCGCACGCAGGCCGGGGATCGGCCCTCCTCCACCCCTGTATTTTCACGTTTTTAGGGTCGCGGACGGATGGAAAACGTCGATGGCCAGAGTTTCTTTTTGGACAGGATTTTTTATTTTTCGGAAAGTTTTTTCGTTCGCCTCGAAGGAGATGTTACGGTTTTAAGTTATTGATGGCCAAAATGTTCGCTCTCGCGAAATGTGCTGTAGATTCGGCACTGACGACTCGGTCGTTGCCGTGGAAACGGTATACTGAGATGAGGTCGTTTAGTAGATTTGCGTCAGACTACTTACACTGATGTAACGTAGAACTTTATGGTAGTTGGTAGTTGAATAATATTGCGGGTCTCATAGCTACAGAGTAGTAAAAAGACAATTTTAACTTTGCATGAAAATTAATTAATGAATTGCATTTGTTATGGAACAAATGACATTTATTACATTATTAATAGAGGGATAAAAAAAGAATCAAATTGCTTAACATTAAACAAAGTTGTTTCTGATAAAATAGATATTTTTTTGATTAGCAAATTTAACTGTGCACTTAATGCAATTCAGCGCACATTTGAATTCACCGCTAAAAATACTTACTGCTTTAGCCGGTAGGTGGCGAAGAATGCTTTCTAAGCGAATCGCAAGAGAAAAGGTCAAGTTGAGAGTACAAGAAGGCAGCGGCGGCGCTAAGAATTCGTGCCTTAAACTAATGAGTAAGGAAAATATGAGGCTTTGGTGACGCTTAGCTATGCTTTTAGTTTTAAGCGAACCTATTTTTGAAGGGGTAAAGGTCGTCCCTGAGCTGCCTGAACTACTTTTTCGGGCGGTTCGGTGAAGCGATTTGCCCCACCTTAACTTTTTTAAAATAATGTTAAGCTGACATTTGCTATTCGTTATTCAATTTATTTTTTCATAATTCGATAAATTTGAGCGATTATTCAATATTTTCCACTCGAGATCAATAACTACTCGAAAAGCGAACGAATCTCGCGTGGAATTTTTATAAGGGAAACTAGGATAGATGGGCGCGCGCCTATGTTTCGCGTTCGTTATTCAATTGTTGTTTTTCGCTAAACAAAATCACTGACTCTCGGCCGATGATGTCGCAACGAAATTCTCGAAATCATTCGAGATTCTCGCACGAAATCGATAATATCGCGTGGGATTTTTTAGTAAGGGATAAGGGATATTCAATTTTTTTTTCATAATCCGATAAATTCGAGCGATTTTTCGATATTTTTGACTCGAGATCGATAAATACTCGAAAAGTTTTCGTAAAAAATAAACACCAACCACTGCACTTTTAATTTAAATTTTCATAAATTACATCGTAATTCTTCTTTTCCAACAGAATTAATTTTAAAAATAGAAAGGTCAAAAGTAACTCCCGGCAAAATCAAATAATACCCAGAAAAGAAGCTCATAATAACTTAAAAACTTCAAATTCAAAGTACACAGCGGCGCCTACTCTTTAATTTACAGCGGAACTCTCCCGACGTAAGTACACGTTTTAGGAGCTTTCACGAGCGCGCTCCATCTTTCCCTTCACATCCTACGTCGCCGTTTCTCCCCCGCAAGAGCAACACAGTCTCAATTCGAGAACTATGCGACCACCCCTCGACTCCTTGCCTTTTTATTCTAAGCCCAAGCACTTCAATCCCGGCGCTTCTCCCTTCCCTCTCCTCTCGGCGCCGGATAAAAAGTATTTAAAAGCTAATGGGGACGAAAGAGACGCGACGGGGTCGGTCGTCTAAGCGGTCGCGAACGTTCTGGAAGACGTCGTTGGCGAAGCGGCAGCCCAAGCGCCTGCGGCTATAACGAGGTCCCGAACGCTTGGCGTACTTTCGGAAGGAAGTTGCCGAGTTAAGTTTCGCCCGAATGAAAAAAAAGTCATAAATAATAGATGGGAGGCGGAGGAGAACCGGGGAAATTTCGGAGGGATTCCATTTTCTCCCTTTCGCGGCGGAAGATTGTTTTATTTCGGGAAATGGAGAATTTATCGACGACCCGTGAGAATTCGATGACGGACGGTTAGTTTTGTCACTTGCTGATAGAAATATCTGTATTATCGATCCCGAACTGGATACTACGTTATTCAATTGTATTTTATTTTCGTATAAAATTAAAATGTATAAAAAATTCTAATATTTATTTTTCAAGCAAAAAGTAATCTTATAATTGTTAACATATTTAATTAAAAGTTATATTTTTAAAAGCTCGAAACGAGTAGATTTCGCAGGTCTTTCTTCACAACGCCTTTTCAAATGAAAAATCAATGGCAAATGCAAAAAAGCCGGTGCACCCCGGCGGCAAAAAAAAGTAGACAAACGAAGGAGAAAAAAGCGCAGACAAGGGTGAGACAGACTTTCCCCGAGAAGGAAGAAAAGAAGCGGCGCGGCACTTACATGCTCACAGAGAGAGAGAAAAAGAGAGCGGAGATAGAAGCTTTTAATTTTGCACGTGCGACGGATTGCTCCAGCTCCCTAATGCGACTGCATTACTCCGCGGGGAGACGCTTATGCAATTACACGGCTGCCGCTGCATTTTCCCCGGCCCTCTTCTGCGTCTGAGACTTTACGTCTCTTTCATCGGGCGGCCTCGCCCTTTTCGTGCCGCGACGCGTAACAGGTTTTCCGCAGACGGAGGCGCCGAGGAAAGCCAAGAAGGCGCAAGTGGCTCCCGACTCCTGAGGATTGACCGTTTAATTTCCTGGCTTCCATTTTTGGTGCAGAGCCATCTCTGCACAAACGCTCGGCGGCTGTTAAGGAGAGCGTCGCCGATGCCGCGACCGTTCTCAAAATAGATTCTTTCGACATTTTTTAACTTTCCGTTCGAAAGCTGCCTAAGGAAAGTTTGGATGTTAATTAAAAGTTAATATATTTCGTAAAAAGAATAAGATTCTCATGTTTGTCATATTGTTCCTCAAACAAAAAAAAAAGGCATCTTCGACCCTCCCAGCCCCGTTAGAATTCAATTTGCAGCAAAACCAGCGTACAAAGCGCGCATTCCTCGCATTATCGCGATATACACGCTGCTCCCGGGGAGAGACTCGCTCGCGCATCGCGGCGAGAGCAACTTTTACAAGCCCGCGGAACTTTCGCCTTTGTAATACGACGCTACCGCCATTAGGCGGCGCGCTGCGCCTTCTTTTTGTTCGTTTTTGTTTTTGTCCGCGAGCGCGTTTTTCCTTTTTTTTATTACGGCGGCCACGATGAAACGAGAAAAGAGCGCTCTCGGAAATTTAATTCTCGCGGCCGAGGTGAAAGGATTGACGCGCCGGCAAGTTCGCGCGGACGCGCATTGGTCACTGCGCTGGAAATCGACCGGCCTTTGAAGTTTTTTTTAATTGCGACGCTGCGTGGGCAGATGATTTCGTATGAATTCGGGCGAACGGATAGCATCGACGAGTGTTAATGCGTTTTTTGAGAGTTTGCTGATACTGCGATGATTATAGCATGTATATTTGAAAAAAAAGAATAGTTGTAAATAACGTTCTTAATGCGTACAAATGGAAGGAAAGCTAAATGTAAAATGTATAAGTATTTCGTGAAATAATAAAAAGACTTAAAATTGTTTTAATTAAAATAGTTTATTGGACTTTTACATTAAACATGTTCTTGCTTCGAAAGCACAATCAAATCTGACCGTCGTTTAAAGAAAAATTGAATTAAACGAAAAAAAGGAACAAACAAGATTTTCATGGAAACTGAAACTTTTCAAAAAGATCTATATAATTAGCTAAAATGTCCGCAAATACGCCTCTATGCGTTCTGTGATGTAGCTTTTACTTCGATTCGTAAATCGGCAGACAGCTCGGCCCCGAATAGATGACGTTATTACAACAAACGCATCTTCGTGCTCGTGGCTAATTTAAATAAAAATCTTAAAAATGAAATTAAAATAATTTATATATATTTTAAAGGGCTTCGAAACAGTTCTTACTAAGTTTTTAAATAAGAATATCTTTTTATTTAATATATTTTAATAATTTATATCTTTTAATATCTTTTAATTAATTTAATATCTTTTTGTGCAATAAGCAAATATGAAAAAGATAATGTGGAAAGTTTCCAAAAATTAGCTTGGATCAATATACTCGTTAACAAGAACTCGAAATTCCTTTTCTCAAAAATAGTTTTCTTTTTATTTCTCTACAATATCTTGATCAATACCTAAAAAGAGTAACTAATGTTATTTTTAATCCGAGCGCTCACAAGAAAATCTAACAAAAAAAGCGGCACTTCCAATTTTCCAGCAGCTTTCAGCAATCGACAGCCGCCCCGTCAGTGATCAACATTTTTATTACGCGGCGACGGCAACAACAAGACCTACATCGACGCCGAGCTCTCGGCGCAGTCATCGACCCTCCCTCGATATATATCGCTCCTTCGCACAATTTCGCCGTGCACGCGATCGATTTCCCGATTTCACGCGGCGATAATTCGATTTCGTGCGTGAAAAGCCAGTACGTGCGAGCTAACAAGAACGCGCGCCGCGATCGCTCTCGACGCCTCTGTCAATTAAAAAAGAAGCTCGATCCGCGATGACGGATCTTTTATTGACGGCGAAGGAAATATGTTTCTCTCGCAGTGCTTCGTGATTTTAATTAGCGCCGCGTCTATCGAGACGGGACTTTTTTTCTCGTTAGTTCGGAAAGAGCGGAAATTGATATTATTTTCCTCGATTTAAAATTCAACTTGTTTTTAGAATAAAGTATCTTCAATAGGTTCGAGAAATAATTTTAGTTAAAATTGAAATCAATTGGTTTTGCTTCGCTATATTGAATATTAATCCTATTATGAATTTACTACAATAGAAAACAATATTAATTTATTACCATGTGCCTTATAAATTTAATTATTATTTATTGCAAAATAATGAAAACGAAATTTCCAAATATTCCGTATCTTACGACCGATAATCTTGAAGTTAAACCCCCAAATTTCTCCAAAAGCGATAACCAATAAAACAAGCGCAACTCTCTCCCCTACTCTCAACGTTCATTCAAAATCCTACTTCCTATCATCCGCTCTTCTTTCTCTTCGCCAACTTTCGAAAGCCCGAAAACTCCGTCATCGATATCGCTTCTCTCCCATTCCGTGCATCCGATATGTATCTCCACCGCCGACGCGATCCTTTCCCGAGAGCGACCCCCCGAAAAAGTTATCCGCGTACCGCATATATATAGGGACGGCCGGAGATGCCAGTGCCAGAGCGGTATCCGCGTCCCCGAGCCTCGATGATGCGACGTGTCGTTCCGAGTTGCGGGGGGGCAACGACACCCCAACGACCGACGGGGCTCTCGGACTCTCTAGTCAATTATTCGAGCTAATGCTGGAGACTGCGCGCGCGGGGGCATCTCTGACTGAATGTTGCACGTCACGAGTGGGCAATGAGCGCTTTTTGAAAGGACATGTGTTGCGAGGTAATTGCAGCGATATTTTGTACGGGCGATTTTAAGCATTAAGTATTTAAGATTTTGGCAAATAAATTGTAAATGAAAACAAAGTGTATCGTTTCGTGCTGGATAAAGCTTTTTTGGTAATTAAATTCTTTTCCTTTTTGTCCCTGAATTTTTGAATAACGTGAAATTTCCAATAAAATTCCCTCAATATTTTTATCCCTCCAGGACTTCTCATTCAAAAGAACAAAAATTCTTCGCCAGCATTCTTAAAAGTACCCACGTAAATATCCCCAACCCTCGCTGAAACCGCCTCGACGCTCGCCCCAAAAAACAGCCTCGCACCTCCTCGAAATCGAAGCCCCGACCTGCCACGACATGAAAGAGCAGCGCCTCCTTTGACCTCAGCCAGCCCTCCTCGCTCGCAATCTCCCGTCGCATAATACAGGAAGATCCCCGCCCGCCGAAACACTTCCTCCGCCCGCTGCGCGCGCGCGCGCGCTCGCATAACTATTTACGCGTCCGTAATAATCTCCCGTCTGTCGTGTCTCTCCTCCCCGTCGCCGAGCGCGAGAGCAGCGAGTTGACGCGCACAGCCCTTCTCTCTCTCTCTCGGCGGCGTAATCCGGCCCCGGGCTGGGGCGACGCGCACACCACTGCGAGAGGGGAGTACGACGCGGTTATCCGCAGCTAACTAACGCGAACGCGCGCCGCGCGCAGTCGATGGAATGGCGTTGTGCGCCACTGGACCCGGACGGACCTCGGAGTCGGACGATTCTTTTGATCTTTGGGGATCGGCTCCGGGAGAGTCCGGGCGGAGCGTTTTAGGAGGGATTACGCGCGGTAATTAAAATTTAATGGGGACGACGGGGAGGTATTTTGAATTTAATGATCGAGGTATTTATTTATTTATATTGGAGTATTAGACTATTATTTCGATTAAATTCGAGCGGACTTAAGCCGCGATGTTCAGTAGGATTAGCTGCTTTAAATTTATAACGAGAATTCGAGATGCGTTTAAAAACTGCGGCTTAAAATTAATACAATTTCAACCTGCGTGCTTTGCAAAAAAAGAAACAATCTCCCTATCCAAAAACGAAGTACGTTCCAACAACTTAATGCAGCATTAACAATGTAATTTCCCGGAATTACACGTTCCGCGGCAAAAATGAAGCCCGAGACTCATCCTCAAATTTCACAAATCCCAAGAATTGTTCCCCGACGTTCGCCGAGCCCAGCTTAAAGCCTCGCATTTCCACATAACATAATGCGCGCGCAAAAGCGCCGCTCGCGCACACACGCGCGTACCGCGCACTTATCTCGAAACGAGATGCAGCTTAGATAAGGAGATCGCCGCGCGCGCGTTTGCCACCCAGCGCGTAACAACGAAATATCCCGGCTGCCTCTCTCGGCGAGCGCTGAAAAAGGCCGCAAGATTCCGCCTGATTCACGATTGCGCGTTATCGTTTTCGCGGCCGATCCCTTTTCGTTGGAGGCTCGTTGAGAGGCCAGACTGGGTTGTTTTTGGATTTTATTGGCGGTTTTTAAGAAAAACGCGGGAATCGGTTTTAAAGCGAGCAATTTATAGCAGTTTGTATACTTTCTATCAAGGTAAAATCTATTTCTGTAAGCATTTAATGCTTTTTTTATTACTGACTATATTTTGTAAAACATGAATTTGTATAGAGATCAAACAGCAAATAAAAAGTTGATTCAATTACTTGAAAAATTAATTAAAAATAATAATAATTATTAATTGGTTGAGATTTTATATACTGAGTAGATTTTTTTTGCAACACCCGCTTAACTCGCTCAGCTTAGATTACGCAACATTCATTTAAGCGTAAGTGAATAATCATGACCCGCGTTACATAAAATTTGTTTACATAAAGGCATAATTATAAAATGCAAGTTACTTCGCCCAGACTGTTACAATTTTCTCGCGAATTACGTAAACACCTGCTTCCTAATTATAATACAAATTTTGCAACGAAAGACTACGTTTTTAAATTTAATTAGTCCGAAAATATTTTTGACCTGCTCGCCGTTTACTCGTTACACAAAACCACAAATACGTTACATTTCCTTGCCCCAACAATTACAAAAAAAAAAAAAGAATTAACAGAATCCCCCCACCTCAACCGGGCGTTAACAGCGTCCGTTTCATTTGACTAATGTCATTCATAGTCGGCGCGCAACCTTCAACAGCGCGCGAAAAACAGACACCTGCAGCGGTACTCGGTCTGTGCACGTATATAACATTCATCGGCGGCATTACCCAATCAATGCATTCCCCGAGTCATCGTTAACCCTCGGCGCGTTCGTTACCATACAAATGCTCGCGCCTCGGCCCCTAATCAAATATTCGCGGATTCATCGGGCCGCTTTTCCTCTCATTATTCGGATTTGCTCCGTGATAAATATGCAGCTTTAATGTCCGTCTGCTGCTTGGGATTGCGCGGGCGCGCGCGCAGGTGGAAGAGTCGAGGCGGGAATTTCCCAGGGGGGGAAGCGAGACGCGCCGCGGAAGAGGATTTTTCCCGGTGCCGAGAGAGAGAGGGACGACCTAAAGCAATTGCTCGCTGACGTCCTTTTTGCGTTGTGCGAGCGCTTGACTGATGAGACGCCGCAGCTCGCGGGCTTCGGTGGATCTGCTTCACAGGATTTGCTCGTATTATCGAGGCTGTTTAAGTAATTGTCGGAGGCCGAAGCAGACTGTGAGTGTCTTTAAATAAGCATTTCATATACACTCTGGGAATAGCATTTTCTTGCCAAGTATATTTAAGGTAACGCAAGGTTTATGCAAAATCATTTTGTACTTTTAATCACGATGAAAAATGCCATTTACTAAAGGTTACATTTTGAAATACTAAATATCGTTAAACTTTATGCATTCACTAGATTTTAACATCGTCTAAATATAACGTAACTTAATAATCACTTTGAAAATATTTTACTTGTGGGATATACAATCATACTAATAAGGCAAATTATTAACGGTTTTCACCAGCAATCCCGAGGCGAAAAATAAGAGTCCTTTTCAATATCCACCACTTTCACCTCTCATAATTTTTTCCTTCGATGGCCGTAACAGCCGAAGCGCAAAATACACTACTAATTGGCGGCTTTCTAATGTACCATAACGTCCGCTATCGCGCGGCATTACGGCTCCATTGGGTGTCAGCCAAAGCCGATTCGCCGTGAATGCTCCTTCATTCTCATTCACGCCGCTGCAGTTAATACGCCGATTCTCGCTTTCATAGATTTTCCACGGTTTTATATATATATGCATCGTAAATATTGCAGACCGACTGATTCTCTCGCGTGAAAATGTCGGAGCATTATCATTTTTAGAAGCAAATTTTCGATTTACGAAATAACTCGAAAGCTTCTTCAACGATCACAATAGCTTACAATTAGTAAGTGCACGATCGACCGCTAAAAATTCTAAGCCCACTGATCCCTCATCCTGCAAACATCAGCCTCTCTACAAAGCAAATCGCGTCCATTGACCGATCGCCAAGTCAACGCTGGAGCTCTTGAGCTCACCCCTGACCAGCGGAGCCGCGCTGCGCGGCAAATCGAGCCCGATCGCAATCGCACAATGCCGAATTCGCCAAAGTACCGGCGTCAACGAGCCGCGGCCATCAATGCGACCGCTGCGGTCGCGGTCATCGTCGCCCCGCCGACGAGTCATTGTTCGGTAAGCGGGCCGAATTATTCCGGGGCGGAGAGAGACGACCCCGGCGGAAGGTGCAAAATTAACGAAGGAGCAGCGGCGACCGGCGCCACTTTCATGCGAAATTAATGGGCTTTCGAGAGAACCGGGGCATCGCCGCGCGGATTGGCATCGGGCGAATATTTCGATCAAAGCGCCGCGCGCTCCGTTTTACGCCCTGATTAAATATTATTTTGGAAGCCGGCTTTGTTTTCGCCGTGGGGGGAGGGGCGTATTTTCGTTTGATGAGCTTTTACGGCGGGATATCGAAGCTCCGCGGAGAGGTGGTCGTGAATTTTTTATGGGGGGCGCGGTGACGTAAAAGTGCGCTGTAAAAGTGGTTAACGCGCTTGTTAGCTTGTTTTTCGTATGCAGATTTAATTTTTTCTCCATTGTTTTGTTTGATTTCACCTGTTTTTCTTTAAATAAAATCTGAAATTCATATGGTGAAAGAGAAAATGTACGCACGAAAAGATAATTTAAATCAATTATTCCACCTACCTTCGGTTTCAAATTACATTTTAATAAGAATCGGCAGTTAACAGATTATAATCAAAATTTATGGTCGTGCATATAAAATAACATAAATTTTGCAACGCGATGCAGGCCGAGGCAGGCCGCGCAAGCTACATTTTCAGATTTCGACGAAACAAATTGCATTTATCAATTACCTTTGAAGCTCCGCACGCGCATAAATAATCATCAAAATTTAATAAAAAAAAAATCACGCAAGTTTATTTTCAAAAGTATTTTACAAGCCAATCGCTGCATTTGCAACACTAAAAAAAGTTATCTCAACGAAGCAAACACTTTCAGCGGCCATCAATCTTCTCCCAACGTCTACAATTACCTCCCCAAACAGTCCTAATTCCCGTCCTCGAATCTCGGACGCATCTCGCGCTCCCTCCAGCACTAATTACCCGGAACGCATCCATCGCGCGTCTCCGCGAGAGGCCGCTCCTATAAAAAAGAAAAGACCGAGAGCCGACGCGAGCGCGCGGCGTTCGTCGCATCGCGGCTACCATCTCCCTCTCCTTATTTACATGCAGATCGCATAAAAAGGCGCTACATCATAATAATGTCAAGCGCTCTCTCTCTCTCTCTCTCTCGGCTCTTCGCGGAAATCGAGTTTAAAGTATAAGTAGCGCGCGAACCGAGCTGCTCGCGCGTCGCATCGACAAGAGTAATGCCCTCGTTGCGAGAGTGCATCGCCTCCCCTTTTTTTCCGCGCGCGCGCCTTCGGACGAGGCGCCTCTGCGCCGATTATAATTGTGTTGCGTCATTTGAATAATTCGCGTTTTAGCGCTCTCGTAATTGCGGGGCGCGAGGGCTTTTTACGCGCGGCGAGCAAACTCGAGCGACGAAAAAGAGAGCGAACGCCCGCGAGGAGCTGAGAGACGCGGAATACGGCGAACGTCGGGCTGATCGTCGACGTAATTGATTTAATGAGGGCTCGTTTGGAGGCTCGCCGTGTGCGCTCGCGCCTCCGCGATGCGATATTTAGTTGGGCGTAACGAATATTATTGTCGATTGAATTAGTAACTGAGTAATATAGTTTTAAGCTTAATTAAAACGTACAATTATAAGAAATAGTAGTGTTTGCCGCTTGCAAAACAATTTATGAAATTTGAATAAAATAATTAAGGGAATTGTACGTCGTCGAGTGTCTTCTGAATTCGCTTTCGTTCCTCCCTTATAATCCGCGGCAAAGTCGTTTCAGGTAACAAGAGAGACATTCGAAAGTTAAATCACCAATGAATATTCATAAAGTCAGCTTAAGGAGAGAGAGAAAAGCAGCATCGATTGGTTTTCCTATGCAAAACAATCTTCCGACGAATTAGTACAATCCCGCCGAGTCGAGACTTTAACAACTTAAATCCCTAAGCATAACAATGAGTAATTATCCACGCTTTCGAGTTGCAAACGAGTCGGGCTTTATTACAAAATTATTCAAAAATCGAAGGAAACAAACACGAGAGCGGAATGGCATTTGCATTGGGCCGACGCATTCAATGAATCGCGCACGACATATCTCATGTGAAAGGGTTGCCAGGCTTTTTAGATAGTCTAATCGATGACGCAAAATTGATTTTACATGAAGGTTTTACATCGACTGGTTCCCCGAGAGAACATCGCATAAATAAAAATTATCGGCGTATTATGTTTATGATCATAAATATGTATATGCGTATGTAAGAAAGTAAGTTTTATTACGGCACTAAATCTCGGGCCTCGTGTACTTCAATGAGCGGAGCGAGGGGGTTTTTGCATCACTTCGGCAAAGAATTTTTCATTCTCCGCGTATAAACGCTAAAAATGCTAAGTACCGCTGAACAATGTTCCGGAATACTAATAAGATCTAATAAAAACAGTTTTGGCTCGCGGCGAACATATTAACAGTCGTGTTTTAAATTTCTGAAGTATGTTCGCTTCGCTTAATTGGACTGCAGTTAATTTAATTTTAAAGATGTACCGAGCAAGTTTACATTGTTGTCTTTAACTGTTGCGAACAAGCTTTTTAAACTGCATTCGTTATTAGAATCATTTTAAAAGTGAAAGCACTTGTTACTACAATTAATTTTACTTTACCCATTGTTTTTGAAGTGAAATTTATATTCAGTCAACTAATTATTATTATAACTTTCTTCAAATTTTAACAGCCAATAGATGTAGAACTAAAAAGGACTACCGATTCTTTGTTCCATACCGTAACACGTTCCTTTATTGCATTTATCGCTTACGATTCCCGCAAATAAAAGATTCTCAAGCATTTTGCAGAAAACGAAAACAAAAGACCAAACGCTCATGTATTCATTCCCCCGCAAGAAATACTCTTATACAGCATAATAGAGCAATTTTAATCCATCTCGGAATGCTCGGAATTCCACTCGAGCCGATTCTGGATGTAGAGCATTCTAGCTTAACGCATCCTCGAGATACCCTCGGCCGCCGCATCACCACCGGCAGCCCGACAACGAGGAGTAACCTCGAGTATACGAAAGCACTGCGCGCCGCAGCTTGCACTGACAAAGATAGCGGCTAGCCGAGGAGGCCAAAAAAACCCCGAAGACGCAGAATAAGAACAAGCGCAGGAGGGAATCCGATTGAGCCCGAGAACGAAAGTAAGTCCAGCGGAGCTGGATCTGCTCTCGGGGCAAATTGGGTAGGCGTGGCCGGCGATTTATCGACTATCGCAGTCTCGATTCCGCATCGGGATATAGATAGAGAGAGAGAGAGAGAACGAGAGGGAATGCGCTCCTGACCGTGACGGGAGGTCAGGCAACCCGAGAGCGAGCTGCAGCGCGCGCCTCTTTTTGCGGGGGGGGGGGTTAATGAACGAATTATCCATCGGCGGGGGTGAAAAGTCGAATTTCGACGAGAGACTCTGGCTTTCGCTTTGGTCGATGGGAAAACTTTGTGGGGCTCGAAATCTTTGGATGGAAAATATTACCACTCGAACGCACTTGAACCCGCTGCGCTGAAACTTTTCATGCGCGAATATTATAGTTTTATGCGTTTTACGATGACCGATGAAGATTTCTTTGGGCTTTCAAATCAATTCCTGGTGCTTTTCCGCGCTTCGTAAGATTTAACCAGATCGTAACCTCCTTCTGACTAAACTCTAATACCTTCACACTATCCTCATACAGCCCCTCATTTATACTTATCTTCTATCCTCTGTTCCTCAGTCTCCGTCTCGATATTATCATCCGAAACGTGTACACTGAGGAACACCTCAGTAGATTCTTTCAACGTTGTTGCGACCCCTCTTAATGTACTCGTAACTTTCTTAGACCTCAATCCTCCGGACCTTAAATTATATAAAATCCCCCATGATTTTCTTACTTGATTTCGCTTTCATGGAAAGCACATGAGTCGCGCTTCTTTTCAGAGTTTGAATTTACGATTGAAAATTAGAGAATGATTTCCTGATTACAAGGAGACGAGGAGTAAAGTAGCCGCGAGTCCGCATTTTCTGTACAATTTAAAAATTTTTTACAGCTCGATAATGAGCCTTCGGTCTTCCTCGCATTCTCGAGTAATTTCAATGTGTAACTGACTGATTGGCTGAAATGAGGCTGCAGTTGGGATCTCGCAAAAAGTCCAAACTCCAAAGTAACGTCAAACCTGTTAATTTTCCGGCCTCGGCCTGTCCACAATAAGACCTTCAAAAGCAGCCAGAATCAGCGGTAAGCAAAGCATCATCCCCACGGTAGCTCCTGGTAATAAATCTTTTTGTGCTCGTGTATAAACCGACCCCTACTAAGCTCGCGCTTTTATATAACGACCGCGAGGAAGAGAGACGGAGCCGACGGTAATAAGAGAGCACACGAAATGTCCGCGGTAGCCGCCTCTTATTATTAAGCAGCCCGCGATGTAAGAGAAAAAGAGATCAAACGCCTCGCGGTGTGCTGCTCTCTTTTCTTCGTTTGTGATAAATCAGGGCTTTTCACCTCCCGCGACCCTACGATGCGCAGGAAGGGGCTGGAAATACAAGGCGTATCGAGTGCTGCTTTTTCTGGAATGTCTGATTATGTGCTTTCATGTTGGCTGGAAAAGTAGGACTTGATGATGATACTTTCATACAGGTTTTGTTGTACAGAAAAAAGAAAATCAGTAGTTGTTTTTAATACTCAGCTTTCATATACGAGGCTAAAAATTTATGATAATCTTTACGACTCAACTAAATAATGCAGAATTAAAAAATTCAGAAAAAACCTTTTTAAATTGAACTATTCATGATTTCTATGGAACGCACTAAATTAGCCTATTCAAATGTACAATTACTAATCGCAAGTACATCGAATAATAAAATAGCTGCTCAATTCAATAAATAATTGCCCGCTTATGCAACGGAGAATGTCTCTCGTTGCCTTTCACACCTAAATAACAATTTTTTGAAAAGCCCTCGATATTACGATCTAATCGAGCGCGTTAATTTCCACGCCAAAAGCAATAGCACCGAAGGGGAACGCGATGAATATACGTGGGAGGATTTGATTTCCACGCTTCGACTCGAGTGCCGGGTGTTCTGATGCTCGCGTGAGTCGATGCAATGCTTGTATGGATCCAGAGACTTGCGTGATCGATGCTTTGAAAAATTCTTCATTGTCCGCTCTCGCGTGAGACTCGCGCAAGAGTCCTCCTCGACGGGAAAAGTAATTTTAGCGCATCGAGCTCCGGCGCGAAGTACTCGAAAATTGAAAAGAATATTTTTAAAAACGCGAGGAGCGCCTATAAAGCTGTATTCTTTTAATGCAAAGTTATTCGCGGTGCAGAGAGACGGAGAGTCGTGAACCTCTTGTGAATTTTCGGATACAAATATAGACTTGTTTAAAAATAAATTCTGTGTAATCGTTAATTTTAGTACGTTTTGTCTTCTTCATCTTTGTATCTGCTATTCACAAAGTTTTCTATTTTCTTTACTTAATCAACAGAGTAAGATGCTCGGCAGTCGTACGTACCTTTTTATTATTTCACTTCCTCTAATTTTACGAGAGTGTCAAAGAAAAGAGACCTCTCGAATCAAAGGCTGTAATATACAAAGTTCAAAATAAAAGACTTTATTTCGAAGAAAAAATATACCAAAGTTCCCACCTCTTTGATAAAATTCCTATATTCAACTCTACTGCGCCAACTTTCAATCGCAGCCACAACTTTCTAAAAGTAAACCTCCTATTTTCGCAAACTAATGAATTAAAAAATGCAGGCCGTCGTCTAACGGAATAATTCATCAGCGTCGCGCGAGTGCAGCGTGCACTACAAAGAGCGGCGAGCGGCGGAAAAAAAAATCCAAAATCACGGTATAAAATTAAACGCCATTAAGGTATGGAAGCTCGCCTCTCCGGCGATAGCCTTAGCATCGATAAAATTCGATTAACATCGGACCGGAGAAGCGGCGCGGCGCGTTACACGGGGCTCTATGACTAATGGAATGTCAACCCCCGCATCGCGCCTTCGCAGGCATTTCCGTAACGAGTTCACAAGGCTGTTGCGCACCTTCTTATATTGCGCCTCCGTCGGAGCGGAGCCGGAAATTATATATAATTTCGAGATTAAAAGTCCGGGGCGCTTCATCCGCGCGCATCGGCGGAGAGATAATTAAATACGTATAGGTTCCATTAAGAAACTAATTTATATAAGTGAGAGTTTCAATCTCTTGCTGATACGCTGCTCGGCCATTGTTGCGAGAGTAGGATGGAGGGAGAAGAGTCATCGTGATTTAATGCATTTTTTCGGTTTATTTAGCGCTGAAAATGCAGTGTATAGCGTAAAAAGTAGGGGTCTCTTTTAAGTAATTTTTAGTTTACTTTTGGATTGCGTTCAGATAAGTCGCTACTTTTCAACTTTATTTATAAATGAATAGTTATTATTGCGAAAAAGTCATCGTACAATATTAGCCAAAAAAATCATTTTACTCCCACCCCAGCTATCTCCTCCGAAGATCAACAAACCAAACTCACATCGGCAGTAACAACTTCCCGCAATGTCCTCAACAATCATCAGCTCGTCAACGACTTTTTCTACACCTCCTCGCAATCCCCATTCCCACATACCTCCGGCTCGACTCAAACAAATCCCCCGATCATAAACCATCTCATAATTACCCGTCGCTCAAACACGACAGGGCCCGCGCGCTTGTCCAATTAGGAATCGGCGAATCCCCGCTGCAGCGGAAAAATCTCTCTCCCGTTTCCTTGGGAGCTTCCGCGGCGCGAATTCATAACGGAAGCGCGTCGGGATGAACCGTAACGACACATAACGCCGCGCGCGCTCTCCCGCCGGATGGCACAAGGCGTCGAAAGCTCTCGCGCGACGACGAACAAGACGCGCCGGAAACGCGCACGCGCCGAGAACGCGCGTGACGCGCATACGAGGACCCTCGAGAGGCGGCCTTCGCTCGCCCGAGGCCGAGCTGATTCGATTGAGGCTTCGTTTTGAGGATGATAACTGATAGGGAGTGATTGAATTGTATAAGCTGAATGTTGGGCAGACTGTGAGGTTAGTAAGGAGGTGCGTATTGTACGGTCAGGTGGTGAACACCTGGTTTGATTAACAGGTGGGAATGATGTTTGATTTGGAAAAATTTATACTGCAAGGAGTTTTATTCCGCGTGATTTGAACGGGCAGTAAAATTACGATCTCATCATTTTAAACCTTTTACGCAAATATATATATATATTGATTTTGTGAAAAGAAGAAAACTTTTTTCGCACTGAAAAGTTCTTTGCATTCGAAAGAAGTTCTCCTGCGTACTTACAGTTAACTTTTCTTCAATGTACTTACTTCGGCAGGAGTTCCTTAAATAGATTCTTCTTATCTGAATATTAAGCGATTAATCCCATTATAATTCCATGTGACTGAACTGCAGATTAAAAATATTAATTTCAAACTACATGCAATATTTCCTCGGTGATTTTTCAAAGAACGATAAAAACAATAATAATTTTCCTCTTTTTTGCATCAACTTTCAATCCTCTCATAAAAAAAAAACTATGTGCTAATCACGCTATTACGCGCACAAAACGGTTTCACATCATTTCTTTTTGCGCCAAGGCTTTGTGCCTTGTCACCTTCGTTGCGATACCTCCTGCAATTACGCAGCTTGACCCTCGTCTCGTGAAATCCGCCTTACGAAGCCTTGCAAAATCAATTGTTCGAGCAATTAAAACACTAGTCCCATTACTCCTCGATCGACAAAACCGCCGCGTTGATCTCTTCATTCCCCGACCTTCCTTCGGCTCGCATTTCAAGCTTAGAAGCAAATTAAGCAATTAAAAACAATCACCGATACAGAATTATCGATTCCCCGCGGCAGCGCTTATATTCTCTCTAAACAATCGCGGCGCGGCTTTATAAATTGATCTCGCCGAGCCTTTTGCACCCACGCAATTATATATCCCGAGCCGCTGGAAGCCGAAGCCGCCTGGCAAATATTTGCTGAATCGCGTTTTCCCGTAGCGGCCGCGCCGCAATTTATCCGCGATCCGCGCGCGCGCTTTTTTCGGTTCACAGTTACGAAAATTACGAGGCGGCGCGAGCGCGAACGAAGCCGCAAAAGCGCCGATGCGAGACGAACGTAAATATTAGGGAAATTCCGAGCCGCGCGGAGAGGTTTTTTTTCTTTCTCTTGTCGCTCACTTTTTTTCTCTCGTCTCCCTCTCTCTCGTGGCGATTGCTAGTTTCTGCCGAACGGGAGAGAGAAAGTTTATTTGAAAAAGGTAAGTTTCACTGTAAATAAAAATTGCAAGGTATGCGATTGAATCCGGGAGTAGATTTGAAAAAAGAAATTGAAAAATTTGTAAACATGGAAATATAAAATGGAAGTTTTTAAGTGAAAAACAAAATTACTAATTTTATCAGCAAATCTATAATCTTTTTAATCTTTTGAATTACTCAATGCATAGTTTAACTTTACATCCCGCACACGATCCATCTAAATTTCAACTAAAGTCTTCCACAAAGACTTCCAAAGTTGATTTAAGTACACCGAGTTGAAGATCGTTTAAATATTTCTTTTGATCGTTTCCTGCGTAGAAGTTCCCGAGTGCCGAGCGAAAATAAAATGAAAGAAAGTGCAGAAAAATACCGTAGGAGATGGCGGAATTACAAAGCCGGAGGTGAGCAAACGCTGATACGTGATCCGCGTGTGTGTAATGCGAATTATGCCTCGTGGTATCTCTTTGAGATCAAACCACCTTCAACATCGCAAAATGAAATTCCTATCCTTTGTGAGTTTCTCTCTTTATCCACGTTAATCCCCCTAGTATTTTAGTCGGTAAAATATTTTGCCGCTGCCTTAAAAAAAAAAGAGGATTTTGCGATACGTTAAATATGATGCAAAATGAGTTTAAATACTGTTGGGAATCGATTGTGATAGAAAATAATTAATATTATCAATGAAAAAAAACGAAAATATTGCCGTCAAGTAGTACAAGGCTTCTCTAACCATTAATGTATAATTACGTAAAAATAAGAGGAAAAGCATTAATAACAATTATATTAATTTTATTGCATCGTCGTACCTCTGAAATTACTTTAAACAGCCCGAGACTAGTCCAATTAAAGCATCATCTACCATTTACACTAACAACCCAAACAGTTTTTCTCCCAATTCGCATTCCAAAGCAGACGGTTCCCCTCGCCCCGTGTCGAAATTTTCCCGACTTGCCAAGTTACAAACGAGCCGAAAGCCAGAAATCATGAGGACGACGACTCGGCCGACAGGAAGACGGAGAGGCGCTCGCGGAGAGAGGAGCAGTAAGTTACGTCGAGCCGCGTCCTGACGTGGAGAGGAAAGTGCGCGGCGAGTACAATTTGTATATCCGACGTTCGATCGACTGCAGTGCGGCGCAGGAAGACGCCGGGACATTTTTATCGTCCCCGACGTTAGTTCGGGTTCTTTTAATTTATTCCGATGCTTCTGCGACGCCGCGGCAACTTGGCAATTAGTCGAGGACTTTCTTGCGCTTTTCGGATGCTCTCGAAATAAATCGAGTATCGGAAAAGTTGCTAAGGAAATTTATATAAAATTTAAATTGGAATCATACTTGAAGGACGATTTCGTTATTAATTGGATGGCCTTCAAATAATAAAATGACAAAGTTTTTCGCGCTTCCTTGTTATAAAAGTATTTGCAGTTTAAAGAAAATAATATAAAAATAAATTGAACTCTAAAGCACAATTCTAGAGTACTCGAAATTTCACTAAAATCGTCCTTTAGCAATTTAATTTTACTCCAGCTTCTGTACAATTAAAATATTCAAAACAACAGTGTCGTGAAATCCCTTTGTGCCTCTCTGCCCGAGACATTACGCTCTCCCTTAAGAAGAAACTCCCCCGTCCCCTTCCTGGGAAAGAAAACTTTTTCTTCCGAATCAAAGAAAGTCGGAGAGCAGCGTAAAAAACAAGCACCCTATAAGAAGCGGCTCGCGTATTATATCTGGCTCGAGCCCGCGGCCAGATAGGTTTAATTGCGGTGAGCGCGTCCGAGTCCTTTAATGGTCCGACGAGCCCTGCGAGAGAGAGAGAGAGAACAATGCGACGCGAAGGAGGCGAGAAATAAATATAAGGAATAATAATCCAAGCGTGAGATGCGCACCTCGAGAGAGATGAAAGGGTTGCGCACCGCACCAAAGCGACGGCGGCGCTAAGAAAACAATCGAGAGCGTCGTAATAACCGGGAAATTGGACCACACAATGCCCATCGCGAATAGCGAATTGCCGTAATTTCCTTTTGCTTTCCAAGCGCTTCTTTTAAAAATCGTAAGAAGAAATCCAGGTGATACCGCGAGCGCATATAAAAAAGTGTCATTTTGCCCTGAGAGGCGGACTTAAGAAACATTACATTGTATTAACAGCTGAAAGTGCACGGAATAATCATTCATAAAAGTTTTAAAGTTTTAAGACTTTACTTAACTGTTATAAAGTTTATTTATTGCCTAAATCGACAGGCGGATCATAAATTATGAGGAAAAAAAATTTTATTTTGAAACAGGTGTGAATATATATGATGATGAAAAGTTTTAATACAATACCTTCTGAAGGGAATTTATTTCCAATCAATAATAACGCTGAATATAGACTTACCTGAAACAAAAAATAAAAATTTCTATTAATAAAAGCTCATATTAAAGTTGAAACCAGATTTTGTGAAATTTAAATTAGGTTTATGCCTGCATTTTAGTCTCGCACTTATCTCTATTCGTACAATTAAATAGCTTTTAAATAATCGTCGTAATGTCAGCAGAATATAACGCATAGTATTTGATTATAAGTGGCGAGAACGTGTTAACTGTTCGAGTCCGATGCGATAATGCATTATTTATTGCTGTTTTCAGCCGCCGCAGTATTCGCGCCGTCTTTCTCGGCCCGTTTAATTGTGGCATCGGCCTTATTCTCGCATTCATGAGCGTATTTCACTTGAGGAGAGATAATAAAACCGAATAGTACCGAGAATCTTATGCTACTTTTAAACGTATTTAACGAGCTGCGGTATTTGAAAATTAATGTGTCTTGAGCGCATACTGTTTTGATTTCAAAAAGAAAATAAAGGAGTTTTATGGCTACTTGAAGAAAACGTATTAATTAATTTCAGTGAATTCTGTAGGATTCTGTAAAAATGTTATTATCACGTGAAGAATTTAAAAGATGGATTATTCAATAAGAATGATATATATTCGTTGTAAATTTCCAAAATTGAAATGCTGTTTGAAACTGAATTATTTTTATTTTACATTTAAAAGAAAAGGAAGTAACCTCTCTAGTAATAAAAAAGTTTTGCATAGGATTAACGGTACATCATACCTCAGTAATATTACGATAATCAACGTCCATCAAATGCGGAAATTGGGATATTGTTCGAACGCAACTCGATCAATCATAGTTGAGGATAATCATTCTCAAATCGTATATGCAATCCATCGTTAAATTATCATATATAGATAATAAAAGAGAATAAACAGAAAATTCTCTACTTTCCCAATTGAAGCATCGTGAATTTAAATTATGCAAGAACTGAATCATACATCTTCAACTGATTGCGATAAACTTCTGTATTATAAAAAGTTTAATTGAAAAAGAATGTAAAATCAGATAAAGGCTTATGCCATTACAGACTCTAAACCAAATAAATCATGGGTAACCATTTAAAAATCACTTTTGCAATTGTCATTTCTTCAATATTGTTTGCAAAGTTACATAAATCTCGAATTTTTAAGCTCTTCGATTTACACGGTATTCTCTCCGGGGATATTCTTCCTCTATTTACATGTCCCTCCACTTCCTTCCTTCGCTTTCTCTTTTTCCTTCATTTGAATGCTCTCGACTATTCGTTATTGATCGCAAGTGAGCGTTTGTCACGGCGAAACAATGAAATGATAGATTCAATGGCAAAAGTAGAGGTGGAACGAAATATAACCGAGACTGCCTGACAGTGGTCAGCGCTAAATCAATTAACTTCTGTTCAATCGCGTTGCGAACTTCTCAGACGCGGTTAACTTTTGAAATAAAATTTATCCAAGCAATATCTAATAATAAAATACTCTATTGAATTCGATCGAAACGTAAAATGTGTAATAAATGCAATTAGTATTCCATTATATAAAAGTTTTTGAAGAGTATCTTTTTCTATTTTATGATCATTAAATAAAGTACTTTAGTTTTTATAAAATTGTTTCTTTCGAAGTATAATTTTAAACATACTTTACGAAATGAAAATATAAAAATTAGGCGACTCGTAACTTCCAAAGTAAATGAAAAACTACTATAGCACTGGTCAGCATAAACAAAGTGCACACAATCGATTACGCAAGCTTAACAAAGAGTAAGAAATTTCTAAATTGTATTTGCTCTGAGCTTCAATATTTCCAACTGCTGACGGAAAATGTTGAAACGCCGACACTCCTAAGTAGATGTAATTTACTGCAGACTTGCACGAGGTGGGAGCAGGTGTTTAAGTTTCTGCTGGGTTGTGTAGGAAAGAGCGGATCAACGTATGAACACCGGTTAAGAAAGGATCTAACCAGTATTTAAGCACTTACAACCTCGAGCTCAAGCTGCAATTTGTTCTGTTTCTCACACCCAACGACAGAAAAGCCTGCGCATGAAATATTGTTTGAAGACTCGAGTTCTTTCTCCTTGTAACTGAATGGAATTGAATTTAGAAAAAAATACACTTTCCCGACAGTAAATTATTTTATTCGAAAGCAATATAAACTTTTGAACATTTCTAATTCATAAAAGTAATCTTAAAAGTGACATTGATATAACAATAAAGACCATTAATTTGATACTACAATCGGTCAAGTATCAGAAACCGATGTACCAGCACCAATAAAAAGTCAAACCACCCCGGCAAAGAAAAACCAAAAAGACATAAAGCACCGTCGACTAAAACCGAAAAGGGGCTTAAAACCGCACCACCGACGCGTCGCTGCCTGCAGACTCGAGCGATAGCGAATCCGACCACTTTATCAGCAACATAATTAAGTGGCAGCTCCCGGCTGAAAATGACGGCGTCGAGCATCGCATCGGGCGGTTCGTTCGCTCTGCCTCTCCGCTTCTCTGCAAGCCCAGCGATCAGATAAACTCGTTAAGATATTCAAACTTTCATTAGCCGCTAATCATCTCCCTTCCAACGTGCACATGCGCCGAAAGCGCCCGAGATATATATACTGTACCGAGGCAGCTCGCGGAAATTCATCGCCGGGGAGGGAAGCATTTCGATGAGGAGTGCCGAGATAAAGGTAATCAGAACGGGGGGGATGGAAAAACACGAGGTGGCGATAATCGAAAGAATGAGAGAGCAGATTTTTTTCCTTTATTAGACGCGTCAAGCGCTGGGAATTGTGGATATTGGTTGTTGTGATTCTATTGTGTGATTTTGCACGTTGATGCATACTTTTCTAGTGAATTTTAACGGTAACGAGAAACAAAATTGCGGACAAAGTTTTGTTTAACGTGGGTTAAAGTAGTAAAAAACCGTCCGTGAAATTTACTCAAAAGAAGTCGGCTGCATCTTTACTTTATAACTGCTTCGAGTAACTTGACTGGAAACTTTGGCTTTGCGCCGTTAAAACTAATGATCCAACTGTAATATCACGCTACTCAATATGAGTTTGCGCAAACAAAGTTACGGAAATGCACAAACATTTAAAAAGCGCTTGGACGCGTCTATAAAAATACTAACGAGTATAACTACCTTCGAACAACCTTTCAAAAAAAAAAAATTTCGTAAACTCATTTAACCAAGCCGCACCGCAAACTCGTATATGCGCCCTGAAAAATGCAGCCAAATTAAAAAAATACACAAAATCAAATCATTAAGAAATCCATTCGCGCTCCTTGCCTTTAACACGCTTTTCTGCTCCCCGGAATATTTAGCATATATCTTGCAATCCGACTCAAAGTCCGTAAATAAGGTCGCCCAGAAATCCGGCGCGCATAATTAGCGTTAGAAAGCAAAATGCGGGAAGCTGAAAAACTTCCCTTTCCCGCCGCTCGAATTCATTTTCCAAATGAGACACGGCGAATTTCATTACTCGTCCGCGTCTCCCTCGACTCCGGCTCGCGAAGTTGGACTGGTACTCACCGAAAGTGCCGCGAATTTTCGTAATTTCGACCGGCGAGGATGTACTGCGAATTCGGATAGCCGGCAACTATAATTTCTAAACTAGTTTGCCCCCTGCCTACGACTTGGTTTTTCTACGGTGAATTTTCTGCTACTGCGCACAAGAAAATTCTGGTTTCTGTTAATAAAATTATGTAGATCTATTTACTACCAGTCGTTTTTTCATACTATATTTTTATTGTCAGTTTTTCTCTTTGGTCGATATGACTGTATTTATAGATGGGTCGTTGCAACATTTAATACTTCACTCTGCTTCGGACAGAAACGAAAGTGTGAATGTTTCATTTTTTGCTCGATGCATATTTTTAGAATTGTTTTTTTTTTTTTTTAAATCCGTAAGTTTGTGAAACGTCAAACTTGTTATTTTGACAAAGCTTTCTCTAGAGACCTAATAGTAAAATAAATAAGCTCTTCAGGTCACTAAGTTTAAAATGACAAGTGTAAACTTGTACAATGTTATCGAAAATCAGCCTAATTAGAGAATACTTTCCTTGATTTTTTAAACACGAAAAAACAATAAATTGATTTGATATTTTTCTAGAACAAATAATAAATGTTTTTTTCAATTGTTTTCTTATGCAATAACAGCGATTGTTAATTATTACCCTTTATTAAACAGTAACACACGAAATACACTCTAAAGACAGATAAACGATAAACCCAATCGTAGCAGTGCATCAAAGCACCGGAGCGAATCCCCAAAAAATGACAAACGGCATAAATACCAGAAACGACGCATCGATCGATCCTTAATTAAACCGTCGAAAGACCAATTACCATGCCGGCGTACGCTCGGCGAATCGAGTTTCCGCGGAAAAGCCGCGCGCTATTAGGTAATTTAATAATCCGATAATGAGCGCGTGCCACACCGGCGAAGTCGCGAGCGGCGCAAAATCTGCACGTATACGCGCGCGCGCGCGCCGGATAATAATATTCGACTCGCGGTTTCGCCGCGGCCTCCCGGAAGGCCTAATTTCGTACGGCTCCGCGTTGAAATGTTAATGGCGCTAGAGTTTTATTGACTTAACAACGGGAAAAGAGGCCGCGAGTCGTCGCCTCCCTTTTTTCTTTTTCTTTATTGATTCCCCTCGTAATGCGGAACGGATCGGTGGCGGAGTGACCGACTTAAAGGCTGCAGGATTGAATAGTCGAGGAAGTTTGTAGGATATAGTTCGGTATTTTGTATAATAGGTGAAAGCTTTATTGTGGTATGTAAGGGAAAGTGAGATTGAAAAATGTAAAGAAATGTTGCGGATAAAGGAAAATACGATTCCTTTGAAGTGATTTGGTAATTAAATAATTGGGTTTTATTGGAATAGTTATTTTTGTACAGTTTTTAATTGAGTCTAATTTCATTAATGTGAATCTATTCCGAATTCTGAACAAAATCAAAGTTAATTGATAAATTCGTTTTTAACTCTCAAACACGGTTCTGAATCAAATTTTCCATAGAATTTTAGACAGAAAAAATGAAATAAAATCATTACCTATATGTTGTGATCAACAATCTGTCCTTATTCAAAATTTATCTCGTTATTAAATCTAGTATAATTTAACATTAAACATGTGATTATTAAGCTAATATACAATTCAATTCTTTCAAAATAAAACCCAATTGGCTTTTTGAGTAATAAGTTGACAACAAAATATGTCGTTGGTTTTATAAAGAGATATTAATTAGGGTCGGAGTTACAGAAATGGCTGTGCTAGCTTAAATTTTAAACTAGCACGAGCTTCGTTTCTTGAAATCGACTGGAGCAACAAAATAAAAACCAATTGGCCTTTTGAGCAACAAAATATGCCACCAGTCTCGTATTGATATCTTTATAGGGTCAGGAGATATTAACAACGAAATATGCATATTATGGTTTGATCATGGGCTTATAAAGTAGCTATATATTCAGAATAAAAGAATAAAAATGATCTGCATTGCCCAAGTTTATTTTTGAAAAGACTAATTAGATCTTTTCGCGATCGTAAAAAATAGTTAATTAACTTACAATTTAATTGTTTCTTTCCATTCTCTTATTTTTACCTCCTACCACACCCATCCTTTTTCGAGTCAACTTTATCGAGCCAATGAGCCTCTGCTTATTCACCCCCTGCTTCTTTTACCATTGCGAACTTGCGGAAGTTGGAAAATTGCGACTCCCTGCAATAATTTACTATTAAAATTTGGGACTCTCGCCAAATTAATACTCGCAAGATTCTCCTCAACTCGTCTCATAACCCTCATTTTAAAAACATAGAATCCAGCAATCACTCCCAAGCCACGTCGACCAGTATAAATCCATCCTGCATTAACGGCCAAACTTAAAAAAAAAACGGGTCGGAAAAAAGGCCAGGCCTCACCTCCCTCGGAATCCCTTTTGTTTCGAGTCCTGTTTTAATTAGACTCGGGCACGAACGAGCGAGTCGCAAAAAGGAAAAGTGCCCCGCGAAGATAAGAAACTTTCTCAATTTATCGCTAATTCCGCGGTTCGCTGGCCTTTTAAATTGCAGGCCGAATATGGCCCTTCGATATCGCCCGTTCGCATAAACTTGGCCTTAATAAGAAAAAGAGGAATCGGGGCAGTTGCGTTACTAATGGAGGCGAAGTTTCGTGCGTCCGTTTATCACGCGTTGGTTTTTTTCAGCGCGCGCGCTCTGCTCTTGAGAAAAAAGGGGCTTGAAAAATCGCCGCGCTTGATCTTCCATCCAGGTCTTGCGCGAAGTTTTACGATCTTCGGCAGATGGTGCAGACGAACTTTGCGAACAAAGTTCAGGAAAGCTCGTTTTTTTTTTAATGGTCCATCAAAGCGGGATTAATCGATAAGGTTGGAAATAGAATCTTCTGAACTCCTTTGAAGCTTTAGGTGTAAAGACGTGTTTCCGTTTGAGTAAAAAAACTTGTCGATGATCTATACACAATTTAATTAATAATTAGTAACTAATTTTACAACATTTTTTGTAAATTATTCTATCGCAATCGACTATGCGTAATAATAAATTCACGAGTGTCTTTGATGAAATAAAACTGATAAAATATATCAAAAGGAATCGATATCCCGTGAATAAACGAAAGACCCGCAACTGAAATGCAAATCAACGCTCGCTCTGAATTCGTCCCAAAAAGGGAGGGTGCGAAGATCCAAATAAAGCACCTCGCCTCTTAAAAAACTCCTCGCGGATATTCCAGGCAAAAAGTAACAAAGCCAGAGAGAGAGAGAGAGAGAAACAGGACGTAGGCGAGGTCGTCGGCGCGTCTGCCTGATGAGTCTCCTTGCATTTATTAAATATAAATTCGAGCTAGACGTGCAGACTCTCCGCGACACACCCATTGCGCCGCGAGACACACAATGTGAAGCGACGCATCTGCGAGGTGAGGGAGGGACGGGGGGAGGGGACGACAATATAGTAGCTCGTACCCTCGCGGTCTACCCATACTCGGGGAAATTAGCGGGTATATACGAGGAGAGGAGGGAGCGCCGATATTAATTCGCCCGTTAACGCCGCCGGGATGAACGGCCGAAAAATGTCACGGGTAATTACGAGCCGATGAGGTGCCTCCCCCCTCGTTTTGAGATCGTGACGAATGCTGGCTCTGGACGAAGGCGGAGCGCACGACTGGGTCAGGACAGGACGAATTATGCGACGTAATTATTGGGATTTTACTGCGGGGGGTTTGGTCCATTGTGCTACGGTTATTAGTAGATTTCGGGAGTTATGGCAGTTAGAAAGGAATGAAGGTCTGTGTTGTTATTAGCCACTGCACTGTGGAAAAGAAAATACGGCTAAATAGGTAACAGATAAATATAATATTCAGTCTGTATTAAAAGAAATAAACTATAATCTACTTTTCAATTCTCGTATACGTATAGTAAGTTAATGTCTTAAGTAAAATATTATGTTGATATAAATGTAACTAAATTTTAGGGTGCTCTATAAAAAAAGTTGATGATACTTTAGTAGCTCTTACTATAAATTTAATTATTGTTTACTAATTATTATAAAGTAGAGTTGTACAACAAATAATCCGAATAAGAACTTAACCCTCGCAGTTGACACTCTCATTATTTGAGAGATCTAGATTGCGCAAGAAGTAACTCATTTATTCGATATGTGGACTCTATGCAAATCACCATATCACATTCCATTAATACAAGCACTCAAGCTATATCCTCCTGACCTCTCGCACATCATTATAAAGTGTTTGAGAGACGGGCAGCAATAAAAAACGATAGCAGTCACGCATCAAACTATGTAAAGTCACCACGCCCGTTGATACTAAGCAGCTAAAACTACTTATCTAATAGAACTCCAATCATATCGGCTTAATAATTCAAGTGTTCGAGACACTAATAGGTGTATGCAACTTCGAAGAAACGCAAACAATAATTAATATTTCATCTAATTAATAAACGTGCGAAATGCTCTTGAATTACATAAGAGCTGCGAAAGTAAACGTTATCGCAGGAAATTGACGATCCCCTTAACGTCAAATGACTTGCGCATTAACCGAGCGGCCAACTAGCGCTTACTTTATTAAACAATTACGTCTCTCTCTCTCTGTCTCTCTTCCTCGCGAGTGCCTACAAAAAAGGCTCGATTCATCATTTTAACATAAAGGACGGCAAAACGGGAGACGAGTCGCAGGGCAAACAAAGGCGAGACGAACGACCCACGCTGCTCGCGAGATCCCAAGATCTCTCTCTCTCTCTCTCTGTCTCTCTCTCCGTCTCTTTCTGCGAGCGCGGAGTCATCTCGCTGTTCTAAGCCAGACGCGCGCAGTCTACTCTTACATTTCCGGTACTCGTCGCCCGCGGTCGGGAATTATTCAAGTGCTTTTGCTGATTTTTGGGTTTGAGGATCGGAGAGTTTGGAGTGTTTATCGCATTGTTATTTTCATCCTTGGTTGTGAGAGTTTTTGACATTCAATGAAAAGTTGAATATTATTCATGAATAGAGATGCGTATTATCCTTAATCAACTATAATATTCCCTTTTCTTTACTTGTATGCGTATTAAAAATACAAATTTTACCGCAGGAACTTACGTAAAACAAAAAAAGAAAAATTAAGCTAGATTACAAAAGATATTTTTAATTATACAAGATTTTTAATCAGTATTTAAAGTCCATTAATTGGTTGCAAGAAAATTCACTTCTTCATTGTCAGCACGAAAAGAATCGCCATAAGGTTCACCCCAGCCCATAAACCTAAAATATCTTAAAGCAGCTGCAAGCAGAAGAAGCCGAGTCGCCCAATTGACTCATTATTTCAGCAGACGGAATATAACGAAGATAATGGGCTTATTGTTGGGAAACAGTAGCGTTCTTTAATAAAAATGTACATCTTCCTCGTCTAGTCGTGCAAGATACTTCTGCATTCGATTCCCACGCAATAGCGAGTTAAGGTCGGGAGAGCCTCTTTTTTTTTTACGCGAGCGCGCAAGACAGAAAAACGCGCCGAAGGATTGTTAGGCGTTTTTTCTTCTTCCTTTCAGCGGCAGCGACAGTTTCCCCACCGTTGCCAAGTCGTTAACGCGCCGAACGTATTTTTCCTAACGGCATTTCCTTTGAATTCGATCAAACTTTAGCTCGGGGCTGACTGGAGTTTCATCGGGAAAAGTTTAGGTATTTTTCACGGGTAAAATTTAGAGTCGGTGCAGTCGGGAAATGTAATTTAATGAATGTAAGGTAATGTTTTATCGAGTGTTCATTACTTAACTTTCTAAATATTCAATTAAATGCATTTTCTCGCTAGGAAATGGAATTGTTGATTTAAATAAATTACACTGCATTTCACATATCAATTTATTGTAACGGACTATTTGAAAATGCGCGAAAAATTTACATATTCAAATAATTCCTCGTAATTTGATAAACAATATTCGTATTCATTGAAAATTTGATGCTAACTAAACTAGATTAGTCGTGCGAACAGCACCGCCGTGATACGCGTACAGGATAATCCGATTGGGATTGCATTTACGCTTGATCAAATGAAATTTCCACGAGAAGCCTCTTAAAGGACCGCGAATTTACCAGTCAATTACAACATGTCGACATGCTATATGTAGTCAGTGAATTACCGCGGTACTTCGACCACGATAATTATCGTTAATTTAGATCGATACGTGTTCGAAAATTCAGTTATTACTGAATTTATCAGAGAGCCAGAAAAATTGAATTTTTTATTAAAATTTCAATTTCCAATTTAGCAACTCTTTAAATCATATTGTTTTATTATTGTAATTTAAAATTAAATTAATTGATAAGGTTAAATTTTAAAAAAACGTTTATTATTATGAATAATTAGTTTATATTTCCAGCTTGATGATGTTTTACGTAATTAAGTTATTTTTATTTTTGAAAATGAGTTTTCACGTTTTTTTAAGAATGCAAAAAATGAAATGCTATTAAGCAAGTGCGAGACAATATAATTAGCTGCACTTTTCAATCATCGAAAGACAGATGCTGACGATCGATTTTAAAATAGATCTGTCTTTTCTCGTCGGAACTAATAGCTGACATTTACAGATTAGTGAACCTTTCAAAAAAAATTTAAAACGTAGACTCACTTTGTATTTAGATGTTCATTTAATGACCATAATTTTTTAAAAACTTTTGAGTTATTTAATGTAACTTATTAAAAATGTGCGAATTTCAAGATAATAATATGTTACGTGAATATTAATTTTATTGTTTAGTATAAAGAATCTGTAAATTATTCGAAATATTTACATTCTTTTATGAACTTATTAATTCTGACCTTGAGACAATCACGTTTTGTTAATAGTGTGAATATTCTTAAGCTTAATAATTTTTGAATTATCATGGGAACTACCTTCATACTTTATGTTTTGTTCTGCCAAATTAAAGTTAAATTTACTTATAAGATTAGCTGATTTCAAATACAGTTAAAAAAATGAACATATAATGCGTATGTAATCCAATTTTCTGAAATATATGTTTAACATTTTGGTCAAAAGCCGCAAAAAATCAATAAAGCTCATCGCCAGAATCATCAATAAAGCAAAGCCGAAAACTTTCCTAATTCGCGCAACATCGAGGCCACTCCGACAACCGATAGAAACTCCCGAAGCCGAAACGATAAAAGATCAGTCAGTCCCCAGCCAGCAAAAAACGCCAGTTGGATCAACGATCGCGGAAACTGCTAAGCCACGACGCAAGAAAAAGGGACAGGAGCATCGGAAGTTTCGCTCGGCCCGACCGAATTTCGGAGGTGAAAGTTCCCCCGAGCAGATCGACGGCATAATCGGCGCCGTTCTATTCCTGAGCGGCGTCGTATCGGTCCGAGAGCTGTTATCTAACCGATCCAACTTTAAACTCCCGAGATGTAACGCTCGGCGTCGACGCTTTTAGAAGCCCGGCCGGCTTTTGTTGCGAGAGAGAGAGAGTGAGAGACGTATCCTCATCTCCGTCGTCTCTTGGCTTAATGGACTGGAAAAGCTGAGCGCATCAAGTATTTACTTCTTCCCGATGTGTATGGAAGCGACCCAGTTTTAGCTTACTTGTTTCCGATGAGCGCAGGAATAACAAGACGTCGATGCTTTAAAGCAAGAGGCTAAGTATAAAGTTCGAAAAGCTTTTATTTGTGGCCGAAGTTGTCAGTTTCTTGGGGCGAGGAGGTAACGTGAGTAATTGGTGTATCGGAAAAATAATATATGTCTTTCAAGTGCTTTTGTCAGTTATCGTTTTAGTTAATGGAATTTAAGCGATTTCTTACATTTTCGATTTCGTAATATATTTTAATAAAAAATTATTTCTAATTGACACTTTTTAAGTGCATCAATTAAAGAGAAATGCTGATTGCCGCAAAAAGGGAATTCTCTTTCGTCCGCAAAAACTTTAATTAATTATCTTTGCAGCTGTTTTACATTTTTTCAGACAATAACATTCCACGCGCGCTCAACTTTTCATCGTTAAATTTAGCTCTCTGAGAATAGAATTAGACACAATAGAAAGTTTTCATTGGTTTTCTCGAGACGCTGCGAATGCGCATCAAACGGATAAACGTACTCGGTTAATAGTAAGATTTATAATGGACGAATGCAAGTCTGAGCATTCAAACAATTGAAATTCTATTCATAACTCAATAAGACTTTTTGCAAGTAAAATGTATTTCTAGGAAACTATAAAAAAGAAGAACCAAACAATTACTATTAATACATGTGTACAATCGACGAATAAAAGATTTTTCTAAATTAACATTCCAATAATTCCTGATACATTCTCAAATAAATATCCCCTTAACTCCTATACTTCACGCGAACATTCCCACCTGTTAAACCGCCGTCAACGAAACAGCCCCGCTAAATAACTCGTTCACACCGCGCGATCCGCCTAATAGCCCGAAGCCTTTTTTTCCAGCAAAAGGAAGAACTGGAAAGCCGCGACGTGTGTCGCAAAGGCTTTTTGCCGTCGATGCGTGAGCCCGGGAGACGCGCGGCGTAACCGAGCGAGCGAGAACCGACTCTCCGGAGCGACCGGCGCTCGATTTTCTCGCATCGCAAGCCACTGCGGCTCTCGCATGCAGGCGTGTGAGACCGACCTGACCTGTGCGCGCGCGAGAAAAGGGGCCGCGCGCCGCTGCTGTTGCTGCCGTTCCGCGACGTATTAATAACTGCGGTTTACCGATTTCTCGTCCGGTTCGCGAAGGTATGATTTCCCGCAAGCTTCCGTGCAATAAACTCTCGACTTTTTTTTCCTGTTCGCCCCGGATGCTTGATTGTTTTCGACGCGGCGTTCGATTCGAGAACCTGCAGCGGTGGCTTGCGCGGAACTTTGACGCGAAAATTGGATTGTTTTCGGACGGAATTGTTCGCTTGTCGATAAAGGTGCACGGGGACGGATGTAGTTCTAATCAATCCTGAATAACCGGCACTTATTTAAATTCATTCGAATAAATGTCAAATTGATCTCGTCAATATCCATTAAACCCTCCTCGAGAGCTCCGCGGATAAAAAAAAATGCACGTTACGTGCGTCGAAAAGGAGCAGTTTCGCATGAACTAAATCCACAAGCGGCGGGGGATTAGCAATTCTAATCCCGCCGCACAATAATAAAATCCACAAAGCTCAGGCCAGAAGCACGCCGTGCGGAGCGCAGGCGCATAAGTAACCGACTCCCAGCAATTACGTCAGCAATCGCCTTTCTCACGGAGAGCGCGCATAATATTCGCGAGTGATTTTAATTGAAAGTGCGCGCCGCCGTTGCTCCGCGCCGCTGAGAACGTATAATCGAGCCGGCTCTCTCGCAGCAGACCTTCCCTTTGATGATGCACTCCGCGCACTGACCAGACGCACACACACACACACACGCCCGAGAGCGTGAGGAGCACTTTGCAAGCGCCGAGTCTTTATATGCGCGCGAGGAAAAAAGCAGAGCGCAGAATGTTGTGGTGCTATAAGCGAGAGGAGCTATAAGCTGTAATGTCAAATGAGCCGAGTGTTGCCGATCGCGGGAATGTGTATTTGACGTGGGTGACAAAGGATACGATGTAGCGGGTTTGTTCAGCGTTGATTGTGAAATTGTACGGGCGTTTACAGCTACTGGATTTCCAATGAAATTGCGCGTGTCAAAGCTGATGATCAGTCGTCAGGATGAAAATGTTTTCTTTGGAGAATTGGCGTGTAATAACATTTTACGTCACAAGCCTGCTTAAGGATTTTATGCGACAATTTGTTCATTATAATTTTATTAAATTAATTATAATTTTTTCCATTTCGCCAAACAAAAATACATTATAATTAGTGAAAGTTATTACAAGTGTCGGATTAATCCTGGAATGGGAATGAGTATCCAATATTGATGGGAGTGTATATCTGTAGTTTAGCGTGGATGGTATTTGCTAGTTTGGAATACAGTATCTTGATTTATGCCTACTGCAACGTAGGTGCGAAACCTACGAAAATTAGATTTACGCTGTATATGCTAGTGGAGATAAACATACCGGATAAATGCTGTATCGCTGTAATGTATTTATCTCCCAGTTTAATGTTTCTACATAAACGTATATTTTATTTACCGAATATCCATTGGAAAATTTCAGCAAAAATTCCAACTATTTATTAATCAATCTTATTTATCAATCACTTCGAACATGTTTACTTTACTAAAATCAACGTAATTAGACTAAATTTATTGTATACTTTTAATGTACAGATAAATGTTCGACAAACAAATACTAATTATCCAGCGATATTGCCAATTCTTTTCAATTAACAAGAAATGTAACAAGTTATCCTAGAAAGTTACATAAGCTCTACCTAATTCACAGATCGTAAAACGAACATTTGCATCCCCTCATTATCGGTTCCCACAATTACGCACAATCCATTCACCCAGTTCTTTCCCGAACCCAAGCCTCACCCCTCGCCGCGCGAGCCATTGAAACATTCAAAGTATTGAATTAAATGCATTTTGAGCACGCGAACAGCGAAACAGAGTTTAAACAGAGCTGCGTCCTTTTGATCGGCGCATTACGTTCATCCGCGGAAGTACATAAACATCTGCTAAACGGGAAACTCGATTTTCGCCCGGGGAATGGAGCAGCGAAAGTTATACGCGCGCTTGCGCAAGGATCAAAGGAAAACAAAATTAGTTGGCTCATTATGCTTTCAGTGCAAACAAGCGCCGCGAGTAAATCCGCGGCAGTTTTCAATTCCTGCGTTTTGGAATACAGAAAATTAATTATGTCTTTGGCCGCCTTTGTGGATTAAACAAAATTTAGACTCGCAGGACATTGTTTAACCAAGTACTTATTTACTGCGGAACGTTTTATTGCGAACGATGTTAATTGTGCCGAAACGTATCGTTCTGCAGATTTCAGGTACCCGTTTATCAACGAACTGCAGTCTGAATATGATAATGAGGAAAATATGAATGCGGGAATGAAGAAAGTATTTACAAAGGTATACAATTATGAACCCTCAATTTTTATCCTTTAATCTAAAGGAAATCAGAATCATCGTTTCCTTTTTCTATAATTGAAATATTTTTTGAAATTCCATAGACATTATGTAACTTTTAATTTCAAATTGAATACATTTGATGTTTTGCAATTCCTCTAACAATAGTAAAGAATTAAAAATCACAGAAGTTATTTTGCACTACCATGCAACCACTGAAAGGTAACATTTCACGTTCAAAAACGCCAACAATCCCACTCTAAGCCGAAACGAAAATGACCATCCACCAAATATTCCGATACCAACGGGCTGCACTGGTGATTGCCTCATTAATTCGATTCAGCCTCTCACTCAGCGGAGGAGCCAACGGCCATTCATCCTCTGAGCCCGCCAACACGTGTATCTGCAGATTCGGTTTTGCCTGGCATGCATCTCAATTCCCATCGCGCGGACAATTCTACTTTGTCTTGGCGTCGACGTCTCTGTCTGTCTTGTTTCTCCTGCATTCAATTCGAGCTTTGCTAAATGGACAACCTGGAGTCAAAGTGGCGCGTCGGAGTAGTTTGCGTCGCAGAGGGATGATTGTAGTTGCATTGAATATTGTCCGATGGAGTTGGGCTTTCAAAGGTGAAGATATTTGTTCCGTTAAACTGGGAGCACTTCGTTAATTAGTTTGTTGAATTTCAGATTAAGGCGGGTTCTAGTCGGTAATCCATTACGCTTGAAATGGTGGAAATTGATATCAAGATAATTTAATTACACGGGTATTTGTATTGTTCTAGAAAGTTAAGTATAACATAGTCTGAAAGTGTTTTAATTGCTGTATCATAAAATCTCCTATTTTCTACTATTTTTACTGAGTAATTGGTATTAAAACCAATTTATTGTTGCACTTTAGAATGTGTTACACTCGAAATGCTATTCCATGACTTCAAACTTTAAGTCTTTAAAGCCAAAACTAACTGACCCTGATATGTATCTTTAAACTTCATCATACTTCAAAACTTCTGAATCGAATCCAAACAGAGACTAACTGTCATAAATATTTATGCTTTATTGTCAGGTAACGAGATCAGTATAGAAAGGTATTAAGCCATCATGCGTGTTGTACATTGTATAATGAGCTTCGGTTGAGTAAGAATTTTTAAGGCTTGGCCATTCTATAATTTACAGTAGTCAATAATTTTGAGCCTCATTAGAATCTAATTACACTCAAAATTGCGCATGTAACAACCCGTCTAACAAATCGCCGTTCCCAATCGTCCGATCTACAAAATCAGAATCTCACCATCGACGCCAAAAGGCACTCGAAAAAATATATATATATGAATTGCGCGGACGGCTAATATTAAAGTTTTGATTGCAACAGAAGTTTATTATTTCACGCGAACGGCGCGTGGCACAATAAAGATGATAATCTCTCTTTTCTTTCCTCTCTCGCAAGAGCGGGGCTTTGCGCGCCGCGTGTACTCACGGAATATTTGGGTCGGCGCCACTGGCGTCCCACCGCGTAAATGACGATGCACCTTAGTGCGAGGATGTTCGTGAATAAATCCGAATAAATCAGCTTAGAGAATTTCTTGAATTATAACGGGAGGACCTTTCGCGGGATGCCGAAAGGCGTTTTGTTATAAAGTTTATTTTATAATTGATTTTGTTTAGTTTTGATATTCATTGAAATGTATCCCGCCGACTCAGCCGTCGGAGAGCGGGTACTTACTGAGAAATTTTCTGAGTTAGGAATAGCGAGAAAACAAGGGAAAAGAATTTAATAAATCAAAATTGTATATCTTTTAAATAAAAACAACATCTCTATTCTTGAATCCTCACGAACTTATACAAAAGGAATTAAACCAAAAATATAAAGGGTTTAATATTAAAGTGTTAGTGAAGGGCTTCGCTACCGCTCGCTCGAAAATATCTATCGTGACTCTAAACAAAATGAAATCTAACGTAACTTATTTTAACAATCTTACTCTAGTTTTTCCGCTGAATAAAACTTGTAGAAATGCCACTCGAGCAGCCTGGACCTTGTTGTCTGGGCGGTGATTCCTCGTTCGTCCTTTGCCTTCCACGTTGGGTTAGTAACCCTCGTGGCAGGAAAAATACCGCTCGCTGGATTGCGCAAAATCTAAGCTACTATTTTGTTAAATCTTGACGCACGAAAAATGATACGTCAAGATTTAACTATTTAATTTAAAACTAGAAATTCGGTTAATTATTATCGCTCGCTTAAAACATCTAATCTTTCCGCAAATTTACTTTCCGTGATTATAAAATTCTTAAATGTAACTCTTTACGATCTAATACAATTTTGATAATGCGTAAACGCAATTCTAGATATTTATAAATGGTTGTAAGAGTGCGTGCCCTTCGCTTCCGCGGTGTTGGATTGTGAGTCTAATTCCTTTTGACTTCCTTAGGCACTAATAAATAGTAATCTTTTGTAATGAAATATACTCTTTACAGAATTAATGTACCTTTTACGTATGTGTGTAAACTAACAATTGCCGTCAGCTAGCAATGTTTTTAGTTTATTTGAAATCATTAATTGTTATGTAATGGAAAGGTGTTTAGGTTTCAGAAATAAGTTATTGTATATAATTGTATGGTGTTACTAAAATTATATTTAAGCATTAGCGTAAGTTTTCCTGAAGGTATCATGTAAGCTTCTTATCTATATTATATTATGATGAATTTTAACTTTTAGCAAGCTTGGAAAAGATTTGGATCTGGTTCATGACTTATACTTTCAAAAATCAGTTTAATACTCTTCAAGGCCCTAAAACTTTCACATATTTTTTCAATCGTTGCAGCTTGCATCTTGATTACCCATAAAAGCAGGAATATAACGCGGTATTATTATACTTAAATATGATTCATCGGCATCCCAATGTGTTTTCATGACCCTAAATGATCGCAGTCTATTCGCATGCCAGAAACTTAACGATGTGAGTTCTCGCCAGCCATATCTGCACACTTATATCGCTTAGCGAAAGTTTTTTATTCGCTTTTGGGTAAATCGTTTATCTTTTACGAAATTGATACGATGCATTTTCCGGTTTTTAAACGATTAAAAATAACAGCTTACTAATAAAAGAAAATTTTTACTACAATTTCTGTTTAACCTCGAAAAAAGAATCTCTCTAATATTTTAGCTTTTTCTGACATATCTTTTCAAGTTAAATTTTCTTTCTAAAAATATTTTCGCTAAGTTGCAGCGTCCAACCATTTTTCCGTTTTATCTTCAAAATAAAAACGTCATACAAACAATTTTTCAAGATAAAATATCAGCTTCAAGCTTACTCCAATATTCGCAAAATAGTGAAATTTTCCAGCAATTTTAATTAAAACTGCAATGAAAACTCGCATTCCCTGCAATTCGGAATCGGATTCCACAACCGCAACGTATATACCTATATACGCACTTGCATGCAGGCGCAGATCGATGCACACATATGCAGCTTAGTCCAATTCCAGCAAAGTGAATCACGTGCCGGTCGCGATTTCACTTGGACAATCGGGCCGGCGGTTTCTCTTTACCGGGGCATCGATACGCCAATTCAAAAGCATGAATCACCTGTTTGATTGTTCGTCCCGAAGAGTTCCGCCTCCGAGAGATGACATCTATGAAAATTGCGAGGACGCATTGTGTCTGCCTCGACAAAAGCGTATGCTAAACGAGCGGGGTCTTTGGCTTCGGATCTAATTCGAGATTAATGGTATCTTCGGCGTTCAGCCTTGAATATTAATTTTTTTTTCTGCTTTTAGATCCTGCTCTTTGATCTGCTGATTCAATTTGCTTACAAACTCGATTACAAGACATTAATTGTTATGTCCTTTTGTTTTTACAATACAGTATAATAATGAACATATTCTCAAGTAATTTGATGTGTTTATTTACAATGATGGATTTTGCGTGAATAAATATTGCGTAATATTACAGGTAGAGCAAGTATAAATTACTGCGGAGTGAAGCTAACTTGATTGAGTTAGTTTGAGAACTTCGTCCCTCATGAGGGGAAACTGATATATCTCATCCCAAACGCATTCTCTATGTAATTTCAAGGCGGCGTGGTTAATGTTTCTTAAGTTATGTATGCACGCAAGTTATAATAACTTCCTGAAATATTACACTTTTCAAATCTTTTATTGGAGCGTTTTCGATTATATGTAAAGTAATTTCAAAGCAATTTCAAAATTTAATTTTGATATCTAATATGTAAAGCAGTTACTAATAATTTTGTGATGCATTTTTGTAAATGTAGCAAAAGCAAATGTGAAATATTATAATGTATTCAAACTAATTAATCGTGAATAAGTACCATTTACGTAATTTGAAACATTTATCCGCGACCCACAGTATCTATCACGTCAAGTTTTATACAATAGGATATAGGGCAATGCAATGTACAATTCTTTGTATCTCCACTTATTTCATTCGCACATTTGTCACTCTTATTAAGTAGACATTTACCTACTTTTATACGACGAAAACGTATCACATAATAAAAAGAGTATTTTTAATCTACTATCATTTCAGGTCACCATCATAAAACTACAGCTGCACTCAAAACGCCTTTATTTTCAACAACATTCAGTAAAAAATCCTCTGCGCAAAACGAAGCATTAAATCGAAAGCACCTGAACCTGCTTACACATCTCTCCCGCGATATATCCCTTATAAATCGGGCTGAATGCAGCGACCGCAGACTCCTCCTCTCCTTCTTCCCGTCAACGTCTGGAGCCTCTCTCTCTGGGCTCCTACATACTCGCGCACGTCAATTGTGCTCGCGCTTGCAGGGGCTCTCTTCCCCCCCGCTCGGATACATCTCTCGGCATCGGCGCGTAACTGAATACACATGGAACCGCGAGGATATCGGATTAACATTTATCTATCCGGCTAACGAGCCCGGCAGCGGGGCTCTCTTTTAGCTAGAGGAGAGGATTTTTGCGCCGCGGACTTTAGCCGGGAGAGAGATCGTATCTGCGGCTCCCGCGATTTCTTAGCCGAGGGTTCTCGGCTTTCCTCTTTGTCCTTCTTTCTCTCCCGGCGGGGTCGACGTCGTACTCTTTTTTTTCTGGAGGAGGGAGAGGATCGGGGCTTATATGCTCTCCATCTTCGCGAGCTTTCTTTTTTTTACGCTGCGCTGACTTCTTGCCATTGTGGATTAGGAAGTGAATGATGGTTTTGTATTATTGAGATGTTTAATTATGTGTATGGTAATGAGAGGTGTGTTGTTACTGAGCTTTTATTATGAGCTGTTTATGACTTAATTATATTTTTGAATAATTGATTTGTTGTTAGATTGTCATTATAGATTATATCGAAATATAAGCAAGACTCGTAAATAAATTCTTTTACCATCATATTGTCCTGTAAACGAGCAATTAACTTTTAAATAATAAATTATAACTACACATAAAGTTTGAATTAATAAAGAGGTATTTATAAACATATTTCTCCGAAGGAGAAGTGATGCACGGATCCCAAAAAATTCGCTGGAAAATCCAGAGCTTCAGACCCTTTTTGCGGAAATATTTTTACATCTCAAAGGAGATGTAATAAGAGTACCGACTAAATCCACTCCACTCTTTTCTATCCGATGCTTAAAGGATTTTTAATATTACGCAACGAGATTTAAGCACCATGCTTCGAGGCTTATACGCGGATCAAAGGGTTTCCCGAGTGCTTCAAGGCAAACGTACGTTGACTACATACTTATCCAGCAGCATTTCGAATTCAATCTGAAGCAACTTGTAACCGTAATAGAAATATTTTTTATCTAGATCCTATTATATTTATTCATAATATAAAGCTTAGTTATAGTCATTTTATCCAAATTTAAAATTAACATTAATTTAAATTGACATTAACACTATAAGATAAGAATTTAACTTAAATTTTCTTTTCAAAAGCAAGCTCCCAACAAATAAATTCAGCTCTTTAACACTCCTCACTCTCGCCTAAAGCACAATCGCTCTTGAGCAAGCGGTACTCTTCTAAATTTACAGCCGCAACAAACTCTTAAATTCCCATTGATCCGCGATGCGGCCCAGGGACTTTCGCTCTTTTAAACTCCGCCAGGAAAATTTCTAGTTACCTCATCCCGGCTGCCCCCTCGGCCGCGGGGCAGCCGAAGGAGGAAATAATTTCCCCATTAATCGATCGGACGCTCGTACGTATATATATAGCTGCGGCTCGCGCTCTCGCGCCTTCGTGCGCGTATAGCTATCCGAGTGCTGTGGATGCCCGCGCCAGTGATGGACGCACGCCGAGCCTCCGCGCGAGCCGGCGTCAAAAAGAAGAGGCGAGTCGCCGCCGGCGCGAGCGCTTCCTCGAGGCGAGACGGGAAAGGAGCTCGCGTTGGCTGGCGCAGGGCGTTTTCCGCATCGTATACATTGACTGTGTTCCTGGGCTTTTATAAACGCTCGCGCAAATTTTTACGCGATGGTTTTTAAGAGAAAGCTGATGCGAATGCATTGGTATGTTCGAGGCGAAATGACGTGGTTTTTTTTATTTTAACCGACTACGTAGATAATAAAGTGATTTTAAACAAAAATGAATTCTACAATAATTATATTTTAACGAAGTTAGCTTTTACTTCAAGAGTTTATCACGAAATGTCACATAGTGAAATAGTGATGTTATCAGAAGTATACATTTCAATTCCCGCCACTACATAAATTCCACCTAAACTTCAAGAACACTTGTCCAAAGAAACGCATCAACCTCCCAGCAGCTTTGAAAAAAAAAAAAAAAAACTTTCCTTTGAAATGGAAAACATCGCGCACATCCGCAAACAGCCATAAGCCCTGCGAGCTGTGCAGACGCGCGAGAACCCAAGGGGTTAACGAGATATATCCCGGAGATGTTTCAACCGCGCCTCGTTTTATGTATATATATATGTATATGCAGCAGACGCGCGTGCAAGTCGAGAACGTAGCGCGGAGTCGTATCCATAGCGAGGTGCGCTTTCAATTTTTACGTCTAAATCTGAGCAGTTTGCCGATACGCCGAACGATATTATTATGTTCCGATGGCGCCGAAGAATGGCGCTTTGTTGGCTCCTGTTGGCTCGACTATATATACGGAAAGGGAAATGAATCCATAGAGTCTCATTATTTTTGCACGGAGGGTAGATTAGCGAAATTATATGCTGAGAGAGCTGAAATTTTTTAGGAAAAGAGTTTTATTTCAGTATTTGCAATTTTGTGGTAATATACTACTCCAAATTGTTAAAAGATAACTCTATGACTGAATGACTTTATGTGTAATTTCTGTTCTTGGAAAATTCTTTTATCGTAAAATTTATACGTAAAATCGATGCCGTTGTAAAGAAATTTACGTGCTAAAATGATGAAATCATCGAATTACTTCCCGTAATCATCCCATGCTCAAAATGATCACCTAAGGCATACTTCATCGATAAAAATAGATTGTAATCAGGAAAAATCAAAAGTCGTGACTATATCAAGACAAGAGACGCTCTTAAAACAAAAGAATTCACATTATTATGCAGATTAAATAATATACCTCTTGTGAGATTTGCATTTTCAGCTCCTCTTATGTCAGCCTATATATTAGTAAACGATTCAAATTTCAATAACTTACAGTTACAGCTGTAGCATTTCAAGTAATATTTCTTAAACGGTTGAAACTCACCTGAAACAAAAAGTTAAAAATTTGTAAGTATAAAAAATATTTTAACGAAGAAAAAAATCTTCGCGTTTCAGCGCATAATTTTACATTCCCTCTCGAAAATATTAAAATATTTCAGATTTTTTTATAAGTTCCTAATAACCTTTAGACAATTACGTTCTTCCTGAATTATGTTTTTCTTCATCATCATTTCAGTCGTTTAATAGCCTGCACGGCTTAGGTAAAACGATTATACGTCTGGTCAGGTTCTGGTACTGGTCTTTGAAGACAGTTTCAAAATAAAATTAGGGTCCGCGCGCTCATGTCACTCGACCGAGCCGCCGCTCTTCCCCTATAATCAACATAATTTAGAAAATATTTTTTGCAATACCTCGAGTAATTTCTAAGAAAACCATCCCGCAAAGAATGCTAATGTAGTTTTTCTCAACGTCTCCAACCAACAAAAACTCTTAATACCCAACAATCGACAAAAGGCGATTACGCGTCGTTAAAAAACTGAATAGGTAGCTCATTTCACCTATCGACCACCATCGAATCCCCTTTCCGGGTCCGATAATCCGCGCTCGCGTCGCGGGATAACGGTCAGGTGTAGGATAATCCGATGCGTTTTACGACGCTGCTCTCTCGACCCCCCGCATCCGCGCGCTCTCGCTCTCTCTTCCTGGCTGCGATTTTCTCTCGCATGCGTAGGAAGCGCTACACGAGTGCCGCCCGGCGCGTCTTCCCCCCGCTCGTTTTCTCGCGCCGCCGAACGACGTCCCCAAGGACAAGGAAGACCGGTCGGCGTGTTTTTTTTCTCTCGCTCTCGGCTCCTTCGCGCGATCCTTGTTATTACGTTCCTTTATTAGTAGTGCAAGTATTTGCTTGTTTTCAAGGCCTTTGGATTTGTGGCAGAGGCTGGAAGATGTGTCAAGTAAACGGCCCGTCGATGTTTATAGTGCGAATGAATGTCAGATTGCTTTTATAACTTTTTAATTGAATTCCGTGTATTTGCATTTACTTTTATGCGCAAATTGGTGTATTTCAGGGTTATTTTTAGTTCGCGACGCATAAAAGGGATCCCCCGGCGGTAATAAAAGGTAAGGTTCGTCAATAAAATGTTAAATATTCAAATCGATATTCGATAAAATTGTTATTTTAGGAAGCGCAATGACGTTTAATTATCGTAACAAAAGTTTTTTTATGGCATAATTTAGGGCACTCGCTTCGTTTATTCACTCGTGGGCTGATTTTATGGGGAGATATATCCGTGCTTTCATTTATTTATAACTTTTCCACTTAATCTAATATTTATCTTGGACATCAATATTCATTATGCCCCTCAAAATATATTATTTTTATAGAGTACCAGTATAAAGTACTAAAATGAAAAGTTACAAAGGAGCATTATTAAATTAATTAATTTTGTTATAAAAAGTTACTAATTAAATTATCTGGCTACTTACAGGTACAATAACTCGCTTTAATAAAATTTTACGATGAGATACTTTGCAATGAGAATTTTAATTTTATGGAAGAGCTCAGTGTAACTCTTAATTCTGTTAAGTGTTTTGAGCGATTCTAGAAAAAAGCATTTCAAATTAAAAATGAAAGAGAAGAGTAATTACAATTTTTCAAAATAATAAAGTACCTTCCTTCATACTCGTTACAAATGCTCTAAATACCTCAAATCATCATTGAAACGACCCTCGAGCATGTAGAAACCAAAAGCTAAAAAAACTTTACCAATCCGAAAAAGCACCTTTGGCAACGTCCTCGAAACCGTTGACCCAAAGACCCGCTCCAGCGATATACGTTCCACAAAGTCTCTCACCGGTAATGCACGAAAAAGAGAACGCTTGCGCCGCACGCTGAAAAAAATAATCCGCTCCAACTTTAAGGGAAACCGCTAGCTCTAACGCAACCTATTTATTCCGTGATCCAGTTTCTGCCGTGTTCCATCCCCGCGCTGCGAAAGGAGCAAAAAAAAAAGAGCCGCATATAGGCGGCACAAAAAAGCGTGTACGAGCGCACACGAGCGCAATACGGGAGTAAAGAGAAAAGTAAGTACGACTGCCGATGCTCGAGAGCTCCTAATGAGGCGGGCAGTGGTAGTTGGCAAGGCTGGCGACCGCCGCGGCGCCCGATTTAAGGGGTCGAGGACCGCTCGTAAGATGTTCGCTTTCCAAATGAACCAGGTGCTTCAAAGCCAGCGTGCGTATACTTTTTAATACAGCCGGTTAAGGAAAACAGGCAGGTATACCGAGATTTTTCCTCTCTCTGCTGCACGAATAAAATCGAAAAATCAATTTGCAAGCTGTGAAACGGAAATTCCAGGAAGGAACAACAACAAACTCAAAGCAGAAGGCGACTTGACCCACTTCGACGGGTTTTATTTTGCTTTCCGAAAGTTTACAAACGTCAACGCCGCAAATCCCCACCGAACCTGATTAAAGCGCAATTCCCGGCGATCAATCGCCCCCTAAAACCACAAAACACTCTCGCAGCTCTCTCGAATACTCTCCGAACAAAAAGCTCGAGCGGCGAAGGATAGCGTCGCTCTCTCGCCCTAGACCTTGGACCGAGGCTCTCCGCGTTCTATGCTAATGAGATCGCTCGGGTCGCTTCTTCTCGGTATTACGTACGTGTAAGTGCGCGCGCGTATAAGCAGCTCTCCGCGTCTGGCTTGCGCGCGCGTCTTTTTTGCGCCGGGCAAAAGTGTCGGGAGAAAGTTTTCAGCGCTCCGGTCTTTCGTATGCAAATCGAGTCGTTAGTATGTCGATTGGAATTTCGAGGATTCATTAAACGCCGCTGGATCGGTGATTGCGGAGATATTCTTCGTTTGATGGATCGGTCGGTTTTGATTAATGCTTTTTTAATATTGGTAGATCGGATTTTTTTCCTTTGTAATATTAATGTTTGGTGCGTGATAGATGTTAATTAATGGGTATCTGCATAACGAGCTCCTGCTTATTGTATTCAGAATTTAATTGTTTGTAAATACGCGTAGCCGATATGAATGGGTATATAGATTACCGGCTGAATGAATAAATATGTTAATGTAAATAATTCGAAATTGTAGGTAAAGCGTGATCTAAATTGCTTATAGCATAAAACGTAGCTAACCACACGAATGAAAAGTTATCATACCATGTAGTCAACTAAAATATGAATAAAATCAACTGAACTCTTTTAACGAAGTTCAATTTTACAAATCTACGAGCACCATCAAAAAACATCCTACGCCTCATTTACAAAAACCTACCGGCTGCACAAACTGCAAAACAAGAACCGCGAAAGAATCCGAGCGCGCGGCTGAATGCAAAAAGCGCCTATAAATAAATCGCGGCTACACGCTGCGAGTGTAGAATTGTCGCGCGGGAGGGGGAGAGAAAGGCGAGCGGACACGCTGCAGATATCAACGGCGCGGGGTTATGTCACCTGTGTTCGCGCCTCCCGTTTGTACGCGCGATCCTCGAGGTCAGCAGCCACTTGCGCTATGCAATCTGCAATATTTATATAAGGCGAAGTGCAACCGTATAGGCGAGGACTTTATGAAAGGTGTTATAAGATTCTGACGCTTGGTGTTCAAAAATTTAGGAGTTCCACTTGTATCGCTTCGTTTTAGATTTGCATTCAAAGATAATGTTGCAGTTTAATGATGACATTACTGTCAGCTTAAATAGATGAAAGCTCTTAAATTAAAAATTCAAAGAATTAAAGATGAAACGTTGCGAAATATTGTGAATAATTAAACTGATGTAATTAGATTATTTTTGTAACCTATAAAAATATTTCGTATTCCGGAAGTGCAAAAAGTAAATAACATTAGTGCTGTAAACATAAACATAAATTTTCATTCCACGAATATCTAAAATTTTTGGCAACTAATCAAGCTAAAAATTTTGCTCCGAACTCACCGTCAGAATCAAACACCTGAAAAATATCACACTAATTTAAATACGATGTCATCCAAAGAAACCCGAGTAGGAATATTAACGTAATTTAATGCGCGTCGATTGGTGTCGTACACGGCAGCAAAAGTACGCAAAAAGAAAGACTCAATATCCCATGCTGGGATATTCGATACATCGATATATCAGATAAGCGCGTTGATAAGGGTGTTTTATGACGTCTGAGGACTACTGTAACAGCTGAATATTCGGTACAAAGAGGGTTGCACGAAAATTTTTAGCTAAGTATAAATGGAACTAAAAGTAATTTACGTCCACGCGTGAGAGACGTTTTGCTTCTTGGAAAATGTTGCTTTCTATGTTTAGCTAATCATCTTCTGCAAAGGAATTTTATTAGTAAAAAAATTGATTATTTTGAGCTGCAAGTTAATTATAAAGTGAAGAGAAGCTATATAAAGCTATCATTGTAAAATAAAGTATTAAAAAGACAAAGTATGCAACTTTCATCTTACTATAATAAGGAAATTGATGCAGCTTTTAATATCAAAATAGATTACAAGCATAAAAAAAATTTTAGAGTTGTACCGTCAGAGAGATGATTCAAGCTAAAAAAAATTTTAAAAAGAACATAAATTTGAAATTTTATTACAAAAATCCATTGTAACACTAAAAGCCTACTTTTTATACCTTTCCTGAACCTTTAAAAAAATTCAATTTTCCATCCGCCTCCCAAACAACATCGTCATCCCGTAATTCCCATCATTTACACACCTGACCAATCCCTTCTAATATATCCAAAAGCACTTCATCATCGATTCCCCTTCTTTCCCACACGAGCAGCTTTTCGAGCGCGCCTTTTTCGACGCACGTTAACCAGCCTCGGTACCGGAAGGCGAAAAAACGCCGGACCTTATTTGGAATTCGACGGATCGCTGTTTGCAGCATCAACATTTAATGCACAAACGCGCGAGAGAGAGAGAAAGCGCGATACCGGCCCGCTTAGACGCAAATTGCGCGGGTATAACTTGCGCGCAAACAGGATCTTGAGCATACAGATGCATTTAAGTGGAGATGTAAATACGGTAGTAAATTTGCGATTTGCTCGCCGTCGAGTTTCCGTGTGTGCGTCGGTCCGCGTCGAATTCGAAGCGTTGAGTTAATAAACTGCCGGCGACAAGCTTCGGAGGGAAAAATTAAGAGGCTTGAAATATATTGGCAGGGAAAGTAGTAGGTAGAACGGCTGTTTATGCTTGGTTTTTAGTGCGGATTCAATATTAAATTAGAGGGGGAATTTGCAGCAATAGCGTTCTCGAGCTGGCGGGAAAAGGGAGTTATATCGAGCTCTACGTTTTTCATGTATTTCATGTTTTTCATGTTTTTCATGAAATTTATGTACTTTGAATATTTTGTAGCTTCAAAAGCATTTTCTTTCAAAGTAATGATTTTAAATTATGCGCAGTCGTAAAAAATATAATTTAATTTAATTTAGTATGTTAATTAACAATTACCGCTCTGCATTAAATTATCTTGTATCTGTCTTATTTTGTAACGCTTTGTACTTAAACAAATGGTCCAAATTAAATTAATTAATATAGTCCACATTTTCATTCGAAAGCAGAATAACAAATAAATTACGAAAAGTAATAAAAAAAAGTAACACGAAGGAAAAAAATCGGTGATTTTTCGCATTTTTACCGTATTGCAATAAACATTTTTTACAGCAGTGTGAAACCGCAAGTGATGTTCTTCGCGCCCAAAACACGAGTGAAAGGTGCTAACACTTTAATCCCACGCTTCTCAAAATAAATAAAAAACAAGATTAACCATTAACCTACACGAAACTCAAACCTCCACCTGAAATAAAATAAACATCATCTCCCAACCCACCGAAGCCTTTCCTCTCCAGCGAAAAAGTAGGCAGTCACAATACAGTCAGCGGACAGCAATTAACGGAACGGGCGGCGGCAGGTGATTTGAATAAAGTTTGTTTTCACGGAGCATCGCCTGCCGACTCGACGCACTTGGCATTCGGGCGCTGCGGCGCGCGTGTACCGTCGGCGCGCTTCTATGAATAGTTTAACGGAATGGTTCCTCTCCTGTCCGCGTCACGCTCCGTTTGAGACGAGTGACGCAATCGCGGATGGGCACCAGATTTTCGGACTGGCCGCGCGCGGGAGAATACTCGGCGGACTTTGGCGGAGGCCGGCGGTTTGCGATTTTTCTCGGTAATAGGTGATGAATGACTTGTGTTGGATGAATTTGTTGTCGGATTTATTCGTTGAAACGTTGAAGCTACGTAAGGTGGTTGGAAAATGAATTTATTGTGAACTTTCTCCATTTTTGACTGTATTCATGATTATTTATATACTTGCGTATTTAAATTTGAAAAAAAAATGGAAAGAACGATATAGTTTTCTGTATTAATTAAATAAGTAAAAACTTTTTTTCAATTATTTTTTCTAATGAAATTTGCAATAATTGCAAATAATTGTATTAAACCTTAAATCCTCTCCAACGGGATTGTAAAACTGCAATATTCGCCGCGTGAATACATTATTACACATTAAAATACATTATTCATCCACTCAGTCATTCTTATGCCCGAAATACTTCAAAGGAAAAAAGTGAATATGAAAATTTCATAAATCTGTTAACTCGAGCGAATAAAGAGGTCGGCGCTCGGGAGTAACCTGTTTCGACAAACTCGAAATTTTAAGAAGCCTCCTCTCCTACGAATTTATTAAAAACTCCGCGAAAACCTCTCTTCACCCACATCGCGAGCGACGAAAAATCCCAATTAAAAATTCGCGCGCGCCTTCGGGATATCTCGAGCGTTTCCCGTCCCGAAAAAAAAAACGCATCGCGCGGATCGGGAACCCCTAGGAGACTATATCGATCGAAAGCGCGGCGAGAAGAGAAATTCGGCCGGGCGCGCGAAATAAACGACGGCAATTATAACGCGCCGTGCGCTCGTGAAAATAAGTCGTCATTGAAAAGCGCGGCTCGTTAAACGCTCGAGAGCGCGGCGCTAAGCTATCGCTCACTTTCTCGAATAATACAGCCCTGGCCGTCCGAAAATGCGACGAGAAAGAAAGCCGAGAACTCTTTTTTTTCTTTGCCGAGATCGCCGAGCCGCGATGGCACGTACTTTGGCTAATTATTTCTGAGGATTTAAAGCGTTGTATAACTCTCGGGCTAATTAAAAGGGGACAATAAATTTAAGTGCCGCAGTAAAAATATTCGTTACGTTACGCGGTATATATACGTTTGCAAACTATTTTGTTGCCGTAAAGGCTTATCTAATTAAAGGAGGCTCTTTGCGGATACTTAGTAAGAGAATCATTTTCGTTACAGTAACGGCTCGCGGTAATTGGCCAGGATCTCCGCGGTGATCTGCGCAGTTTACAATTAGCAACGTATATATAAGCATCTTTACTTTAATAAAACAATTACTTAAAATAGAGATTACGCATATGCATGTAGCTTAGTTTCTTTCTGCGGAAAATCGTAAAGGTCAAAATCACGGACGTAAATAACAGATTTAGTGGTTACTTAAACTATCTTTACTACTCTTCCTGGCCAAAATAAAAATCACTTACACGAATGAATAAATTTTTCCAAGACCCAATATACACTCCGAAATTTCAACCCAAGTTTAATCTCCGCATTGCAGGCGAACCTCGCGCGCGAAAAGAAAATAAAGAAGCGGAGAAGGGCAAATTAGTTTCCGAGCACCGATAAGGCAGCTTCTCGCGTCCTCCTCATAATTAAATCGAACTTTTCAGGCAATTTCGGCAAGGAGCGAAGAGAGGGGCCATCGACGTCCCACCTGGTCCGCGTGCGTTCGCGCCCGACTCATTAAAAGTTCGCTCGGTGCGCGAACAATGCCGAGGCTCGTATACTTTGTAAGCGCTCCTCCGCGAGATTTATAACTTTATTTATTGCGGACGCGAGCCGGCTGTAATTCACGTTAACGCGCCTCTGAGTGATGCTGGAAATTGATTTTTCGATCGGGCCAGATGGGTTCGAGGGAAGATGTAACTTTGAGAGGGAAGGTTGAGGTTATAAATAGCTGTTGATCGAAAATTTCATCTTTAACTTGGGAGTATTCAATAATTACAATGTTATTTGTGCAATTCGCTTGTTTTCTGGTGGTGCTTTAAAACAATAATTTATCGTGAAGAATGGATCTTTTGTGCCAACTCGGGAGTTTGAATTCTTTCAAAAATTCTGGACTTGTAAATCACTTTGCTTTTTCAACCAAGAACGTTGGTGCATGTTTTTCTCTGTTCTCCAGTTTGAAAAAACATTAGTCCTGATTTTTACAAGGATTCAGTTCGTTACGATCGTTAAGCATGGCAAGGTCGATGAATGAAAAGCTGTGACCAGAAAATAATACAACAATATCTTTTATGTATTATAATTGAAAAGGGGTTATTTTTAGATAAATTTTTTTTCTAAGCGTAATAACTAAAATCAGTTTAACGACTTTATTCTATTTTACTCAAATATATATATAAAACAGTATATTTCAAATTTCTCCGTTTTGCAAACTATTTATCCACTTCCTTTCAAGACATCAAAATATTTAAAAAAAACGCAACCTATATATAAACTTTACACGAAAGAAGCAACATCCCCATAAGTCATTTCCAGCGCCCGACCAAATCCCGCATCAGCCTCTATTTATAACCCGCAACATAAATCCCGCGCTCTAAAAAATGCCCTGCCGATCGTCCCAGCCACCCACGCGCGCATCGGGCCGCATTAAAAGAGCGCCATCGGCCGCACTCTCGAAACTGCATGCATCGCGCGCCGGCACTCCACTCTCTCGGCTCGGGCGCTGAAAGAGCACTTTCAGACGGCGCGCGAGCGAGTCTTTTCGGCGGGGGGCGCAAATGATGCGCGACGTAGCCTCATTTCCGCGCGGCCCGATAAACGGAAGAAAAATATGCGCGCGCGAGGGAACGCATCCTCGCATCCGGTTATCCTCGACCCATTTGCGGGAGAGACGGCGCCGCGAGAGAGAAAATAAATCGACGATTCGAGAGAGACGCGCGCGCGCGCGTCTTTGCGTTCGGCCCCTGCGCGTGTATGTATAATGCGTGGAGGAAATCTGCGCTGCGGGAAGATGACTTTGAGAGAGCGGCGATGCGCGCGGCGGACGCGGGTTTGCCGCGGAACATTTTCGCGAGATGAATGGGTGGGAAAGTCTGGATTCGTTCGATGAGATATGTGCCGAATTTTTTGGATGCTAATGTACGTAGTCTTTTTCCGGAATTATCAAGTTCGGAAATTTGAATGTACGTGCTTTTACGTAAACTTGGAATTTATTGATATTTTTCAAGGATTTCTGAAAATTCTAGAAAATATTGAATATTATGCCAGTACAGTGTAAAACTTACATCATGCAACCTCAAAACGGAATGTTATCTAATCAACGTCATCGTCAGTAGTGTTATAATACAGTAATATTACATCTTTAATAATGATCTAATAATGATTTTCAGCAGATTCAAGAAATTATGGAAATATTTTTAAATGCGTAATTATTAAAAATAATTGATTAATATAATATATTTTTTTATTACTAGACGACCTCTAATCTCGAACAAACCGAATTGCTTTCGCCGAATTAAAATACCATTACTCATTACTGCTATTTGTAACAAATAGTAGACTTCGAACAACATGAAATTCATAAACTTCTCAAACAAATGACTTTGATTCACATACGAGTACATGTCTAATTAGAAATTCAATTCCGAGCCGTACAAAAAGTTATGTCTTTCTAATCTGCCTAATCTACCACCATCAATCAACACACGACTAGACACATCGCTACGTCTGCGTCGTTAGAATATTCTTCCTCCAAAAAAAGTCCGCTATCAGCACTCACTATCAAGCCGTAAAAGCTTAATTTCGCCGGGTCGAATATGCTTTTTTTTACGACGGCCGCCGCCGCGGCCCCGAAAATTAATATCGATATTGCAGCGGCAGCGAATTCTATTGCGCCAAGTGCACACTTGGCGAAAGCGGCAAAGTTTACGGTGTGCTTTCCGGCTAATTTACTCGCTGGCAGAGGCACTTTCCTCTCGGTGGCCGGGGCCCTTAATGAAATCTTTTTTTTTTTTTTTTAACGTCTCTCCCCGTTGCGCCCAGCACGCTTTTCGCATGCTCGAATTACTTTGTGCGCCGTGGAACGAGTCGTTCCCCCGGAATTTACGGGCTGCTCCGTCGTTGCGCTATTATTTCTGAGGCTTGTTTGCGCGCGCCGCTGGCCTCATCCGCGTTTTCGAATATTTGGTACATCGTAAAAGTGGGGTAATCGAGACCGCTTTGCAGGTACTGATGAATGTTGGTTGGATTGTATTTGTCGCGAGGCTTGTGATTCATGTTTATTACTGGAGGTGACGCGATTATTCTTGCTGTTTTGTCGCTAGTGATTTACAAAGTAGTAGGGTAGTAACGGAAAATAGTTTTAAGTGTCGGCATTCTTTGATACATTCTTCAATAATCGAGGAGTCATCATAGTGTAAACAAACATGGAAGGTGTTACGTGTTTGAATCTGCGTAGAAGATTTTAAAATTAGCGATTATCGGAATTATTCTCTTTCCTTTTCTTTCCGGGTGAATCACAAAGAATTCCCCATTTTTTAAAAAAAGAGATTCAAAAATGTAGTAATGAAAGTATTTTTTACACCAAATATACTATAAGCTAACCCCAATATTACAATTGAAAAAGTAAAATTTATTATCTTGCTTCAATAAAAATGTTAGAAAATTGATTAGTTTACTTACATAAACTGAATGCAAAGTTCAAAAATAGCCACAAAGCAGTAAAACCAATCACTAAAATAAATCCATAATATTCCAACAATCTAATCGATTACATTCTAACTGACCCAGGTAAAAAAAAATTACAAAAACCAATGGATAACCAGACAGTTACTAAAAGTATGTCTCAGAATTTGGTAGAGCTAAAAGACACAAAAAATTTAAA
>JAWWML010000012.1:27794310-28126778 GCA_035047165.1 Ormyrus rosae | reverse complement strand
CTTATTGTATCTATTTACAAATTTTATACAATTTTATATATATTTATAGAATGTACACTTTATTTATTTTCAAAATGAATTTTTGATTCAATTTTTGTAGAATTTATATACAATATGTATTATTTAAGAATAATATCAAAGTTGTATATAATTTTTACAGAATCATTTTTGATAACAATATATATAAAAAAGGTTTTATAAAATTTTTGTATTGTTTTTGTAATTTTTTTTTACCTGGGTCCCGAGCCGCAGATAAGCCTCTAAACAAAAATTACGAAAACGGCCACCTAGCATCGCCGCTAGATCCATCATAAATCAAACTCCAGAGAAAAAAAGCAAGGCTAACAACAGACGGCGTCGCCGCCGATAAAAAAGGCCTCGACGCGAATCTCTTATCGCGTCGCATCGAGCCGGCAAATTACAAAAGAGAGCCGCGCCGCGGCTTAGAAAGTTACGGTTTCACCGCAGCCCGCCTGCCGATGTAAATATACATCCGTAATCGTTTCGCTTCGGAAAAAGTGTCCTCTATATACAGTCGCCAACCGAACGGACACGAGCGTCACGGCAAAGGGCGATCTTTATATTCGCCGCTTTCGCCGGAATTTATTCGCGATCGAATGATAGTGTTTATATATAAAAGGCGCATGTGGGCGAGATTCAAAGAGGCCTCCTGGTGAAAGAGGCAGTTACTGCTCGGTGCCCGATTATTTTTATTTTCAGATGTAATTTGCTCGAGTTGTGTATTGTATTACCTCGGTGGAAACGGTGCCAAGTGTTTAGTTGCATTTTGGTAAATTGTGAAATCGAAGCACGAAATGCGCGATTGCGCTTATTTCGTTTAGTGTATTTTAATAAAAACATTAGTATACCCCAAATTTAAAAAGAAAATAATTTTTCCCGAGAATTGGGTTGCTTCGTTTTTCATAAAAATAAGTAAAGAAGTATAAACAAATTTTAAAATAATTAAATCCTATCGCGAAGAAAGCACGAACGCTATTAGAGTCTACAAGATTTTTTATTTCAATTCCAAGAAAAATAAACATAAAAATCCAACGACCACCGTAAAAAATGACTCTTCCAATTTGCATTTGCCTGTGCACCAGCTTGCACTTGTCGTTACCGACAGCGTACAGCTCCGCGGCAGAATAGAAAAAAAAAGGGAGACCGAAGGTGGGGACAAAACAAAGAATAGATCGCGCGCATATCAGCCGGCGATATTTACTGCTCCGCTTCCCCGTCGGACTTTATTGCTCCAATAAATTATTCGCCAAAGCAACCGGGGGGAGGGAGGGGGAATCACTCTATCTCATCGTAAATCAAGCTGAGCTATTAACGAGTCGCTGCCGAGTGCTATGGTCCCCGCGCGCGCTAAACTTCGATTTTGCCGCGACACGTCAATGTTTGCGCGCCTTCGGGCTCGCGGAAAAAGTTCCCGGCGCGCCGCGGAGTATTAAGCGGGGTTGGAACACGGCTGTCGGACACTGTCACCCCGAGCGCGCGCCCGTAAAAATAGGAGCTTCGCGGGTTGGTAGTTTACGTGGGTGTAATCGGTTTATGATGTGGGCAATTTATATTCGAGCCAATTTTAGAACTCTGAATGGAAATATTTTCTATATCCGCGGTGATTTGTCAAAAAAAAAGTTCAGTAACTTTTGTTTAAATTTAATACAGTTTTTCCGCTACTAGACTGCATCAACGCGTTTATTTTCTCCGTAGAACATTTCCTATTCCCAAACAGAAACCGCTCTAATCCCGCCATTCCCGAAAAATCCTCGTTTTACAGCCGCGCGCGCGCCCTTCCCCAAAAATTATGCGAGCCCATTCCCGTGAAAATATCAATACTATCTCCCTCCTTCGCCGAAGAGAGCTCGGCTTGCTGCACTCGTTAAATCCGCACTCGTATCAAAAGAAAATAGAAAGCTCTCGAGAGCGCGCGCGAGCTCTCATATCGCGCATCGACTCGAGCGCGGAGCACGTGGGGGTCGGAGAGAGAGAGAGAGAGAAAGAGAGCAGAGGTCGTTTTACGATCCCGACTTTACAGCTGCTGCTGCTGCTGCTACGACTTCGCAATTACGATTTAATGCGGTAAGCGTGCAGTTACGGCCGCGATAAAACGAAAATCGGAAGCGAGTCTTCGGCAAGCTGCTTTATCTCCCCCGCTCTGGATGAGGCTGGCAAGCTTTTTCGTCTGGATTGTGAAAATTCATTGTTGAGGAGGAGGCCGTGTTTTCATGATTCTGTTTCCGAGTAGACTGACTCACTGATAAAGAAGCTTAGAACTTCATCGTTTCCGTGGTTTTGTGAAAGCAGTACAGAAGTTCGGTATTGAATGTTGGAGAGATCAGTTATGAATTACCTTTTATCCATTACTGCTTTGTCTCGAAAAATACATTCTCTTTTCAGTAGTAGTTTTATGAAATTCGCCTTAACGAGAAAATAGTTTCACAAATCTCGCCGACTCTAAAATTTAAAAATAACCGTAGCAACAATCGTTTCCTCGAAAGCAAGCTCTCGACTCTGAAAAGAGAGACCCGACCGCAAGTGAAAATTCTTCATTACCACTGACTAATAGCGTCCATCCGGAAAAAAAAGACTCTAATACGGGCGAACGTAAAAACAGGCGCGGATTAACTTTCACGAAAATAGTCGTGTACTCAGCGGAATCAAGCGGGATGCAAAGCGGAGAAAAACCCCTCGCTCGTACTTTCCACGCACAAAAGCAGCTCGCGACACAAACGCGAAGCCAAGGAATTCTCCGGTGGCGAGGAGGGAGAGAGAGAGAAAAAAAAGAGGTTCGGATCAAAGGGAGACTCTCTCTCTCTCTTCGATTCCCAGCTCGCAAAAGACGGAATCGATGCAATCCGCTGCCTCCCCATAAAGGAATCGAAAATAAGGTGGATCTAGAGAAAGGATGCAGAAAAAAAAGGAGACTTGAAGGATTGGTTGTTAGTGGAAAGCTTGAGGCTGAGGTTCGAAGCCAACGTTGCGGAAAGAATGAAAATAAAGAGCTTTTTCTGAGAAGTCTACTGTTCAGTATAGAAAATACACAAAGTACGATATTCGCTTTCTTCACTTTTGTGGTGTAAAATTAATTTTATCGCTTTTTATGCAAAACGGTGAAAGTGCTACTTTTCTAAATAATCTTCAATTAAATATTATCATGATTATATTTGGCAACGTTGCTTAACTTTTTATCAGCACGAAATGAAATTCAACTTACTTACTTGTAATTATGCAACCACTTCATTGCACTTTTTGCAACATATATATCTCTTAATCCATGACTCACTCTTTCGAAGAAAGAAATTAATATCTCCCGTAAGCAGCACAAAGCGCCCCCACACCCGGCAAACAATTAACCCGTGCATTCGACGCACATTGAATCAAAAAGCATAAAGACCAGAGGCATAATGCAAAAACCGGGCTAAAGGTTGAAGAAAAGGAACGCCGCGGTGACATTTCCATGATTTATTCATGCAAGATCGTTATACATATTCCCCGCGACGCCGGACGGCGACGTCGCGAGATGCCAATTGCAGAAAAATCCCGTGGGTGCCTTGTCTCTTTCCGCGTCTCCTTTTGAGCGAAGTCGAGTACAGGGGGGACGTGATCGTTCCGAGGCGAAACTTTAATTCACCGGTTAAACCGACTTCGATGCCTTTTATTTAGAGTAAAGGAGGAAATCTGTTTTACAAATGATGAAGTGTTCCTCACAGAAACTTCCTTTATTAGAATTCAAGTCTCTATTTTTAAGTTATATACAGTATAAGTAAAGCAGTGAATGTGTACAATCATTTCATTCAATGGATATGGTAGGTTTTACACATTAAATATTTCAAAATATTAAAAAATTTGTATAAATGTGCAATAACTAAGGTAACATTTTTGACATATTGTCCAATTGTCTAAAATTTTGAAAACCAATTTGAAGCTTTCAATCTCTGCGCCCATTAAAATTCTCTTCTTTCAATCAATCCGAAGACATTCGCCTTATAAAAGTAATTAAAAGTGCCTGCAAGCCTCTCTGTCCCAAAGAAACGACTAAGGAGAAACAGCCCGAGAGACGGAGACGTGCTTTTTTTAGCCCTGAAATGCACCGCGCCTACAGAAAGACCGGACATGACGGAGACAACACGTAATGTCACTTTATGCGTCCAGAGACAATGCACGTGACGTGGTCTACATGGCGAGGTTGCGATGAAGAAAGCGGAGGGAAAGGACGAGAGAATACTGAGAAAAATTAACAGGCTCTCGTATTATTAAAAAAAAAGAAGCCTTCTGCGTTGCTCAATTATTTAAAAATAAACGTTTAATTGCTTTGATTGAAGCAAAGATACGCGGGATGAATAAATGCGTGTCGGTTGGGATTATTCTTTTATCAGAGATGCAGCGCTGGCTTCAGGAGTTTCTCGAAATTGTGAATGAAGTCATATCGTGAGACTGGAGGCAAATTTACAACTGTGGGGAAAGATTCTGGCGATAAGGTCACGTACTGCAACCGTCTACGTGTCTGCATCAACTTTTTTTTTCCCGTCCTGCAAAAAATTTTACTGTTTAATAAGCCACTTTCAGCCTCAAATTATTAACTGCCGGGGGACAAAGACCTTCTTCGAAATACCGAATCGTAATCACCGCTGTAAAACGCAAAACAGCTTCCATCATGAATTTTTTCATTTATCAGAACAATTTCTTGATTCGCAAACATTTTAAATCATCGACTTCGCGCAGAGTCGAATCAGAAAAACAAAAGTTACACCGACGCAATAAATACTCATCCGCCCTTCGCGAGCATATCCGTCCTTCCAAAAAAAAGCAGCCAGCGCCTCCTAATTGCGCCGCGCGGTGCCTTCGCCGTGCATGAATGAAAGATCACTTATCTCGAGGAGGGAGTCGCAGTCGGCACTTAGGCGCGCGCACCGCGAGAGAAACGATCCTCGAGCGTCGGAGACACTCAGACGGCGTCGCTCTCTCTCTCTCTACTCACGCGCACGAAGCGCGTGGCGACAGTCAGACCGTAAACTCCAAACAGACACATTTTGTTTAATCTCGGGGATTACGTTACGGCGCGAGTCACGAGCGAGAGGGGCCAATGTCGAGTCGTGCGATCGGGAAGAGAGCTGTTGGGAAGAGAGAATTCGCTTTTCGTGCGGACGGGCTTTGAGAGTGTAGGGAGAAAGAGTAAAAGTGGCGTTTGAGCTTTTAATTTAAATGACGGAAGTGAGTGTTTTATGCGAAAGATTGATTTTTTTCTTCTCTGTAAAACTATGCTGTAATTATTTAAAATTTTAAGTAAAGAAATATTTAAAACTCCTTTTTTTATCTTTTCTTAGCAAGTCAAAATGCAAAGTCAGTAAAGATTTCATGAAACCTTCTTAAACTTTTACCCGCTTGATTATTAAATCCTTTGAAGACGAAATTAAAATTTAACCGTATCCTTAAAATTTTATTTCAACAATTTTAGTATCCTTTCACTCTACAGCAATATCGTAAATAAAGATCTACATCAACTTGAAAATTGAATGCTTTTGCCTGCTACTGTACAGTTCGAACCACTAAGGAGGTGGAAAGACAAAGGTTGTAGCCTAAAGTGCAGGGAGTGTTGAGCACCAGAATCGTGAATGGAGAAATACGGAATGGAGAGAGAAGAAGGCGAGGTCGCGAACTACACACGGATGCGAATAAGAGGAATGGAAGATGTTACGTTCATTAATGGAATGTTTAAAGGGACTGCCACTCGGATATTTTACTTTGAATTTTAAATTTTTCCCGCGCGTCTTGCTTACCTACACGGATTATGCATTCGGTGAATTTGCATGATTTCGCGAGGACAGTTTTAATGCGCCTCCAGGATAGTCTAAGTAGAAAAAGTATAAGACTGGGGGAAGGGACTTTTCCTACAATTTTCAAAGTCACAGCTGATTTTAACTCTTTATCGCTACGGAAACATTAAGTGATTTCATTTTTCCCAGTAAAAGTGGCAATTGTAAGCTAACCATTATTTACTTTACGATTATTGCTATCAATGTTTGATTAAAGAATTTTTATTTCTTCAAAGTGCAATTTCGAGTGAACGCTTAAAATAAAAAAAGTACGCGATAACTGTGTTTGTTGTGACTGACTTTCTATCGCCTTCTTTAACTCAAAAAATTCTAAAATAAATTTGATTAAATCGTTTAAAACGAAATTCATCCGCTCGCGGCGCGCGAAGCTCAAATCCAAACGACGACTTAATTGTTTCTTCCAAGCCGTGCGAAGGATCCACACTAATTCAAGCACCTCGCAACAAAATGAAAACCCGATTACTCAAAGTCCTCGTCGTGCATTCATCGAGCGGACACCGAGAGAAAATCGTACGAGAGCCGGGCAAAGAAAAGGCCTTTGCAATTGAGATCGAGGGTCGAGGGAGAGAGCGAGAGAGAGAGAATGTTTTCATTTCGATGCAAATTCCGCAAGGAAAAGAGAGTGGGTGGGCCTCGTTCGATAACTGGCCTTTTGTCCCTGTAAGCACTAAGAAGACGACGAGGCGAGGAGGCGTAAAGGCCGGCCCGGAGGATTTATAGTTTTTTAATTGCGTCGTCGCCCAGAGGAGACGAGACCCAGGAGAGAGCTTTGAGCTTGCAAGCTCTCTTTTTTTTTCAGTCGGCCTTTTCAGCCCGGGGCCTCCCATTGTGGCTCGGATTAATCAGGAGTTATGGCCGTGTGAATTTGCGATCTCGACGCTGTCGACGGCTTTTTTACGGCCCGAGTCGCGACGGAAAAACTGTTATTCGACGGGGAGATTAGAAAAGATTGTTTCGTAACGGCGATTCAATTTTCTTTTTAATTTCTTCGAGCGAGACGAACTTTTATTGTGATTTGAAGACTCGATTTGAAAATTTAATTTTAAAACTTACCTTGCGTTACTTTCAGACAACTTGAATTTATAAAATGTGTAATTAAATAAGACTTCTTAAATAGATTCCGTACATATATAAAATAATAGACAATTACATGCAATATTATTCTTAAATCATAAATAAATAGCTAAATTATATTTTATAATAATTAAAAATTATAAATTATCAAGTTTAATTTGCTGTATATACTACCTATTTATGTTTTCAAAACATATGTCATATATTGCTCATCGAAATCACAAAATCACTGCAAACTCAAAAAAAAAAACAAACATTATAAAAAAAAATACAGATTACGCGACGAGAACGATCAAGGATGGGCGATGAAACATCATTAACGAAGGAAAAGTGTTGACCGTATTCACGATAATGAAGCCGCTGATAATGCAGATTTATGCGATCAATTAGGAAGCTTTTGTCGCATAACTAACGTCAATTGACGACCTAATGACAGCCAGCGTCGCCAATTGCCGTGAATAAAGTACCGACGGGTTTACACGGCTGTAATTAAGCCAGGAGCCTCTTAAGGAACCGGTCGGCCAAGTCTGACCGACATTTCGCGTTAACGTTTTCTGGAGAAATTATATATACAAATTCAGGGGAAATCATATTTTTGGATTACAGAGAGGCCGCTGTGTCGGGAGGATACGGAGGGCCTTAATTTATCACCGGCCACATTATGCTTTCTCTTAAGAAAGCAACATTATTGCGCCTTCTATTCTTGGCTCTCTCGAAAATTAAGTTTGAATCGAGGCGTCGAGGACGTTTTAGCACTTCATTTTTTTTTTTTTTTAAACGAGGTGTTGTAACAAGCCTTTACGTAATTCGGCAATATTTACGTTCTCCTCCGTTATTTTTTAAAAGTGTTAAGGCAACATTTAGAAAAACTTTATATCCGATGAATGATGATCTTCAAATTTACATAATTGCTTAATTTAACATCCGCAAATGAGTCCGAGCCGTGAGTCACTCGACTTACGAGTCGCGAAAATGCCAACATTTTGAACGAGCAAAAAAAAAATATTTATCCTCGCGTTCAAGCCTTCGCTTTCAGAATTTCAAAACAGCTTAATCTCTTTCCTCAAACATCCTAGCAAAAAGTGCACTTGTTCGATCCTTAAAAAACTGTATACCATCGCACCTCCTATTCCCAAAATAAACCCACCTGCAAAATAATTCAACTGAGCTCCCTCCTGCAAGAAGCGACTTTTCAAAAAGGGCAAACAACTCGGGCTAGACTCGGTTGCAACAGCTGTCGCCGCCTCGGACGACTGCGCCTAGCCCACTTCGGTCGCTTCGTGCACAGTGCCGAACGACAGCAGGTGCTCTCGCCCGAAACTTACTTCCCGGTCGCGAAAGGTCACTCGTCTTTTTTACTTTTTCGCCCGGCCGAGGAGGTTTGGGAAGTGCTGCGTTCGTTGTTTTAACGAAATTTCCGATGGGTTGTGTTGGGAATGGAGATAACCGAGTCTTGAGTAAGGTTGAAGTGACTTAAATTGCAATTGCGCTCATCAATTTTTACGACGGTCGTAAAAATTTGTATTTTATCATTTTTATATCGCCGTTTACTGCCTGCAGTGCTCTTAATGAATCGTAATCTTTATTAGGATCGTGAAAATTGAGAATAATAAAGTAATAGTTCGAAAGTATAAAGTATTATAAAAGCGTCGTTGGATACTGTGAGAAAGAACCGTAAAAAAAATAATGAACAGAATCGAGCAGTGATAAAATTCCACTCTCGCCAGAAACCCAATATTTCGCTAAAACGAATACAGCGCATTTCGGCCTCCGCAACGCGATCCCTATTCCTCGTCGCCGGCGGCGGCAAAAGTCACCGAACCTTTTCGCCGCGACACAAAGGCAGAGCAGCATCCATTACACAGCTCCGCCCACGAAAAGCTCTCTCTCCCATCCCCCGCATCAATCATTTTCCACGAAAACTTGACACCCGCGGCAGCGAGGCATTGTTCCGCTTCCGATAATCCGGACTGGCCCCCTTTCGCGCGAGCGGTAAAGAAGCTCGAGCCTCCCTCCCGCCTGATGTATACGTGCAGGCCGCGGCGCTTTCGGGGCTGATTCGAGGATTCTGCCTCGCGTGAATGTCACTGGCTAAAAATATGCTCCCGTTGTTGACGTCGTCGATGCCGACTAACGGGAGTGGGGGATTATTTTTATAGAAGTAGGTTAGATCGAAGGTGCTGTGCTTTTTTAAAGGGTGATTGATTTTCGTTACGAGGTGCTAAGGTTTTTAGGCTTTTTGTTTGCTTTGATGATTTTGTCAGAGGAGTATTTATTTGGACCGTTTGTTTCGCTTTCCGAAATATTTTCAAGAACAAAAAAAATAAAAGTTTTTAGAATGCAGTGACTTTTAAATATTTTTCTTACTGGTATAAGATTATTTTTATCTGATATAAAAAAAAGTACAAATAAATAGTGCCGATCTAATATAAAACATTACTGATGAAAATAAATAAATATACGTTTTATAAAAATGAAATATTTATTTTCGGACAATTTAAAATTATAATAATAAGTAGTTAAATTATATTGCTTTTGACGCAAATAATAAAACCCATATAAAAAGATTTAAATATCATAAAAAAAAGTTCTAAATAATCCGTAAATATAAACATAACTTAACAGCGAAATGACCCACATTATTCGGAATACACATTTGTTTGGAATCGTAGAAGGCAAAATAAAGTAGTAAACAAACATAAATTTCGACCCAATATATATCTCATTCACTGCAGTACACCTGCAACATATAGAACATTTCATCCCTTTTTTTTTTGGCTCGTTCGTCCACCTGACCGCCAAGCCAAGTTCAACGACCTCCGAGAAAAATCAGCGCCTGCGACAAAGCAAGAAAGCCCCTCGAACTCCTCTTTCTCTCATTTGCCTTTGCTTGTCAAACAGAGCTTGCACGCATAGACGCGCGGCGCATACAAAAATCGGTGCGCGGCGCGAGTTCATTAAATTCGCTTCCGTGAAACGCGACACCGCGGCTAGTCTCTCGCTTTTTTTCCGCGGACGAAAGCTCACGTGGTACACAGCGTAAACACCGGAGCGCGGACGCGTGATTTTTCGACGCGCCGATTGTATTTACGCGCGGCGTCCTTTTAAAATATGGCGGAGGGATGTTAACGAGTATGAAAATACGTGAAAATTTGTGGATTTTAAATCAAGCTGTTGCGGCAGTTTTTTTTAGGAATGTATAAATATTACGTTTGTCGCATATTGCAGAGATTTTTTATTGACGTGAATAATATGTTCGAACGGCAGATTTGAATTTCAAGGAGAAATAATTATAATATTATTTGAATGAATTATTTAAATGTTCGATACATTATCAATTTAAAAAATTGAAAATACAATTTTTAATACTTTTATTATTTTTAATTTCAAATGACTGTCATTGATATTGAAAGCTCAAATTATCTTTAGAAAAAATTATCATTAAGACAAATAACTTTTATCGCAGCATTTAAATACTGCTTTTGTTTACATTGAACTTTATCATTAAGCGTCTATTGAAACAGTGTATTTCAACTTTGCACTAAAGATTACAGTAAAACACAAACTCCATTTAAATATTTGAATTATGCACTCGAACGAGTGCAGTTCTGAAAATTGCAATTCTGCAATCACGTGATGCATCTAGTTCCAATGCGCCAAAACTACCTGCTAAATTACACGCATGTAGCTTTTCCAACTCTCGTAAAGACCATGCCACTTTGCAAGTTGAAAAAATTCGAAACTCACCACAAACGTTGAGCCAGCCCTCAACTCGGCAGGGGTACTCGAGCTTCATGATTCCTCTCCCTCGAGGCCCTCCAGGTCCAAATCACTCCCTCACTCACTTCGAATCAGCGACCCGTCTCCCTCGAAAGGACAATTAATGCACTTCAAGACAAAACATCCTCGCACTTTCCTGTAAAAATCTCACTCAACTTGGCCTCACGCACTCGGATATTCCGCTCGAACGATTATTAAAAGAAACAGCGGCCGACGATGTCACTTTACCGGCGCATTTTCCGAAAGGACGAGGAAGGAACACGCGGCGCGCACACGCCGGGCGTGGGGTGACAGAGAGTGTGACGGCACCGCGCGCGACGATGCGAGCGAACCGGCGTCCGGATTCAAACTGAGGCGGCGGCGCCGAGTCGAACGCCGAGCCTCTCTCGCGCTTCTGCGAAACGCCCGCGCGCGCAACGGTCGGCCGATAAAACAGAGAAGCCGAGGGGGATGAGTTTTGACGGGGGAGGTTTCCGAGGGGGAGGCCGACGGGGTTTGCGGATTTCGCGGGAATTGGAAGCTGCTAACGAAATAATTTCGAACGCGCTTTTAAATTTGTCGGTTGATTTCTGCGATTTATTTTTCTGGGAAAGTGAAGGAATTTTTTAATTAATTCGGATTTTCAGAAATTTATTATTGTGGAATTCAGTTTCTAGGTAAATATTGTTTTTAAATTTGTAATAAAATAAACGTTATTGATTTATTACTTTTATTAAACTTGCATATAAATTTTTTAAATTAAATTTCTTTAAGTTTCTTCTTCTGCCACCGAAGCAAATATTTTATACAAAATAAAGTTTCCATTCTTCTGAGAATAATATTATAAGAATAATATTCTTCACAAATAATTTTGTAAAATAAATAAATTTATTAAATTCTAACACTATTAACATGGACTTTCCTATTTTGTTTACATTATAAATAAATAATGATCATCGTTTTTGATAATACGTTATAAAATACAATAATTTTATATTTGTATTTAGAATTTAGAAGTAAAATTTGGCGTATTTAGAAAGAATATAAATTATCCAAAAAAATAATACAAAGGGATATTCTTGATAAAATTATTCTATTTTGGCAATATTTCATAAAAAGAGACTAGAGCCAGATTCTTCACTCGAACATTATCGATCGCTCTCTTCAAGTTTAACTTTCCAGGCTACTTATTCACGCGGATAATCGAGATGATACGATCTCTCTATCTTCTCTTTATCTCACTTTCTCTTTCCAATTGTTTGGACACTATTATTATCTACAAAAATAAAAGAAAAAGAAGAAAACAATTTTAAGTGCTGATTCCAAACTTTAAATACGTTAAAATATCATAAGCATTTATTTATTAAATATATTATTAAATCCTACTGATATACAAAATAATAATTGATTCATTTTTCTTTGAGTTTTTGAAATTAAAAATTTGAAATCTACTACTTGTTAATTTTGACTGTCAATGCATTATAACTCCTCAAACTCTCTTCCAAGTCGTTTATGATTTTCTTTACATTCTTGATCAACAAGAAGAACTAATAACGAGAGCTATAAAGGTAAAACTAACAAAGCTTTTCGAAGTTTACTGATTTAGGCGATTCCTTCGGTGTACATAAGGATCCATTACTTTTAAAGCGGTACTAAAGAAGCACGCAAGTAAGTATAAAAGCGCTAAACCAAACTTGAAGATAATTACATTTTCAAGTTAACTTTGTAATTATAAGTGCCTTCATAAAGTAGCTTTTACAAGATGATGTATTAAAAACGGCGCAAGTCTCCAGATATATAATCCGTTCGAAAGAGGTGGAACTAACTAAATTTTCCCACTATTCATTTATAAATTGTAATATTAGATTATAAAATTAAAAAATCCCCATCATTTTTAGTAAAATTGGAGTATTATTTAAAAATTAAAGAGAATTCTGTAGAAACGACTATTAAAAATAACATAAAATTTTTAATCTTAAATTATAGGAATATCGAGTAATTACAACAAGTTGCTAGAAAACTAGAACACATTATTGCATTTACCCAATTATTAATTACATTTTAAATAAAAAAAAAAGACCGGACGCACTGCATCGGAAATTCCAATAAAAATGTAGTGTATGCACATGTAACAAAGTTAGTAAATACAAACTTTCAAACGTTCTAAATGTTAGTATGACCCTAATTGAAAATGAAGTTGTTCATACGGAACAATATTAAATGTAAAGTAAAATATTGACTGCGGCCTGCTTCCCTCTGGAGTAAAGGTCCAGAAACTATCCGCTGAACTGCGACTCACTTGTTAACTAAGTCAGCAGTCAGGTTTGATTTGAATTAACAAGTCTGGTAATATTAACAACATTCTAGTTTTTATTTAATTATATTTTACTGTTAAATAAATGTTTGAATTAATAATTGTTACTTAACGAACACGGTTGAATAAATTAAAGACCTTATTTTTATCAAGAATATCGTATTTTTTTAAAATGAAAAAGACATTACACAAATATGATGATATTACAGTATTATGTGTAATAACAAAAAAATATTATATTTATTTATTTGTAATATGCTTATTGATTAATTAAATGGACATAAAAATGAAAAAATGTACGTATTACTATTATACGAAATAAATATATTGAAATTTAATATTTAGTTGTAAAAGATGAGGAACTGATGATATGTTATGAAACTTTATCCAAAAAGATATTGAATTTTAAAAATGTAAAATACAAGAGGTAAAAAGAAATCTATAATGATAGAACTTAGAAATTGAACTAAAAATAATACTTTATGAAAATAACAATGATAATACTTTATTGCTTGATTAATTATTATACTGAAATTATATTGATAAAGTAGAAATTTTTAAACATCTGATTTCAGTTCCAGTCTCAATACCTAGATGTCGACACTCGTAAAACCCCACCTACGCTTGAAGTTAAATCCCCCAAATTTTATTACGCGTTCCATTAGAAAAAAAACCCGGATTATGAAAAAAAATAATATTATCCTACCAAAAATAATTTCAAGAATAAACCCTGCAAAAATTCTCTGTAAATTCTAGTAAAACAACCTATAGATTTTCATAACCCTAACCGCGCATCGGCAGCGAGCGTGAACGGGGCTTGCGCGACGGAGACAGCTCACCTATAAAGAGAGACAGCGCGAGGCCCAGGCAGCTATCCCGCAACCAGCTCTGCTCCGCACTGCTTAGTTCTGTCAAAATGGCGCTCAAGGCACAAGTCGGTCAAAGTGAGTACACGAAATAATCGTCAATTTTCGTTGTTTTCTCATCGCCCGAAACTCCAGCAACGAGCGTTCCTACCCCGTTCTACCGTCTGCGTTTCGCTCGTCGCCGTAATACACCGCGAGTGTCTGCATCGGCCGCGAAAACGAACGAAAACCGCCGCCGAAGTGGGCGTCGTGCATCAGCAGCAGCAGCAGCTCGTCGATGAAATCATCGGCGCGCGTCTCGAGAATCGGCTGCTCCGCCTTCGCCCCCCAGTGTTTTGTCGCTCGAGTACGTGCGGTATCGCCGAGGCTTTTTCGCGATTCTCCTCGAGAGGTGCCTGTTGTTTGGGAGGGAGTCGATTTTCGAGTGATCCTGCTGCCGAGTTTCGCGCTGGCTCGGCCAGTGTCGCTTTGTTTTTTGTTATCTTGGCGGGAAGATGAAAAGGGAAGTTCTGCTAGACTGGCTGTGATTCATGTCAATGCTTTCTGGTTTTAATTAAGTCTTTCATTATTTTTTATGCTTCAAGCATTCTAAACACCGGTAATTTTAAATTTAATATTGAGAATTCAACTTCTGTTTTTGTATTTTAAATTATTATTACTTGTGTGCTATACATTAAGGTGATATAATATGCATATTATATTTGATAATTTCGCCAATAACAAATTATAAACATTAAAATAGCACATCTTATTTGAATTTTACCTAAAAACAATGTTTTCACGTGGTAAAGTAAAGTTTATTTACAATGAAATTCCGAAGATTATCAGCTGACATAAATGTATGAGTCACCGGGCTTACTTAATCTACGCAATTGTATTCCTTTTTCACTGGCGGCGTATTTTTAATTGTGACAAGAATACAAATTAGCGCCGTCTAAAAGATTCTCTTTTCAATGCTAACTTTTTTTTATCAGTGCAACTCCGTGATAACACGAAACACGTAATTATAGACTTCCAAATGTATGTTAAAACGATTACTTTCAATTATATTTTTAATTTACCTTTAACTTAAACAGTAAAATGTTTTTAAACTGTATATACTTGATGAAAAGCCCTGGGAAACTAATGTAACTTTATTTTTTTTTTAAATTCCTATCTTTTACCTATTAAAAGTTTCAAATCAGAATATCGCTTTCGCAAAAAAATTTCTCCGTTCAATCAAAGGCATTCCGACAGTTTAAACCTCTCTCCCAGACAAGAGCACCTAAGCATATTATCGCAGCGCAAAGAATATTAAGTAATGCCCGCATCGCCGAAAGGAACGTATGCGAAACTCGATTTACGCATCCCGGCGAACGCGAACACGGCTTAAATAATCGAATTAATTAGGTCGTGCGCTCGGCGCGCTCTTCTCGAAGCTACGATGAAAATCCGATCATTCGCGGGACGTGTAACGTCAAAAGAAGCCCCTCGCAAAACCGGCGCCTTTACGCCGTGTTTGCGCGGAACAATCGATCCCCCGTCACCGCGAAATCGAATCCGCGAACGTTCGCGGGTGTCGACGAATGCTTTTGTTGGTCGATCCGCGGAAAGCTCGGATTTTTCGTTTTTTTTCTTTTTTTTTTTGAGCTTCGCTTATTTTCGGAGGAACTGGGGTGAGAACTTTTGCGAATTGACGGGCGGATGAAAAGAGTTGCGCGGTCTGATGCCACCGAGCGAGGGTATTGTCGAAAGCTCGGAGCTTTATTGAATCGAAATCCGGCGGGTGGTTTTTTTAAACTCAATTCTGCAGTTCACCTGGTTTTAAAAGTTTTGTAGGGCATTTTGATTCTGTCGACGCTACAAATGTTATTTTTATAAACGTTGCAGACTCTTTTTATACGTTGTTTTATTAATTATAATGGTTGTTAAAAAGAAAGAGAAATTGGAAGATTCTTATTGGCAATTACGCTGTGCGCCTACGCAAGAAATATATATCTATAATAACTGATACCGATCCAAGCAGAGATGACAGTTCCATCAGACGCCTTTATATAGAAAATCAAACATCGTAGCGAAAATTTTTGCATTGCGTATTTTCCGCTGTATATTTTTAAATCACAATTTATTGGTCCTTATATTTTTTTTAAAAAAAAGTCTCGGTCTTTTCGAGCTTTTAAAAAATTCGTAAGAAAAAGTATCAGCTTCCTTCCGTCCCTTCTGTTTGTTTATCTCCGCCTTTGTACGGTAACTATTGTGTCTCGTGCGCTGCATTCAACACATGGTCTTCAAAAAAAAAAGCTACGCAAACACGCTGCGCTTAAAAGGCAATATTTTCAGTCCGTCGAGAAACGTTTACCAAAGAGATTTTCGTCATTAGCCATTTTATTCCGCGCGCGCGGATTAATAAATTCGTTAAAACGCGGTTCTGCAGATTTCGAGAAGGTATTTTTTCATTTCGCCTCTCAATTTCTTGGAGTGGAAGCCCGCTCTCCGCTTCGGCGTACAATATTTTCCTTAAAGTAGAACGGCATGATTCACATTTCAAGAAAGTTAAAGAGACGAGTTCTGATGAAAAGATACTTGTTTCACATGACATCTGACTGTCATTTTTTTTTTCCTAAACAATACTGAATAAAAATAGTTTTCAAAGCCGCGGCTTTTTGTTGAAAATATTTACAACGCACGTCTTGCTTCTATAAATTGCGAAAGTATCTCTTAAAAGTATATTAGAGAAAAAAATATTTGTACAGAAATTTGTGCTGGAAAAAAAATTTTCTGCTCGAACAACTTTTAAAATCTCTGCAAAGCTTTGTAAAAAAACGTCGGTGTAGAAAGATGGATTAAATTTTTATCTCGTAAATTCCGAGGGAATTTTAACGTCCGTGACAAAAAATACACCTCATTTTTAAAATTTTTTTTATCCGTGTGATTCGCTTTTCCAAGCGAGACGAGCCTCGTGCTTTTACGTAAAAAAAAAATTCATCTTAACGCAGACAATGGAGGGTAATTACCGCGTGGGCAGTTCATTAAGGTTAATTTTTTAATACTATATATAAATTCCCTTTGTTCCTCCAAAAATACATTTATCAATCGATAAAAAAAAACTTCTCGAATTACTCTCGACAAAGATAACCGCCGAGGAGCGCGCAAAATCGTGAAAATAAACAAAGTCCCTTCTCCCCCAATTCTAAAAATACCACCATTCATCCCCATGGCGGCGAAAAAAAAGCGCTCCCCGCATAGCGGCTCGTGTCCTCCCACGCGTCCCCGCAATCCAGCAAAAACATATATCCCTTATCAGAAGTTTATAAAAGCGGCGTCGCTTGATCCCTCGCAATCGCAGGGGTGTCCGCCCCCGTAGGAACGCGGAGGAGGAGGATATATCCGTCTTGCTTTCCCCGGCTGGCTTCCCATTCAGACGCGGGCTTTCGGAATCCAGGCGAAACGGGCACACACGGGCCCTCGGCGGTGCCGCGTGGGACGAGAGAGCCACGCAGCTGCGTGCCTTGGAAAATCTGCAAGGGAACGCGGCGGCGGCGGCGGGCAGCGCGCGGCGAAGGAGAGCGCCTGCGCCGCCGTTAGGTGACGTCGGTCCGCGACGCCGATCAATAACGACGGCGGCTGCGCCCAGCGGCTTAACCCGCTTTTCCAGAGGCGACCCGCGATAATGCCCCGACGGAATGCCGTAACGAGGAAATGCCCGATTGATCGGCCGAACAATGAAAAGAGAGATTCGGTTGGTCGGCCGCCGGGTGGGAGTGTCGCGCCTTTTTTCGCCGGTTTTTTAGATCGTGTTTTTTTGCGATGTTCGCAGGCTGCTCTTGGGGGGGAGGTGGGGTGGGGTTGCTGGTGGGGGATGGAAAGCTCGAGAGCTTCGGATGAATGAGGGCCAAGAGGTGGAACATTGAACGATTGGCTGTGATTTTCGAGCTGTCGATTTCTTGATTTTTTTAAGCGCTTTTTTAGCTTTTACGCGTGTAGTGGATTATTCGCTCTTAATAAATGTAGGAATGATAATGAAAGAATTATTTCTTCAGAATGTTAATTTTAAATTATGAAACGATTTAGTAACCGGTCATAATTAATTTGTGTGCAAATTAATTATGAATATATTATATTATATTATACACATACGTTTATTTTTTTATTTTTTGAATCAGTAACAAAAATTTATAAAAATAAAACTTGTTTTGATTTATTTAAGAATTTAATTTGAAGCACATTTAATCGGTATATTTATGCTATTAATTTTAGTCTTTAATTTTTTAAAGCATTTTCGACATTTTTAAATTACAAAAAAAAGAAAAAATACCTTTTATAAGTAGGTGAAATGAATTCGGTTAATTGCACCTATAAAATCTGCAAACGACACTTTCGTTAAATTTTTATGAAAAGCTTGGATGAAATTCTATGATGCAAGATTGCAAAATAACTTTCTAAAAATAAGAGGCGTAGATAAAAAGTAATTGGAAGAAATTTATCGATTCACCACATAAAAATAAAGCCTCTAGTCACTGCTATTTTCTGCCTTAAGCATTTTTTAAGGGATATTCACACTTTCCTCATAAAAATTTTCTTCCTACAAAGTGCCCTTTAAACTACCGCATGAGAATAATTACCCGAATTAAAAAAAATTTAACAATTACTTTGAAACCAGACCCCTTTCAAGCCAAAAAGTCCCTTGACAACTTGAACTCGAAAAACTCACGAAACTCCTGGCCCTCTTAGAAATTATGAACGAAGTCATCAAGCAGAAGAAGAAACAGGCGGGCGGGATGGAGTGGCGGATCCTCGTGGTGGACCAGCTCGCCATGAGGATGGTCTCGGCCTGCTGCAAGATGCACGACATCAGCGCCCAGGGCATCACGCTCGTCGAGGACATCCAGAAGAAGCGCGAGCCCCTGCCGACGATGGAGGCCGTCTACCTCATCACCCCCAGCAACCTCTCCGTCACCAAGCTCATCGACGACTTCAGCAACCCCACGAGGACCATGTACAAGGCTGCGCACGTTTACTTCACCGAAGGTACGCCGATGCGGTTTTCGAGGTCGAAGCTTATTGGAAACGATGTTCTCTTGTAACGTTGAGTCGATGTGATTTCGGTTGTTGTCACAAAATCTGAACAGCAGTAGTCATTCGTTTGAGAAGAGAAAAATTTTAAATCGGCGAAAAGTAATTAAAACCAAATTAATCACTAAAATTTTACTGTTTGTACAATACGGAGTTAAAGTAATCATGGTTTCGTAATATTATTAACCGTTATCTTCAAATTCGTTTGGTTTTAAACAATTAACTAAGAATTAATCCGCATGTTGTAAGAATCGATTTACCGCAGAAGATTTCGCAGCTTTTTGTCGAAAAGCAGTATTAAAATATACTTTCCGTCAATGATTTTAAAATAATTAATCACGTAATTATATATAAAAAAAATGTGATCGGCTGGAAGAATTGCTTAGAATCTGAGTTTGTCTCGTTCCAGCGTGTCCTGACAAGGTATTCAATGACTTATGTCACTCGTCGGTAGCTAAGTTTGTAAAAACTTTGAAAGAGATCAACATCGCTTTCATACCGTACGAGGAGCAGGTAATTCAGAGAAAAAGAAGCTAAAGTAAAGAACTCGTAAATTAATACGTGCATTTTGGGCCTCAAAGGTGTTTCACGGTGAAGGGCTTTTCACACTAAAAACATCACAGATCTCTTTCGATTTTCTTTCATGAATGTTTCAGAACGAAGCACAGAACCAACAAAATTGAATATTTTTTTTTCTTTCTGCGACGTCTTTATGAAGATATTACATCTGTTTTCTTTTACAAATTTTTTTGATTCTGTGATGAATTCTGTTGCAACCACAAAATAACAAGCACACGTGGACGACTCGAAATATACTGCTTTTTGTGCTTTAATCATTTTAAACTGAAATTCTTACTAATTATATAACAAATACTAACAAAATATCTAACTAACCGAAAATAATAAAAGAAATTATTTTTCAAAATAACCGCACTGAAAAAAATTTAGTGTTCGATCGGTACCACTAAAGTTTTTTCATTTTCTCTGCGCTTACTTCTAACGAAATCAATAACCATTTGCGAACTTTATACTACGTCGACTCGAACTGATTCACATGAGCACATATACTAACAAACAAATTGCATTCGTGCTTGCACTCGTCCAGTGTGTCCTGAGGAGTTATTCAATGATATCTGCAAGTCTCTTGCCGCTAAAAAGGTCAAAACATTAAAAGAAATCAACATCGCTTTCTTGCCCTACGAATCTCAGGTGAAAATAAAAACTTAAATAGTAACTTATTATTTCAACTCAGTATTATCAGTTGTTTAAGTATATCAATTGTTTATGTATATTTAGAAACACTTTTATGTTTTATAGCTTATAGCTTATTTCGTTTATATCGTTTCTATATTTTATTCATTCATTATTTTAAAAGTCATTATTTGATTAAAATTATTTTAATGAACCTTACTATCAATATCAATTTTCTTGTGCTTAATTTTGATCCTTACTTTTTGTTTATTATATCATTATTATATTTTACCGAGGCTTGCAAATATTGTACTACTTATACTTTGTCGCTTTGGTGCTTTTTTTCATTGTATCACTTTGGAATGTTGCAAAACTCAACATCATAATAACATACTTACGAGTTAAATCACGCAGGTCTTCTCGCTGGATTCCAAAGAAACCTTCGCCTGCTTCTACAATCCGTCTCTTATTAACGTGAGAAATGCAAACATGGAGCGGATTGCCGAACAAATTGCCACTCTCTGCGCAACTCTTGGCGAATATCCATCGGTTAGATATCGAACGTACGTAAAACATGCTTTACATCAAATATTTGACGAATCTTCTATTCATTTCGAATTGTTAATTAGAAATATTTCATTTCAGTGATTTCGATCGCAACGTGGAATTGGCCCAGATGGTCCAGCAGAAACTGGACGCCTACAAAGCTGACGAGCCGACAATGGGAGAAGGTCCTGAAAAGGCACGATCCCAACTTCTGATTCTTGATCGCGGCTTCGACAGCGTTTCGCCTTTGCTTCACGAACTGACCCTGCAAGCTATGGCCTACGACTTGTTGGAAATTGAGAACGACGTTTACAGGTGGGCTGCTTTTCACAGTAATTTCAAAGAATTTTCATAATTTTATGAATCTCCAATTTAAACTTATTCTTCGTAGATATGAAGCTAATGGGGCAGAGAAAGAAGTATTACTGGACGAAAACGATGAACTGTGGGTAGAATTGAGGCATCAGCATATTGCCGTCGTGTCGCAGTAAGTTTATAAGCGAAACCAATATGTCGAACATTACATTGGAAAACTATCCTCGAAACTATGTCACATCTTTACTTTCTTCTAGGAACGTCACTAAGAATCTAAAAAAGTTCACGGAGTCGAAGCGTATGCCTCAACAAGATAAAGACAAGCAAACTATGCGGGACCTTTCACAAATGATCAAGAAGATGCCGCAGTATCAAAAAGAGCTTAGCAAGTATGCGACTCACTTACACCTAGCTGAAGACTGCATGAAGCGCTACCAAGGCAACGTAGACAAGCTTTGCAAAGTTGAACAGGTGTGCTATTAATTTTCAGCTGAAACTTATTTTCTCTTCCTCCATAATAAATTCAATACTGCAATGCTCGTTTCAGGATTTGGCCATGGGAACTGATGCTGAAGGTGAGCGCATCAAGGACCACATGCGCAATATAACGCCCATCTTATTGGACCAAACTGTTAATAATATGGATAAACTGCGCATAATTGCACTCTACGTTCTCAGCAAAAACGGCATTCCGGATGACAATTTGAACCGTCTAATTCACCACGCTCAAATGACACCTGAAGATAAGCAGACTATTGTCAACATGGCGAATCTTGGACTGAACGTTGTTGTTGAAGTGAGTCTTGCTTATTCTCTTATTAAAAAATGCTTGAGGGTCAAAAATTTAATTTGTATCCAAATTTTTTAGGGAAACCGCAAAAAGATATACACCGTGCCTAGGAAGGAGCGAATCACTGAACAAACTTACCAGATGAGCCGTTGGACTCCCGTCGTCAAAGATATCATGGAAGACATTATTGAAGATAAAATTGACCAAAAGCACTTCCCATTCCTGGGTGGACGAACAGCTAGCTCTGGTTATCATGCTCCGACGAGGTAACTTATACAAGTGGTAGTTAATTATTACGTTTAAAAAAGTATCTTACTGAAATAGAGTTTATTGTTTTTTGTTTCCTCGCGCAGTGCTCGATATGGCCACTGGCACAAAGAAAAGGGTCAACAAACTATCAAGAACGTACCACGTTTGATTGTATTCATTGTTGGAGGCGTCTGCTTCTCAGAAATACGATGTGCCTATGAAGTCACAAATGCTCTTAAGAACTGGGAAGTTCTCGTTGGTAAGGAAAATAACAAAATATTGTTATTTACATTTAGAATTTGTCATTACAATTAGAAATTTTAACTTTTCCCAGAAATTCTTTTTGTTCGCTATATTAAAAATATTTCTTTCTATTACAGGTTCATCGCACATCATTACACCAAAGTCATTCTTGTCGGAGTTATCAAAGCTTCACATAAACTGCGCATAAACGAATTTCAAAGAACGTAACCTTACAATATTACATCAAAATGTGAGTTCTTCACATTTTGATGTAATCAGTTAAGTCGCTATATAGGCCAGTAACCCTGGTATTATCGTCGTATAATGTAACACCCGTGAAACTTTGTTGGTGATGATCGTCGCAGCTAAAAGCTAAAAAAAGTAAACCAAACCAGCTTAGTCTATATACTAGCTAAACAATGCACTTCAGTCAATTTACGTAGCAGCAACTGATAAACGTTTTTGCTATTACGGAAAGAATGATGGTGATAACGATGATGATGGCACGCTACTCAAAACCACACCATTCGGTAAATGAAGAACCTAATATTCGACTTACATGTACACACGCGTATAGTTCAAATTTTTCGGGCTCTAAAGGGGTTACCTGGTAATAAAGTGCCTGTACGAAAGGAATCGTAACAATGCGCGGATTCTCGTTGGTAACATCGCTTTCGGACCTTATTCCAGGTGGAGAAATTTTCTAAACCAGGGAAAAAATGGAATGGCATAATTGTATATTGTCGTGTGTAATTATTTATGATAAGACGTATTCACATCTCGTTTTTATCGATATGCAATAACGTTTAAATTGTATAGCCACACATAATTACATCCATGTATAATTGTGCAGTTCTTTTCCCAGGTATTTACTGTAAAATTGAACATTTTGTTAAGATATTATGATAATTATATTCGTAGCTTAAATTTCCATTTGTAAGTTATGTTTGGCTTTGTTTATTTAAATCAGATTAGGTAAACGTGATTTAAAACGAACAAATATTTTAGTTCGTAACGTTCTAAAATAAATTTTACATAGAATGTTTAATCGAAAGATGTTTAAGTTGCTTTAGAATGTGTTTTAGAAATATTCGGAACAAGTATTTTTACCATAGCATTTAAACACATTAAGAAGAGAAATACAAGTAATGCAACTGTACACATCAAAACCGTAATCTAAAAACGGTATATATCATCTTCCGAAAAACATAGCAAAAAACATATTAAAAAAGTGAGAACTGTATTGTAAAAGATTCCTTAAAATGATAGGTAAAATTATGGTCGCAATAAGAATGTAAATTAACTGTTATATCTGCAATATAATTTCAGTTGTGGTTAACTTTTCATCGATGCAAACGTAAGCTAAATATCATCAAAGGTCGATTTTTACCTGATCTTACTTATATCGACCATCGAAGAAAGGTTTCTTACAGAATTAAGAAAAATAAACTGCACCTTAATGTAGCTTACAAATTAAACTTCACGTAGAAACTGCGCGTGTAAATTGCCTTAAATTATTTAGTTTTTAATTAATCAAGATTCAAGGTTTTTCTAGTTAAGCAAACGCTTTTTGGTCCTTCGATCGATGACCCCAGTCGTTACTATCAACGGCTTGACTTTATTCCATTGTTCATTAATTACTAATTGTTCTTGTAACTCTCTTTAAAAGATTTCTGACTGTAACAACGTAAATTACTCAATGATAAGCTTCTACAAGATTTCGGTTTTAAAATAAATAAACAGTTCTCATTAATTAACTTTACCATCATCTTCAACGAGAAATTTAATGTATCAATTGCGACTTAGAATTGTTTAACTTAAAATTAATTATAGAACTCAATGTTTAAAGTTTCAAGTACGTTGCTTTTTAGGTACGACCGAAAGGGAGGCCTTATTTAAAAATAACTTAAGCGTACCTATATGTTTTCGTTACAGCATGACATCGCTAAAATATTGTAATATTTACGATTATAATATATGTATAAAAAAGTATAGCAATTAATTGATACATTCAATTATCTAAATGACTTAACATAAACGTTTACTGAAATAAAAATTAGTGACGGTCGGTACGTTTATGCTGTGTGAATAGTGGCTAAAGTAATACAAACAGCGAAAAGTCTTGTCAGCGATAGGTCGTCAGTCTGACTTTAAAAAAGTTTAAGGAAATTAAGATACGTTCTTTTAGAAAATTTAGCACTATCTCTTTGCATCTAGTGGCTGCGAAAGTGCAGTTGAACTGTCGATAGGAAAAAATCTTAGATGGTAACGACTAAACAATTTTAGGGGATCACTTTTTGGTCAGTGGACGTTTGCCTGTTATTTGATCGTTCATGAATTAAAGTATGTTATATAAATGAGCGTTGCGGTTGTACGGCAACGAGAATATTATAGAGTTTACGATATTTATAAAATATAAATATATATAAGTATACATGTATGTAGCTGTAGCCCAGAAGTGTTCTGCTTATAAAAAGGAAGGTCTACACGTCACTGTAATAAAACTTATCTATTATTAAAGTCTCTGTTTTCGCCCTATCGACTTCTAGAGAAAGAGTATAAAGAGTATAAATGTACTTTGTTGTATAATGTTTCGCTTTATTATTGTTAATGATGGATCGATATTATTTTTTAATAAGTATTATTTGTATTTATTGCCTAAGACAAGACGATTAATGTACGTAAATAGTTATTGCTTTTATTTTGTATTAATTTTTTAGTTTTTTCAATGTATTGTGTAAGGCAGAGTTATATAATTTATTAAAACTATTACGTGCTTGTGTATTAAAAGATAAATCATGACAATTGAAATAGCTTTATTAATTTCCTCGATTAGCTTTATTTTAACTGTATAATAATACATTAAAAATAAATTAGTCCAAAATCATAATGAGCATGAATTTCAAGTTATTTTTCAATAAATGTTATCATCAACTTTTTGTTTATTAACAAATGTTCAAACTTACTTTAATGGTTAAAAAAGAATTTTTAATTTTAAGATTACTTCAGTTTTACTAATTTTTTAATCAATTTTTTACTTCTCTTTGAGAATTTTTGATTAAAGTATTCTATTTTTACAAGAAAAATTCCAGGTAAATATTTTTTTCCTTGTTTAAATGTGATTCCCTTACAGAATGTACAATATATATTATGATTATCGATAACCGCACTTGGAAAGTTTCCTGTTCATTCATAACATCTTAAGGTTATCAAATCTTTTCATTAGGTCAACTGTTACTCTCACTGTACTTATTAAGTGATATAACTCTCGAAGACAATTCTCAATACAGTTATCAGTTCAATATAACGATGGCAGATGATTTTCGACGAGCATCTGGATTCAATACGTAAAAAATGGAAGAAAAAAAACGAGTAATTTTAGCTTACAGTGGCGGTTTAGATACTTCATGCATTCTACTGTGGTTAATTGAAAAGGGATATGAAGTTATTGCTTACGTGGTACATATTTTTTATTTCATTCTTTCAAATTGTGAAATTTAAAGTTTTTTAATTGTTTTATAACATTGCCTAATTTTTGTAAAAATAAATATTTAGGCAAATATTGGCCAAGAAGAAGATTTCGAAGCAGCTCGCCAAAAAGCCCTTGATATTGGTGCCAAAAAGGTAAGTAAATAAAAGTACGTTCCAGCGATAGCATTAAAGTATAGACTGATAAAATCAACATATTATATATACCTGTGAAGTGACACAATATTTTAAAAAAAAATTTGATTCAATTCGTATCTATAAGTATGATGCAAGATTATTAACGTCCGTGCCATTGCTCAAAATATTACAATAACTAAAACAGTTATTCTCTTTTATATAAATTATATTCAACTAAAAATAGCATATTACTAAATCTTTTACAACTCAATATGAAACTCGATCCAGAGTAAAATCGTCGAATTAAATAAGCACATCTTAAAATAAACTCCCAGGTAATAATCGAGGACCTGCGATCCTCCTTCGCGAGCTCGTACGTATGGCCGGCGGTGCGCTCGGGTTTGCTGTACGAGGGTCGCTACCTCCTGGGCACCTCGTTGGCGAGGCCCTGCATAAGCGAGGGTCTCGTTCGAGCAGCGAAAATCGAGAAGGCGAGCGTCATTGCCCACGGAGCTACCGGCAAGGGAAACGATCAGGTCCGGTTTGAGCTCTGCTGCTACACTCTTCTTCCGAACGTGCAGGTGAGGTTTTTGATTCTTAAAAGTTTTCTTTGTTTACTGGCTTCGTTAATGTTTATTTTTTTGGAATAATAAAAGGATTCGTTTTTGAAAATTTTTATTTTCTACGTCTCAGCGTGACCTAAGTATTATATAATCGCGTACAATTTTTGTGCTTGAACTTATTTATATACTTATTGCTTCCTTGCAATTTAAGCTTCTTAAAATATATTTTCATTCCTAAAAGACAGTCTTTCCCCTCAATAATTTGTAAAGAAATAAAATGGTCGTTATTTAACAATGTTGATTCTGCAAAAGATTTTAGCACCTTGGAGAGAACCAGAGTTTTTTAACAGATTCCAAGGTCGTCCCGACTTACTAGAATATGCGAGGAAAAATAATATTCCCGTATCCGCGACGCCAAAGGAACCTTGGAGCACAGATGCTAATCTCCTTCATATCAGGTTTTTAACTATTCATTATCTTCTCATTTTATTGCCATTCTAAAGCATCAGAAAACTCAACCGATTACAAGCTATCCTTTATTTGTTGCTTTCCAACTTATTTCATGATAAATAAAGTAGTTCACGACCGCTTTTTCGCGCAGCTACGAGTCCGGGGTTCTGGAAAATCCGGCAAATCCAGCCCCAAATAACCTCTGCAAGATGACACGTAATCCCCAGAGCAGCCCGGACGAACCGCTCGATATCGAGATCTTCTTCTCCGAGGGATATCCAACTGCTGTAGAGGACAGCAGGAGTAAAAAGGTCTACGAAACTCCTCTATCGATTACAGAATTTCTTAACAATGTCGGCGGAGAACACGGAATTGGAAGAATCGATATTGTTGAAAACAGATATATCGGTTTAAAGGTATTTCAATGTGGAGAGCTTTAAATTAAGTTTGCTGCTTTCGTTTGCAGTTCTGCTTGTTAAACCTGACTGGACGGAGTTTAAAAACTAAAGTCAATTGTTACTTTTAACCATGCTTTACAGTCCCGTGGAATCTATGAATCGCCAGGTGCAAAAATCCTTTACGACGCTCATCAAGATTTGGAAGTTTATTTACTGGATAAAGAAGTTTTGAGACTCAAATCGTACTTGGCTGACAGAATGGCTGATTACGTATATAATGGTTAATAATTAAATCTTGTTTAAAATTCAATAAAAGTTAACGTCAATAATAAATCTTAGAAGAAATAAATTAATAAAATCATTGCAGGATTATGGTTTTCACCCGAATGTGACTTCACAAGAGAAAGCATTGGTTTATCACAAAAGTATGTGACTGGATCAGTGCGCGTAAGATTGTACAAAGGAAGTGGTTAGTTCACAATAAAGTATTATGCAATATGCAGCTTAACTACAGGGTGATCCATTGATATTTCAAACATTTTGTTTCATTTCAGTTTCTATAATTGCAAGAAAAAGCGACGTCTCCCTGTACAATGAAGATCTGGTGTCTATGGATGTCAAGGGAGACTTCCAACCAGAGGATGCTGGTGGTTTTATTAGAATCCAAGCTCTTCGATTGAAAGAGTACCAGAGATTTAAAGATCAGCAAACAAACAAATAATGTTTTGTAATTTTTTGGATTTAATTATATACATTTTGTGCAAATAAACTGTTAAAAAGAATTCCAATGGAAATATTATCATAATAATTACTTACCCGAGGATGCTGCAAAGTAGTGTTAACAAAATTCGAACAGAATTAATTTCTGAATTAATTAGTCCATTATTTCTAGGATTATTTTGTTCCAGATTTAATTTAATTTAATTTCTTTTAAAAATACAAAAAAAAGTTAAGAACTAATGTTAAATAAAATATTTTAAACTTTTGCCAATGCTAAGCACTAATATACTATTTTTAAATTATAAAAGTTAAAGAAGTAAAACACATTGAATTTTCATTTTTTTTTTATTAAAAACATAAAGCAAATAAAAAATATACAATAATATATCATTTTTATTTCATGAGGACTTGAGGATTCAGGAGGAGTCGACAAAGAAGTACAACTTCAATTATACTTTCAAGTAGTTATTAATAATAATAATTCAACCTTAGGATAATAAGCATATTTCTGAAGATTATAATAATATATACGATAATATATATAATATGCATTATCTTACGGTATAATAATAATAATTATAATCATAATAATAGTATACACAAAGTATCTCCCACGCGTCAATATGCTTTGTCATTTTTTTTATTTTCTGCTATTTGTCTCACAACTTAGGAAAGAACGATAGACATACGAAAATTCTTCGCGCGATATTCTCCCTTGATAATTTGCTCCTCTATATAGATTTCTTTTACAACTTCGCACTCACAATCCATCTCGCACGCCAAATATTCGCAATGCAACATGCAAAAAACTGCAAATCGTAGTTCGAGGGATGGGTTGGTACATTTGCCATTTTTTTTTTTTAATTTTAACATTTTTTTTTTCTTTCCGTGTTCGCTTAGTATCTCGTGTACAGCAACACTTTCACACGCAACGCTTTTTCTCGACATTTAATCTTTTATGTTAATGACGTTAATTACTTGGTACTTTAATTCACGACAAACGAACTCTTTTATAGTTTATTTAGCTTTTTTTTTTGTTTATTCGCGCCTGTTTCGATGTTGCCAAGTAAAAGGGGAAGATGTGCGCCTGAGGCAATTATTTATGCGTTCGCGACGAACACAGACACACCGATTTCTTAGAGAAAAGGAAGCTAACGAATCTGATTCGAGCCAAGTTATTTGTATTGCTTGAACTACGCGCATTACATTAGCCTAACGTGATTTATCAATAAACAACAATATTGTTTTTTTTTTATCTATATTTCTAACAATAAACATTTAAAGAAATATTTATGCTACGCACTACTTTTAGTATTTTTTTGAACTACATTCTAAACGATCGGTTAAGTGCAAATTTATTTTAGCTTTAAACTATCCGAGACCGCGACTGAGCAGCCGCGATTTCGCCTTTATTTTATTAATAAATACTCTTAACGAGAAATATAAATATGATTCTAAATTAAAATTAAAGGAAAAAAAAGTAAAGTAAAACGTTGATTATCTTGTTTCTATAACACAACGTCGAATGAAAATAAAAATACTTACTTTATTATTCCGCATGTAAGTTTTTGAACTAATGTCGCAAAACAAAAATAATCATAAAGGAAAGAAAACAGCAAATAACCTACAGGTAAAATAAGGGATCGATAATCATTCGCAAAGCAAATGAGAATAAGTATAAGAACAAAGTCAAAAAGTCATCCTTTTACTTAACAACATCAAAGCATGATTTTTATTTTTAATCCATTTATTTAAATTCAATTATTATTTATATACAACCATGATTTAATTTTTTTTTTAATTAAACGCTTTTTGTTTATTAGTAATATTTTTGTGAATTTTTTTATTCGTTAAATATTAAGTCTGATAAAATTCATGTGCCATTGAAGATGATGTGCGCCCATGATGGAACTTATATAAAAAATTATTTTTTCTTATCTTGTTTGATACAGCGGAGTGATTTGGTGTTACTTACGAAGTTATACATAGTGTAGCTATCTCGTATATATTCCATTTTTCATAATATATTTTCCCTCTCCTTCGTTTCCTTGCTTTTAAGTCTAAACTTAGGCTGAGATCTAGTATATTAGGTTACACGATCTTTTCTCCATCGACTACCTCTCTTTTTCTCGAACATTACAAATCCTTATCACATACAAAGAGGTAAAGTCCGCGTTCCTTGATTTCTCTCTCTTTCGTCCTTACCAAACTGCAGTAGCTATAATTTTTTTAATATACATAGAAACATCTGTGTTATCCTGAAAATTCTCTGCGATATCGGTGACAGTTTTTTTTCTTTTTTTTATTATATCTCTCCCTGACAGTGGCTTACCTATTTACAGTTATAAATTCACGTTTTTATACAGCGCCCTAATACCTATATATGACATTTACATATTCTCATCCTAAAAATCTCTCCGTCGTCTAATTTGCGCCCCATTTTTTATATTAAACAACGAGAATACCATCGTATATCTTTGTCTATTCATTTATCGTATATCGACTGGGCCGAGCTTCATGCATACAGATTGTTACGTTTCTTTTTAATAGATAGATTCATCGAACAAACTCTACGTTATATGTATATAATTTCTCATCGACGATTCACGGTGGCAGATAAAAGCGGAAATATTACAGTGAAAAATAAGTTTGTTTCAGGAAAATGATAAGTGAAGGATGTCATCAAAATAATCAAAATCATTGGTAGTTTTAACGTATACGTTTGTATTTATTGTTGAATAGCTGTTACTTTAAAAAACATGCTGAGGTAACAAAACGGCTTTTTTTATGTACACATACTTATTTTTTACCGTAATTACACAGTATTTTCCTGACACGCGTCCACGAGAAACATTTCGCAAAGGGACACTAACTGGACTCAACGAAGTCAGGCACATATACAATAATTACCATAAATTTTCTGTTTTTGGGAAGTCCGGGAGGATAAATCCAGTGTACTCTTTGCGAAAGATTTATTACTTTGTAATAATACAGAAAGGAGCGTCGAAGGTGAATAATTATTTTTTATCTTTTTTAGAAATCAACAATTCTCGATATTGAATGGACTTATAAAGAATACCTTATAATATAGTGATAACTAACGACTAATTTTTCTTCATGCGAATTTTAGTATTTCTTTAAAATAAGAAGAACGAATTTTACGCTTTTATTAAATCAACAAAGTACGATGTACATTTCGAGTAAGAAATCTTTAATTTATTTAAATTTGTTACTTTGATACATAAATCCAGGCTTATTTAGATTTCATAATTATATACAGATGAAACATCAGCAATGATTTAGAGTTTACAAAAGATTTTTAGAAGTTTAAAAATAAAATAAAATAAAATAAAATAATATTTTAATTTTCAAACTGAAATTTTTTTGACTGCGTTATAATTGGATTTTACGAAAACTTTTAACAACTTTAAAGTTTTTTAAAAAAATATCGTTCAAAGCTAATTTAATTGTAAGTATGTAAAATATAAATGAAAATTATTATCATAAAAAACATAAGGAACAATTAAAAAAACATCTAAATAAATCATCTTAAGCTAAATTTTAGTAACTATATTTTGATTATGTAATGAAAAGGAAGTAAATAAGATAAAATGTTTTATTAACTTTTATGGAATGTGTGGTAAATTTTTTTGTAACAAATTCTACATTCTATATAATACACAATTATAAATCTCAAATGTAAATTAACAATTTTAAAATTAGTAGGAAATCTTAAACGAAAATTTCGTTCTTCGTTAGACTAAAGAAAGAATATTCACACGCTTTTTTAGATTTTCTTGTAATTTTTTTATAACGTAAGTTGGAAGATGATTTTTTCACCAAAATTGCACGACGCTTTTTAAAGAACAACTATAAAGAAGAAAGAAGAACGCTTTAAACTAGTGATTCCATCGAAAATGAACAAAAGCAAATTTACTCGTTTATCACGCTTAAGTAGTGCCACAATTTTACACCAAATCATTGATCAATGATTTATTACAATGATTGCTTTGAAATCTCATACGAAGGAACAAATAGTAATCAATACAAAAGATTGATCAACACGCATCAAAAAATTGAGATCGCATTGAATGAACACGTATTTAAAAAAACTTTAGTCACACTACCAAGATGTGTAAATCGAGAAATTTGCTAGGAATCACTATTTTGGAGTCACACAGCTGATTAGAAATAAGAACGCACGCACGTGCAAGTCTTTAAATACACGGCGTAAACATTGATTTTTTTTATTACACGCCTCGAAATATAAATTTATAAACCTTATTGTATTTTATGCGCGCGCCTCTCCGTTTCCTCGTTTCCTTAAACATGATTTGCTCGTCGCATAGACCAAGTTCTATCTCATGTTCCTTGGAATATACACCTGTTTAAATTATACAAAATATATTTAACCAATTTGTAATCTTCGTTACTACTGCGACTCTGACATCAAGATAATAATTACCTACGTAAATAAATTACCTATGTAAATATTTGATAATTTTTTTTATTTTTTTAAATCTAATGGTCAATGACAAATTTTGTTAGTAATAAACTCACTCAAATATTTATAAGATAAATCTTAAAATTAAATTCCGCAACGATGATTATGACAATTTGCAAATTAGTGTGGCATTTTTATTGCTTTTTTGAAACTTTTAATTTTATTCTAAATCGTAAAATTGGTTTTCTATTTATGCTAAATGTGTAGCCGAAGAGGCGCGAACAAATAGAAAATAAAAAACGAAAACGAATTTTTAATGTTTAGAATTTCTAATTATTAAAACGGCGGAACGACATTACTCATGAGAAGTTACGAAACCGTACATATTTTTTTTTTAATTTTACGAAAATTCTTTTTGTAAAGACTTTTCGAATGATATCGTAAGTTTCGAAAGAAAAGAACGAATCATAATTTTCCTTAACGAGTAGTAGTCTTTCTAATAATTTTTCTCTTTTCAATCATTAAAACTATGTATAATTTCTATTGAAATGTATTTTCCGAAAATTTACAATATTTTTTTCTATTAAGTTTCATTAATCAATAGTATTTTCGCATACCCTTTGTACTTCTCTTGTATTTCTTTCGTAAGCAAAAAAAAAATTTTTATTTTCACGTCCATTGTTTGTAATCATAAACATTTCGATCGAAAATGTAGTTCTGACACGGGACAATTTCATTACAATTTGCTGATGTTATATCACGCCTTATGTCATTTAAATTAAGGATTCAATCGATTATTTTTCTCCATTTAAACACGCGTTCGAAATACGGGTTGCAGTCCGATTTGTCATAATTACGTGTCTTTTCCATGTTCCCCATACTATAGGAAATAGGTACACTTATTTTTGTTTTTTTTTTCTTCCTTATTTTTATTATTTAACATACGTCTGCTTTTTTAAATTATTTATTATTTACTGGTTAGGACGAGAGATCTTATTTCACACTAGCGTTTAATTATTTTTTTATTTTTTTGCAATATTCTATACCACTGTAATCATAATAATTGACGATTTTGTTTTATCTTTTATCTTTTAAACGGGATGACAAAGCTGTATAAAAATCTAGCATTAACCACTTAGCAATATTAAGCTAGTAATTAACATTTTTCTATTTATTTAATTATTATACAGTTTATTTATTATACATCTTCTGAAGTTCAAAAACATTTTGTAACTAAACTGTGTGTACACGTTTGAACTTTACAATATATAAATAGCGCGATATTGGTAGCGAGAACGTGAAAAGCGCACCAATACAAAATTCATAAAATAACTTAAGGTAAATCGGATGAAAATAGAAAAAAGATTAATTTTTAGCGCGACAATTCTCAGTTGATAAAATTGAAAGAAAAATTTCGGCTCTTACATCCCTTTTGAAAGTATACAGCCGTTGCCGTTCGTAATTCATGATTCTAACGACGTTCCTCCGCGCTGAATTAATTAATCGTTTCATACAATACCTTTATTTTCTAAAAAAGAAAAAACTTTTTTTACCGACTCGACAGCCAGGTCGATAGCGATTTTTCTCGTCTTGTTGTTTCGCAACAAAAAAGCGTATTTCGAAATTATTAGTTTGTCTTGTTAACTTTAAGATCTAATCGTTTTATATTAGATAATTATTGGCAAAAACTATCTATGTAAATATATATAATCCTAACAACGATCAATGACTTGAATGTGGAAAAATATAAAACTTAACTAAATATACACAACTTGCGCATGGTATGCGCATTTTTCTCGCTCTTATGCTTTATTATTTTCCTCTTCGCAACTCGCTTCGTTTTTTACACGTACACGCACAAAAAATTCCTCACGTACACGCACACGCAGACATTCGCAAAAAACAATAGTTTATAATCAATATCATTATTTTACGCTTGATAGATATTTATCTTCCTCTTATGCTCCTCAAATTTACATAAAATACAAACTTATGAAAACCGGAAAATTGTAAAACAATTATACAATGTTATCAATGTACTTTTCTATGTAGCGGTTCATACTTAAATATATTTGTAAGTTTATTTAAGAACCAACGCATTTTCTTTCACTCTCATATCATCGCCTCCCCCTTTCAAATCTACATTACAATATTGGTCACAAGTGAGTGTCCATATTTATCATTTTATAGCACAAACACTCGAACGCACTTATTTATTTCGACGAGAAGTTATAGCAAGTGGTTCCGGTGTCGAAGTTGTGAAGCATTGCTGACCAAAACGAATGCATCGTTGCCTTCGCACGTTTTTGTCAGCTTCTGGATAGAAGAGAAGAGGAACAAAAAAGACAGACGTGCCTCGGCAGTGTGTAACGATATCTCGTGTACGATGTATTCGTCGCCGATTTGCTCCCTCTCCCTTCTCAATTATAACGAGTTTGCGTCATCGATGCAAATCCCTTTTTATTTCGCTTTCTTCGCCGCGCTTGCACATTAACGTCCTTCATTAAACTACTATTCAATAATATATATAATATATTAACACTTTTTCGCGACTTGCTTTTTTTCATTAAGAAATTCATTACGTTTCTTTTCGTAATGAAAAAATTCAGTTTGTTTTTGCGCTATCATCCAAGTCCTGCCCGGTAGGGTCGATTTGTTTCAATCTTATAGAGTCCTCTCTCAAATATGAATGTTACATTCCATATCGCCATGTTTATTATACAACAAACAAGTAGCGTTATGTAACATTACAATGATTCCTCGAAGGCTGCCATCAAATCACTCTGCATGTTCATATCTATCTGTCCGGCCATCTGAAACGATAAACAAAGACCACGATTCTAGGGGAAACCGCTTGGAAATTTTTTTTTATATTTGGGATTGTTGTCTTCGATCGTGACTGCCGAAACAGCTGCCGAGCAGAGTAATGCGGCTACCGGTAGAGTAACGGCACGATCTAGCTGTGTGTGAGGCTGAGCTTTTGTTTTGCAATTTTATGCAGTAAACGCTGATGCTTTGCACAAAAAATTGACATATGGCATTGGTAAAAGATAAGTACAATGAATGTTCTTTTCAACAAAAAACAATCTCTTTAAAAACAAAATGTAATGAAAAATAATTAAAAATAATTAAGATTTTTAAAAAGAATATTATATAGTACTTTTTAACTTTTTAAAAGCAGTAGCTTGATATAAAAAAAAAACAAAATGAAAGAAGGGTTTTTAATGATGATGCAAATATATTTAAATAAATAACTTGGAAACAATTTTAAAATTCAAAAAAATATTGATATTTTTTAAAAATTTAGTTCAACCTTCAAAATATCATTAAATCATTCATCATACTAATATTTTAAAAATCTATTTATATCAATATTATACATTTGGACACTTGTTTAAATACACGTTTAATATATAACGAAGTAAAAATTAAATAAAATTTCTTTAAAAAGAAGTGCACATTTTTTAAAAACCATAATTTAGCCTTTTTAAACAAATGTCCAGTGCAAAAGTTAATCAGATTAACAACAATTAAAGAGAATGCGAGCACATTACTGTTTCAAAATAATTTGTCCTACTTTTTAAAACGTTTAAAAATTATTTTAAGAAATGAAATAAATACATGCGAGAAAAGTGAATATGCTTTAAAAAATATTTTGAAAATTGCAAGCATCACATTCTCTTACACAGCTTTAAAATATTGAGTGTTTTTCTCTTTTATCGATACTTAATAGTCAAAATCAATAACTTTTTGTACATTAGGGAATTGAAATTTAATAAAATGGCATTACGATTTGTTCTAAATATCTATCAAAATCAAGTATCGTAAAACAAAGAAAAAACTCTAAAGTCCCAAAATTTTTATATAAAAATACAGAATTTTTTAAGGAAACTTACCGCTTCTCGTCGTCGCCTTTCTTGTTCTCGTAACCTCTGTCGCTCCCTTTCAGCGGCCGCTTTATCCTGATTAGATGTGTGATTGGGACTATTACTGTCAGTTTCTGAGGCCTCTTTGACTGCTTCAGTTCTGGTTGGAATCGATCCCGATGCCGTATTTGGAGATACGACGGATACTGGCTTACGCACTTTTTCCATGGTATCCTCTTCTTCTTTCTCTCGGCGTCGCTCGTTTTCTTGCCGAAGCCTCTCACGTTCGGCCTGCTCTTTCTGCTGTCTTCGCATTTCTTGTTGTTCTAGCAACGCTCGTTGCTGCAAAAAATAAATAAACATTTTAGATTAACTCAATTTAGAAAACAGCATCTAGATTAATCATTATTCAAGTATTATATTTTACTTACTCTATCTTGCTTTTCCTTTGCCTGCTTCTTGAAAGCTTGGAAGGTATCTCGCGTTGCACTTTTTGTGCTAGAACCAGCTGCTGACTGAGGACTTGAAGATTGCGCCAATGAACACCATGCAGTCTTCAAATTAGGTTCCACGGTCTGAAAAACATTTTTTTTTTTTTTTATTAAATAAAAACTTATATATAGCTTGCATTTTTGCAATTCATAACAATGTTTACTAAAAATTAGTAAAACAAGTTCTTTAATATTATAAAAAAATGTACTGACTTGTACCTTGTTTTTAAAAGCTGATGCGAAGTAAGTAACCGGATTCTTTGATTCCGGTGGAGTCATTTTTTTCTCCGGCATTAATTGAGTTGTAGAATGGTTCAATTGCGGTAGTCCCAAACCCGTAATTTCTGTAAAAAAAGCTCCAGCTAGAGCAACAATGTGATGTGAATGATTAGTGAGCGTTAGTACAGCGTGGTGACATTAATTACAAAATATGAGAAGTGCTGGTGCCAGTGATAAAAAAGGTATACAAAATTAGCCAAAAAGAATTAAATATTAGATACGAATAACCATGCAAAATATAACAAATTTTTTTCTGAAAACATAGAGCTCCCATAAATTAATGTAATTCATTACAAAAATTTAGAAATAAGTTATTTTTAACAACTTATAATATTTTATAATTTGAACTTATTATTAAAGCAAAAAGAATTAAAGCTCTTTTGAAAAAAGCAAAAATTCAATGTAGATGAGTTTATATAAAGAGCAAAGCAAAGCAGAAACAAAAGCAAAAGTAATGTGAAGATAAAGAAAAAAAAATGTTTTTTTCCTCTTGAAAAAACATACCATCCAGTTTTTGGGGAATATGTTGCTGTGCCGCAGCCATTGCCGCAGCAGCTGCTTTTTCATCTTTTTTCATCTGCTGCAGTTGAGGTATCTGGGTTGGCATTAATATCGAGTGGGGATCAAATATCGATCCCATTCCCGTCATATTTAAATTCATGCTCAAACCCGCTATGCCATTATTGTTCAACAAATTTGGCGGCGAGTTTTCTTGTCTTTTTACATTTGAAAAGCCATTAGAATGCTGCTGTTGTAACTGTTGTGGCGGTTGCTGCTGCTGTTGCTGCTGTTGCTGCTGCTGCTGCTGCTGTTGTTGCTGAGAATGCGCACCCATTGACGTCGTTAGATGAGTATTTGCAATACTTGTAGGCGACGATGCATTGATCATGCTTTCTAGTTGGTTTTGCAATGTCAAATGCGAAAGGTTTTGTTGAAGATTCATATTTAAATTTGCCATGTTTAAACCACTTAAATTAAGATTGCCTGTCATTGCATTCATAGCATTTTTAACGTCTGGAGGTAGAATGCTCATATTATTACTGCTGTTGTTATTAGTTGTTTGATGAGCCATTGAAGATTGAATCATGGGATTTAGTTGTTGTTGGTTTTGCTCCTTTTTAGCATTGACCATTGAGAGATTCGAAGCTAATGTTTGCTCCAATGCAGTTTGTGTTGTTGTTACAGACGCTGCTATTGTTTGTAAAAAAAAAAAAATATGTTAAGTACATGGTCGAATTTTATTTGATGTTAGCAAATACGGGCAAAAATGCTGTCTAAAAAAATGATTAATTTTAGCAAACGGTTTTTTTACATTATGCGTAATAATGCAAATGTATATAAGTACAGAATGCTATTAAATTATCTGTTGTAAGACAAAAATTCTAGCAATATGATTACACTAAATAAAAAAGATGCTTTGCCCATATCTGCATATTATTATTTGTAGGATAAGAATATGAAAGAAATCTTTGTAAATTTCAAAAACTCAATTTAATAACAGTTTTAACTTAATTTAAATTTAAAATCTGCGCTTGTAATATTTTAATTTTATAAGTTTTAATTTTAATGAAATAGAAGTGAAAATTTAATAAATGTTTAGAAATAAATTTCTATACGTTGAAAAAATATTTGTTTGAAACTCTTACAATAATAAAATGAATGGAATCCAAGTACCATGCAATTGCAAAATAGTTAAAACATAAAAGATTTACTCAATATTTGTCATTTTATGTTTCAACAAATAATTTGTCACGAAAAACATGCCACAATTTTAAGATTAGTAGATTTTACTAACAAAACACTGAAAAGAATAAAACAAAATTTTTTAAGAAAACAAGCGCAGATGTGATGATAACTAACGAAATTCAACAAGAACTGTAGAAAAAAACTTCTACAATTCAGTAAATCAATGTAGATCGCTAAAGAAGAAAATCTACATTAAATCTAATCTAATATCAATGGGAAAATTAATAAAATATAAACAAATTTAATAAATTAAAAAAAAAAATCTGTTTAAAGTTTCAGTACGTTTTTTGATAAAACAGGAGTATTTAATATATTTTTATTGAGTTTTACTAAATTTTCTCTGCCCAGAAAGGAAGGGTGAAACGAACCTATAGCATTGAATGTCTGCAGCAGATCATTGGATGACTGCCCTCCAATCAATCCAACAGAAGCAACGACGTCGTGAACTCCAGAAATAGGAACATTCGGGAAAGTTGTAATAACTGGCGGAGCTGATGCCACAGTTTGAGGCACAAGAGGCGATGTTACCGGTGGTGGCTGCTGCGGCGGTTGTTGTTGTTGCTGTGGCACCGTTGCCATTGTCGGTGCGTTCGTTACTGGCGTTGGCGTCGCAAGTGATTGGCTAGGAGGGATTTGCGATTGCTGTGGCTGTAGCGGAGGCGGTTGAGGTTGTGGTTGCTGTGGTGGTTGCTGAGATTGTTGTGGTATTTGTTGTGCCGGCTTTTGGGGTGGATGCTGCACAGCAGGCATCAGCTGTTGCGTAGTAGTTGGTGGATTTGGAGCTGCACAAGAAGTAGGTGTCTTTTTTACAGGAGCAGCGGTTGCTAATGATGATGGCCGAGATGGCTGGGCTGGCATTGAAGCATGGCTAACCGGTGGTACAGAAACAGTTGCCCCCACCACAGTTGGGCTTGCAGTAACCGCTGCCACAGCCACTGGTTGACTCACCGGAGGATTCGCGTTTCCCATGGTGCCCAGGACTAAATATTTTTATAATATATATTTTATCCACATATTTGCAAAATTAAGTTCTGAAAGCTATGGGACTATATAAAGATGGAAAAAATAGCTCAACGCTGAATCCTCGGAGTTATGTGCAATAACAATTCCTTCCCCTCTAATAAGAAAAATCGTAATTGAGTAAATTGTAATAATAAATTACGCGTCTCAGGTCGCCCAACGAATGCTTTTAACAACTATTTATAAAAATTCCATTAAGAAATTTAAAATTATTGGAAAAATGCAAAAATCTAATGACTATTAATTTTTTCGATATTGGTTTAAATTTTAAATGTATTGTATTAAAAAACAAGAACAAAAAGCAAACCACGAATGATTTCAAAAACAAGAAAAATTACAAAACCACATTCAATGAAGTAATTAATCGTAGCTATTAATATTGTTAGGAAAGAAAAAGGGATTTGTTAAGAAAATTGCTTTTGGACATATTTGACAATTTGTATAGTACATACCTTCACTAGGAATAGCAGTTGGCTGCGGGACTGTTGGTTTGGCTGGTCCTGTAGTATTGGTTGAAGTTTGATTGTTCAACAACAAACCTCCAGTATGATTTAAGATCGATGCCTTATAAAAAAAAAAATTCTAATTAAAGCTTTGATCTTTATGCAAGATAAACGTAATTTTCTCCGGATGAATTAAATCCGGATGAAGTAAATATTTATTTACTATCCGATATTACGATCGTGTACAATAAATTTCTATAGAATATAACCAGTCCCATAATTAATTGTATTTTTAAAAACATTTTCAAACCAATTTTAATTCAACAACTTTTTAATTTTTAGTATTAAAACTCTAATTGTGAAACATTCTTAATAATAATGACTTTTCTTTGATCTTAAAAAAAAAGAGACTACTAAACATTTTAGTTTAAGTTAAAAATTACCGTAGACATAGTCGTAGGTGCTGTCGTCGTAGCCGTAACTGGTGCCGTCACAGGGGCAGGTGTGTTAGCTTTCTTAACCTTCTTTCTCGGCGGCCGACTGGTCTCACCTGCATTATAGGACAAATTCATGTTAAAACGAGCACCCAGATCGAGGGTAATTAATATAAGTATTTACGGCTTACGGTAATGCAGAGCAGCTTTCTGAGGATACCACAGCCAGTTTCGATTAAAATCTTACATTGTGAGTTAATTTATAATGCCAGTTATTATATACTTTGTGAAACACTTCGGTCAGATATCTATCGATAGATAAAATAGAGTACCAAGCATATCCTGCATAAAAAAAAACTCAACACGCCTTTGTTTTTGTGCATTTATAGATATACAAAACTAATGCCGTGTAGAGTTTTCTCGTGCAGGATATTATCAGTCCCTAAAATAGATAGATATTTTACCAACTAATGGAGCTGCTGTTGGTGTAAATAACTGAAGGCATACACAGTATTTATTTTCTAATAGATTTTATTTATATACTTATATTATAATTATATCACTGTGTACAACAATGTTAATTTAAATATCTCAATTGTATGCTTTTTTTGTGGACTTTCATCTTAAGGTTTTTTTTTTATCATTTTTCTTCTTCGCTTTCAATGCTTCACTCTTTTTTCTCATCTTTTTTTATATTAAAAAATCTTAATGCGCTGAACAATTTTTTCCTTCTTTCTCTCTCTCTCTCTCTCTCACTCACTCGCTCTACATAAAATGTTTCAAATTATGTGTCAATCATTCACACATGATTGCGTGTGTCTTTCGTGTGTATAATATTTATATATATATATAATAATATGTATGCATTTAAAGACATACATTACGCGCACTCAGACGTAAACACACGCATACACAGCAAATTCTGACACATACATATATACATCTAGTATATGTATGTTCCCTCTATCTATCTCTAGCTCGGAGCTCGCTTTTTTAGCATTTTTCTCATTGTCTAATCGATTTTTGCTTCACTTATGCCTTTTCCTTTTTTCTCGCTATTAAAGGGTAGTTGATAATTTTTTTTGCAGTTCATATTTTAATGACAACGACGACGATATCGTTTCTCATTAGCTGAGAAAAATCTTCCGCTCCGCGTTACTTCGTCTCAACGTTTCCGGAAAATTTTGAATTTCAAAAACTGTTTAGAGAAAGTGCAGCATTTGATAAGACATGCATCAATAATGGAAAGAGAGCAGAATACTTTTCTCCGCCTGTCCATTAGTTTTAAAGTTTAAAAAAATCGAGTCGCGAAGACGACCGGAGATTTCGACTGAGCACAAAAAAAACCATCAGAACTACCGCACTCTTTTTTTGTTCAATATAAAATCCACAACTATAATACAATATAATATTAGATTTAATCGTAAAGTAAGAAAATTTTTGCACTAATTAAGAAATAATAATCGGTACAATTGCAACCGTCTCAGGAAAACTTGTAGTTCGTGACGAGACATACAAAAGTAAACATACGCGCTTGTACAAAGCGTATAATTAACTACGTTCCTCAGTTTTTCATGTAGAAATATATTAATTATCATAATCTTTAGCTATTTTTCCCCAAGCGTTTTTTTTTCAGAGTCAAAATAAAAGAAAATCCAAGTCGCAGGGTTAGTACGTAAATATTACTGAGATCGGTGGCAAGAAGATTCCTGCTCGGCGTTTTGTTTGATTCGAATAAATAGTGTATAAAAAAAGAGGCGGGGAAGTTACTTGGCAGGTCGATCAGAAGGTATAGCTTTTGTTTAGGACTACGACGAATTCCCAGGCACTTATGAATTTTCCTTATTTTATTTTATGTATTCTAAACGTTATAAAAGTTCGTAAAAACGTGTAAATTTTACGCTAAGCTTTTTTTTTTATCAAATCTTTTAGAAATTCCAGTAACCAAAATAGCTCAAGGATAACTGAATTCTCGTCAAACTAAAGCCTTAAAAAAATATAGTATATTTCAGCGATATCTCCCGGTCGACGAGCAAGTAAAGCCTTCCCCTCTCGCTTGAACCTGCAACTCTCATTCCTACCCTCAAGTCTCCAAAAAAAAAAAAAAAAAGAAAAAAAGAAAAAAAAATAAGAAAAAGAAGAAAGAAACATGGAACCGAATCAGAGCTGACTCAATCAATCGACCCCTCGGGACTTTGCTCTCCGGCCGCGTCAGAACAGAATGAAGAGGAAAAAGAGGAGAAGCGCGGCGCGAGTGAAAAAAGCGCGAGCGGGTGAATCAGTGTGAAAAACGCGCGACTGTCTAGCGAGCGAACGTCGGCAGGTTTTTGAAGACCTATGCATATAATGAACGTGCGCGTTCGCACCTCTCTCGGGATGGAAGAAGAAACTCTATGCATGGAAGAAAGGACGAAAGGGAAAATGTCGCGGCGCCGGCCCCTCTTAACTTTATATAATATAGCAGACCGACGACTGCTTGGGAAGATGATGAACGAGAAAGTCGTGCTTCAGATGTCCTCCGGTGGTATGTATGTATCTCCTCGCTTAATATATATGTACAAAGAAAACGCGTGTCGCGATATTCCTGCCTGAATATATATTCTCGTCTGTATAATATATCTATATATATTTATATATAATTATCTATTTAATTATCTAATTAAATTGCCTATATATCAACGCGTTAAAAACACACACAAACAACAAATGTTTTATGTCCTAGACTCCTGCGTAAAAAAGTAAGAAACGAAAGCAAGCGAGAGAATGAACAGTGCGGCTGAAGAACGAGGCGACTGGTAACACGGTGAGAAGCCGAGAAAAAGTCATACGCTAAGCTACATGATTCTCCGAATATGTTTACCCTCAAGGAAATAAATTAAGGGCGTAAAAAATCTACGGGGCGGGTTAATGCAAGTGACGCTCGAAGTGAAGCTCTCTATCTTTCTGTATCTCTCTCTCTATCTCTTTCTCTCTCTCTCTCTTTCTCTCTTTCTCTCAGCCGGAAGAAAGCGAAGGAAGATCTCGATATCAGCAACGTAAAAAAAAAAGTACAAAATAAATGTTATCTGGAAGGGCGAACGAGCGAGTCGCTCCTGTCGATAATGAGAGAAAAGCCAAGTGCTTTCATACGTCTACATGTAATATGCCCTGCTACGCGTTAGACTGTTGCTGCTGCCTTTCTCACTGACGCACACACCCCTGAAATGCCGCGGATCTTCTGCTCCATGTGAAATCGATCGTCGCGTTATTCCAGCTGTCTTTCCGCTTAAGTACGATGCTGAGTGTATTCGATAAACTACGCTGAGTTGTACTCGAGTGCAACTTGGATCCCACGCGTACTCTTGGATAATTATTCTCTCGTTCGTGGCTTTCTTTTTAGCGTGAACGCGAGTCCACGTTGAATGGTTTGTCTTTAAAAAAAAAGGAAACAATTGCTTCTTATGCTTCCATATACTCTGCTTTATATATATATAATATGTATATGTAATATGTATATATGTATAAGATTAAATTTACACATCTTTCAACAAAAAAAAAACCGCTATCATGGAGCAGACATTTACACATATAGAAATATCATATAGAGATTAGAAATATAAAAACAAAAAAATAATAATTCCCTAAGTATAATGAAAATCATCTAAACTTATATAAAATGACGAAAATGATCGTTTCGCACATGTATAGGACGGGTCGGAAGAAACCTACAGCTTTACACCTCCTAAACGCGCTGGCCGAGTTAAAACGCAAAGTAAAAGAGACGGGGGAAAATAGAGAAAAGTGTCAAAGAAAGAAGAAAATATACGCGCACGCGAGTGTGTGTGTGTGTGTGTGTGTGTGTGTGAGTGTGTTGTGGTATGTGATGCGTATTTACTTTCGAGAGTCGTGAGTGGTAACGTACCCAGGCGCACAAACACCGAGCTTCCTTCGCGGCTTCGCGCTAAGATTTACACCGGGAACACAATGCCATCCTCTCTTTCCCGCCCAGTCATACTTGATTTTTTCGAAGCGCAACGGTGCTTGTGCTATACGTGTGTACGGTATCCGCTCTCGCTCTCTTTTTCTCTCTCTCTCTCTCTCTCTCTCCCTCTCTCTCTCAGTTTCTCGCTTTACAGAAGAAAAGGAAAATTAAACTTCAAACGGTCGTTTTTTTTGCAAAGCACATGACGAAGCTTAGCGGAGTGCAAACAATGTGTTTGGAGGCCAGTGCGTGTGCCTTTACGCTTTTCAGAACACTGACGTTTAACACGACTATGTACTTTCCTTAGCTCTCCTCTCTCTCTCTTTCTCTCTCTTTCTTTCTCTCTTTATCTCTCTCTTTTCGTCCTTCTTTCACTGACTCCTTCCTCTTACTCCCTTGTGTCTGAGTGTAAATTTCTTGCTCCGTCAATTTATCCATTGCTCTTTTTTGCTCACTCCTTTTTTTCAACTTCACTTTGGGCTTTCTTTTCTTTCCTTTCGACTTTCCACTCTCGAATATGCATTCGCTTTAACTACACTACAGACACGTTAATTATTTCACGAGTTCCTTGATGAATAGTTGCGATATGGAAGAGTGGTTCATTAGGTGTTAAAAACTGTTATTTCATAAAAGTGACCTTACTATAGATAAATATGAACGTACTAATGTGTGCGTATGTATCTAAGATTGATCAGTCACTTTTACAAAACGGTTAGCAAAATTACAGAATAGAATAAATTTCAGGTGAACATAATCACCCAAATTGAGAATGTATTAATATATTACATATTATATGCTACAAAAATCCTATTCTAAGTATAGATAGAGCATTTCCAAAAAAAAAAACTATTGTACGAAGGAGATGTGAAATAATGAAGGCCGAAAAACGGCTAGAGATTTGATAATTAGTTAATTTAAAAGAAATTCGTTAATGAAACTGTCAAGCGCAGCACATCTCCATCATAGAATAAGTGCGAGATTCCGACGTCAGCAACAAGCGACTTTTTTCCACTACAAGTTCAGCGCTTTGCTGAATAGAAAACAAGTCCTAAGCACTCAGAAAGAGCTGATCACAAAAATCCAGCCACCAATACACATTGTCTGCATTTTTTTTCCTGCATTATTAAACAGCTTTTGTTCGTCATTTTGCCTGTCGTCTATCCTGGAGTTATTTTTTTCTACCGCGCGGCGTCTACCGGTTAAGTTTTATTTTATGCATTCACGCACTCACGTTCTCATATATTGGTATTTTAGAAGAAGAATCACTTCCTTTCGATAGTGCAGAATTATCTTACGGAAAAGTATCAAGGTTTTAAACTTTTGCTCACATTCTTTGTTCTCTCTGTCCACGTTCTTCGTACTATTGAGGATAAATGTACCTTCTATGCATGTACTGTTACATGCAAGTCAAACTACGTAAACTTGTGCATGCGAAACTGTATTCGCTCAATATCCGATTAATGCTAGAGTAATAGAGTTAGTATCGAAATTGGTAAAAAACCTTTTATCCTTTGATGTTTTCCTAACAACGTTCTCGGTACAAAAGCCTTTGGGCGACTACAGCATCGCAACGGACACATTTTAACGCAGTTATTGATTTTTAGTTATTTGTCTGCGTTTTTTGGGTGTATTCACTTTTAGCATTATTAGCGAAACAAAAAAGCATAGCACGTTAATTATTATTTTTTGACGTCCACTGGCGTTTGAGTAAAACTCCGCCAGCGATAAAGAAAGTCCTCTTTAAGGTAGCCAAAGAAATGTGAAAATTTCTGATTTACTTCAAAGTATGAACATCAGAAATTTTCAAATTTCGTTTTAAACTTTCGCGTACTTATGGTTAAAGAATTAATTTAATTCTATAATGAAAAGTAAGCTAGAATTTTAGGAAATAGATGTATTAATAGACTATAGCTCACAAGAAAAACTGAATATTAAATTACCTTTCTGTTTAACAGGAAAAGTCCAGAATGTGTACTATGCAACATAATTGCAATACTAAAATTGATTCTACAAAGAGGACCCTGTTTATCGATATATAATTTGCATATAAGTTGTTCAAAAGGCCGAAAAAAAAGAAGCAGAATAAACCTCGAACCAAAGGTTGTCGTTGACATTCGAGCAACAGAACGTACCTTCGACACCAACAGAGCAAGAGAAAAGAACCGATTTTCTTTAATCATTAATAACTGGCATATATATATTTTTTTATAAATATAATAATCGTTTAAATAAAGCTGGCATGGCAAAATATGGTATCCTCTAAACACAGTCTGCACTCCACTAGCTCACCTTGTTCTTACCATATAACATGTCGATTTTTTATCATTTTTCATTATTTTAATATATAATATATGTATAAATTAAATAAAACATTGGAAATTGCGGCAAGTTTCGTTTGGTTATTTCTTTCGTCGAAATGACTTGATTTGTTTCAGTAGATTGAGACGTTTTCTTCTCTTTACTAGTAATGTACATATATTATGTATATGTTCATATGTATATATATATTTTAGAGCTAATTTATTTGTCATTGAAGATTGAAAAACCACGAAGCTTGTCGCTTTATTTCCCTGTTGTCGCAAATATTCCGACTATATATTTATAACTCCGCCTTAATAAGTATATCATTATTTAGTTGATATATAAAAGAAATATTTAGCCGATAATAAACTTTGTTTTTCTATCGTCGTTAGAAGGTAGTCCGCGATATATTTTGTGCAGTCGTATTTTAAAGTTTCATGCTTTCTCTAAAAAATATGTTTTTTCGTGTTTGACATTGCGCGTGTTTCTTTTTTCTTCTGTTTCTTATCTTTCTCTCTTTTTCTTTATTTCGCTAACTTATATTGCCGTTAAACTGATACAGCCCTCGTTCATCGAGATTCGGCTTGATTTTTTTTTTTAAACGTTCGACTTCGCGACTCAATGCGAATGCCTTAAATATCGCAAAGCAGTCACCGAACCAGGAAGCATGTCGCACTAAACTATGTACGTAACACTGGCATTATGAGAAAAATCATGCAAAGATGAAAAAAAAAACGGGTTTTTGCAAAGCGACACTCATTATTACGTTACTGTACTTGATGTTATTTACAAATGATTGCAAAGATCGTTGAAAAATCACTGCTGCAATCAGCAAACAATGTATAACTTAAATTAATTTGAAAAATATACAATTTTTATATATTTAATATTTCATTTCATTATCTGTGTGCTATGTCAAAGAACTTGTTCTTTACTTTGATCTAAACTCTACATTTACATTAATACGATGTTTCACATCGATTTCAGTTTACTACTGCAGTAAAAAATAAAAATGAACAACTTTTAAAAAAAGGAAAGTATCTACTAGTTTGGTCCAAAGTTCACTAAGGCGCACGAATGGAAATTACATGCTCTAGAGATTGATCATGCTACGTGGCTAGGTGCACTACTTCTGCCAAAAAATTGCTTTCCATGTTTGATTATTAATATTATTTTTTTATTTTTTTTTATTCAATATCAGTGCATATAACAAAAAAGAAAAAAATTACCACTTTATCATTTACTACATTATCGACATGATAAAGTGACAAACGCCCGGAAGCACTGTTCTAGTTTGTAATATACGTGAAAAATCTACGATATCCGGGAAAAAAAGAATAACTCAATTCTTATTACGAATAATTTCAGTGTCTGTCAAACGTATAAATTGTATTGTCAATACAAATTCTTCACGGCTAGATTACTTACACGATGAATATTTGCGCTTTGCAGAATACAAGTTTTGTTATATAAACGCGATCAAGAAGAATCTCGGGATTAAACAAAGTGTATGAATATTCCCACATTATTTCGAGATTTGTCGAAAACGACCTCGTTATGCTTAATATTACTTTGTTTATATCTGCGAGTTGCAAACAGTCGTAAATAACCCCGTTATCTTAATAGCAGAAAATATCAAGGTGGTCAGCTTGTTTTTCAGTTTTTCTTTTTCTCAAGGTGGCTCCACTGAATTGAACAGTCCAGTTTTGGATGATTGTTTGTTCCCATGAATGGGCATAATGCGACAACAGTTATATGTAATTAATATCTAACCTGCTTCGCTGTCACTTGAGTCACTGGAACTCGATGAAAGTGAACTGCTGCTGGAATCACTATCACTACTACTGCTACTTGAAGCAGATAATCTCGTTGGACCGCTTGCTCCACCAGTTCCAACTGCGTCTGTAGATTTACTACTGTCATCTGCAATGTTAACAAAAACAATCATTTTAGATACTTGAAAAACAGGACTTTATATTGGATAGACTATATCGATGAATAGTAAGTAGACTATATGGATGAATAGTAAGTAGAATTTTTTTTTATGATAATTGTACTCATTATCCATCGACAACTCTATCCAAATAAAAAATAGCTATTAGAACCAGATTGCTTTGATGTTTAATAATTCTACTAGCTGATAAAAGCTAAATAAAAAGGTCAGTTAACATTGTAAAGACAAACCTTTTTTCATAGGTTTTTTAACGTTTCCTAACTGCCCTGTTACATCTTGCAACCTTTTCTCCAATTCTTGTTTCTTCTCTGCTATCTGTTCATCCTTGGATTTACCACTAACTTTTTTGTCTACAAACAAGAATTTATATCAATTTAAACTTAAGTTATTGTCAAGTAAGTAACAGTAATTTAAGTTCATAATAAAACTAAAAATAATCCAAAGGAGAACAATTATAATAAGTCAATGAGTTATTATAAAGTACAGACTTTTTTAACAAACAAAAGGCCTGTATTTTTAGTTGCGTTAAATTTTGAAATTGATATAAAAATCCAGATTGTAATATTACTTACGTGGCTTCTTTCTCAGGCAAGACGCGACATAAGTTTCTAGTTCTCTTAATGTCGACGGCTTCAAAGTTTCAAAGTCAATTTCTATCTCATCAGGGTTTGAATCCCTTAACGATGGCTCGCGACTCTGAATAATGTGTACCACACGACCCAATTTGTCACCTAAAACAAAAACAAGAAAAATATATTATTTATTATTTGTCTAGTAAACTACTTTAGACATTAATCAATGTATTAGATTTTATGTAATTTATTATTAGTAATGTAACAGTAATTATAACTACGGTATTGTTAGTATGTTTTATTAGTAATAATATATTTATACACCCAGAATATTTTATACAGTAATAATATGGCGTAGAATCATTAATTTTTAACATGTTTAGATTACTATTTATAACGAGTTTCTAAAAATGTTTCAGTAAACTTCCACTATTATTTAGGATTTTGTTCCAAAAATTAAAGAATAGTATTCACCATTTTAAATAATATTAATATTCTACTTGTTAAAAGTATTAGATAAAATAGTTTTTAATTTTCTTGAATTATGATAAATCGCTGATGTTATATATACATAATAATAAACTTTGAAAATAGTAGATGGTATTCATTAGTTCATAATGAGCTTAAAATATTAATTAAGTTTTATTTTATAGTACGTTTATGTAACCATCAATTTAAAATGTTCAATTCTGTAAAGTTATTGTGTGAATTCTGTAAAGTTATATCAGTAATTTGAATACGTCATAATTTGTTATATATTTTGCTACGATCTACTATCTTATTATAATCACTAATGAAATAATTATAATTTGTGACTAGTAATCTTCTTAATAAGTGAAGAGTTTTAAAAGATGTCTTAAACTTGATATAAATAACACGAAAATTCAACACTTTTTCATAACACTTAAAAACTCAAATAAAATTTCTCAAGTTTTTAACAAACATAAACAAATTCTTGAAAATAATTTTCACCACCACTAATAAAATTTTTTTTTAAAGCAATCACAAAATAATACTGCAAATACCATGAACACTATATTGTTTTTAGTCTTAGTCATTGTTTTTATAACGTACCAGGTAATCTATTTATGTCCAAACTGAGCTGCCTCTTCTCATCATAAGACATAGGTTTTGCGTTATCCTCATCTTCTGAGTCGAAAACAATTGCAGGTGGTTGACCAGCTGTATTCTTTTTCTTATTTCCAGCTGATCTGCTGTTGGCTTTGGGCCTCTTAGTCGCTGCATTAGCAGCTGTCGCTTTACCAGGACCTCTGCCTTTGCCCTTTTGAGCTTTAGCATTCACCCCTCCTACTGCCGCTGCCGCAGCAGCAGCTGCTGCTGCCGCCGCGGCCGCTGCTGAAGTGGGAGGTAAATGATGACCTAAGAGAATTGAAAATACAGGTTAAAATTTGTATATTCATTGATTGTTTAATTTACAGAAAATTGAAATTTACCTGCTCCCAAAGAGACATTAGCCAACGTAGCACCAACACTGTCTGATACACCTCGCAGACCACCACCTGGTTTCATCAATTCTTTCATGGCACCGCTATGTCCACCCGGCATCATGTCTTTGCTGTTTAAGGGCTTAGACTTAGGCTTATCTGTCAACTTCTTCTTCTTGTTTTTCTTTTTACCAGTCTGTTCAACCAATTTTCGCATCTGTTCTTGCATAGCTTTAAGTTCTTGTTGCAAAGCAACCAGTTTCTGTGTTCTTTCTTCTTCGGAATCTTCGGAATCAGAAGATTCTTCTGAAGCAGAACTGCTGCCACTACTTTCCGATCCTTTTAAACCAACTAAACTACCCAATGGCTCGTCCGGTATTTTGGCATATCTCATTTCAAAGACATCTTGCAATTTCTTAGCCATTGCAACCACGTCATGATCTGAAGGATTGTATTTGTAGCAATTTGTAAAGATAAGTCTAACATCGGCAGCAAACTCTAATGCTGAATTATACTCCCTTTTGTCCATTTTTAATTTAACTGTTCCGAGATCCATGGGCTTCTTAATGATGTCATGGTAATCGTGTAGTCCTAAAAGTTCCGCGTCAACAGGCTTGTAAAAAGGCCATGCATAACTCGAATGTTTTTTAGAGAATAATTCTTTAAGAATCTCATTGCACGATTTAAGAGCTTCCGAAAGCTTATCTTTAAATTTGCCACTAGTGTGTTGAGGCTGGAAAGAAAAGAATTAAAATTTATAATTGAAGTTAAAAAAAATGAATTATGTTAGTACTAGAAGTTTAAAATTTATTTATCCTTTTATTATTTATTATCCCAAAATTTGTTTTTGAATACCAACGTCTATACAATCTAAAGAATTGCAACTAAATTCAAGTCAATAAAATAAATAAACCAAATAAAATTGAATCTATTCATTAAAGAAGTTATCAAAATAAAAACTTATAGGTGCTTGTGTATCTTTTTTAAATTACGATTCAATCAACTTTTTAATAAATTTATTTTTGTTTAATGGAATGTTGTATGAAAGCAATAAACATAGCACAAATGAAGTATGAAAGCATTCAGGTATGATAAATTTATGATAAAAATGAATATACCTGTTGGGCCATTGCCCCCATCAGGGGCATGTTGGCCTGATGAAACGGCACCAGACCGTCTTCCGCTTGCCTCGTCGGCTGAAACAGCCCACCAACCCTCTGTTAGTAAGTTATGCAGTGACATAGTTATACATGCATGCACCAAAGACAATATTACATTTGTGAATAAACATGATTTTTAATCCTTCAAATGTTGTGTAGTTTAATCCTTTACAGTGAACTTTTTCATTAAAAATACTACACTAATAAGATTAATTTCATAAAAAAATTACTAAAAGTTTTTTTGAATGCTTGTATTATATTATAAAACTTTTAAAAAATCAGTAGTTTTTCTCATGAATTTAAAATGTTGAAATTATGATGATGCATTAAACACCTGAATTTAAAATTTTTTAAAACTTAAATAATGTCAATGAAAAATGTCTTTATAAAAACTTAATATTACATTGCTGCTTGGCTCATGCTTTTATTATTCCTTTAATACTTATGAATAATTATATTTTTTTAACCGTTACTTGTCAGTATTCAAAATAAAATTGAGTTACACATAATATGAAATGGGATGAATGACGTATTATTTTTCCCTTTAAAACATGGTAAATTATGACATTTAAAAACAACAGAAGATAAAAATTAATCAAAGATATTACCTTCTTGATTTGTCTCCCAGATTCTCGCCTTGTTGGAATTTTTGCGTTTTTCGAGTCCAACGGAGCATATATAGGATCAAACGAGTTGGCTGTTGGTGTTGTCGTATCGGCTTTTCTTTTAACTCCCTTGTTCTTAAGTTTGGCGGGTTGCGAAGGAGGTATGACGGAAGGTGCCGTCGGTACCTGAAAATATATAAAAACATTAAGGAAACTGGCAAAATAATATTCCAGAATATCAATGTTATGGATGTTTTATTAACATGAAAATGATTTGAAATATTTTGGTTCTTAAATATTTTATGCAATTAATTGAAATTTGAATTTCGACATTTACGTCAAATTGATAAATGCATTTAAAACTATAAATTATGAATTAATTAACGTTGACTGAGTTTTATTGCTTATGTTGTTAAAATTTCTTCTTTTATGATTGAAAAATATATATCTTTACTTTTCGAATTGACACAATTATAAAATAAAATTATATTTTAAAAAAATGAGTGTATGGAAGATGCACTTTGCATTAAGATTATAGCGTGTAATATAAAATTATTTACAGATCATCTATTGATAATACTAAGTAACTGAAGTTATTTGATGAATAATCGTTTCAGACATCTTCTGTACAACAGATTTTTTAAATCATTGCCAATTTCTTTTATTTCAAGGACACGTTTATCAAACTTTAACTTTTCTTTTAATTCATATGATATATAAATGAAAGACCACAAGAAGTGTAATTTAAAGATTTTATAAAACGTGTTTTGATATAAAAGTTAAAGGAAATGTATATTATGAGAATGAATAGTAATGTAATGTAATGTAATGTAATGAACATACCCCATCGTCAAACAAATAGGTACTAACTTGAGGTGCTGCCGCTATCGCTGGGGCTGCCTGACCGTCTAATGTCGGTTGGGCGTGGTAACCCGTCGTCGGCGGAACGACTTGGGGTGGTAGCGAATTATGGCCAGCGAGACCGGCGACACCGGCAAGATTAGCCGTTGAAGGCGGCGCTATCGTCGTCGTGTTGGTGCTACCGGGCACCGAGACGGGCGCTTGAGTGCCGAGCGGGGGCATCGGCGGTATCGCGCCCGTCGTCGCAGTTGGCACGGCTATGCTGTTCGGTAGGCTCGTCGAGATAGACGTAGCGCCCGCAGCTGGTCTACCGCGGCCCGGAGTACCTGTAGCTGCAGGACCAAGGCCCGTGCCTGCTACCCGACCTACGGTCGTCGCCGGCTTTTTGCCTTTCGGGCCTTTTGCCACTGGCGGCTCCAACTCCACTTCCTCCTTTGGCATTTGTGCAACTTTTGTCAGAAATAATTTTTCTAACGCTTGTGCCATAACCACCACATCTTCGCCGGGCTTGTTGTAAACGTAACAATTTGTGAACATAGTATTGAAGTCTTGAACACATTCTTTGCCACTCCAATAATACGTATTTTCCAGTCGCTTTTTTATTGTACCCAAATCCATTGGTTGTTTGATAATTTTGTGGTAATCCTAAAATAATGGCAATGATTAGAACTAGCTGTTGTTAAACGGTTAACCATTACAATCATGAAAATGATAAATATACTTACTGGCAGATTTAATTTTTTTGCGTCCACTGGTTGTTGGAATGGCCACGCAAATTGGTGCTTCCATACTGCTTTCATAACACCTCTTTGTAAAAATTGTAACTGATTCGTAATCCTTCCCGGTCGGTTAGGTGGTGGAACAACTGGCGGCTGAACTATTCCATTAACCGGCTCCACTGGAGGTTCTTCCCGTGGAGGCGGTTCTTTTGGAGGAACAGTTGGTGCAGTTGACGTCTTGCCAGGGGCACTCGTCTGCAAAACAGAAACGAAAATTTTGCCACCCATTTAATAATGCTGACTTGTATTTATTTTTATGATTAATGAATAAATGCCCTTTTCAATTATTTGGAAATCTTTTAATTATGAATTTAAGATATATTATTTAATGAAAAAATTTTAAGCAGTAGAAAAAAAAATTAGTTTTGGTTAACTGTTTGCAGTAAATTTTTAAACTTTAAGATCTAGAGTAAAATATAAGGTGAAAATGAAGTATGATTTTTCAAACTACTATTGATATGACATGTAAGTGACATTTGTTATTAAGAAAAACATTACAAGAAAACACTAAAAGCGATTCTTGTAATGTTACAAGAAAACACTAAAAGCGATTCTTGTAATGTTTGTAAGTTACATACAAGAACATGCTGAATAACTGAAAAAATAACTCTTATTGTTTTTTTTAAGAATTAAATAACACTTTATTATGTATATTTAAAGGCTGTTTTTTCAAAGTAATAAAATCAAACTACATGAGAAAATAAATTTATCACTATACCCTACAAAGAGTCAAACTACCTATTATGTCGAGGTTTAAGACAAATAAATACAAGCAAAGAGATAGACAAAGAATTGAAACTAAGAGCGAAGTAGGCTGTCAAACTATAGTAACTTGTAAAAAATTATTATATTTGATGCAAAAGAACCTAGTACATATTTTTTGTATAGGTTTCCATACAAATGAAAATAAAAAAATAAAGCTTATATAAGAAAGAAGTATTTAAAGAGGAGAAGCAATATTAAAGAGAAGTCTATTTATATAAAAAAAGTCTTTTATAGATAGAAATAAAATAAAAAAATAAAAAATAAGAAATAAAAAAGAATAGTTTAATGAAGAATACTTAGCTAAAAACTGAAAAATAAAATATGAAAAGGTTAATTCAATAAAATGTTAAATAATATCCTCGACATAATCTACAGCAGTCCATAATCAACAAGGATCCTCACCTTCGGTATATTACACAGCCTTTCTCGCTCCTCCACATCTAACTGTAATTCATACATTCTTTTCAGTCAAACGGGGGATTTATTTTACAGATACTTTAAAAATATCGTCTAAGGTGAAGTAGGTTGTTATTCAACTTTTACATTGACAACCTAATGGTACAAGCGGTAACAGGAAGCGAAAACGAGCTAAACCTAAAAATTGTTCAACAAATCAACTTTAAAAAGAAAGTGAGCTTTTAAATTATGTGCTTTTTATTTAAGTTTAGAAAATTTTCTTTGAATAAAACAATAGCAATAAAAGTTGTTTTTATACTTTGTACATAAAAGCAATGAATTCTATTTAATTGACACTTTATGTTTTATTATAGACCAATATCTATAACAACCTTTCAATCATTGCGAATTTGTATTGTATGCAACTTTTGTAGTAGTGTTAGAAATATAATACACAAGCTACATATTAGTGACTGTGTATCTGATATGAAATACTTTTAAAAAGTTACCGTGTTATTTTGAGCAATTGTATCCACCTGCTGCATCTTGGTTTCAGGGCTGAAAAGTAGATATATTAAAATTATATATTAATATTTTAAATCTATTATATTTAACATATAGCTATGTTCAAAAATCCATTATTTGGATACTTTAAATACATGTTATATAATAAAAAATAATGTAAAGCCCGCTTCCAAAAAGAAAACCCTAAAATTTAAAGTACCTTTTTGACACAAATTGTACATAAATGCTAAGTTGCAGGTAACTGCTTTGAATTGATGAACAGCTTGACGAGGCTTCATCAACAACTCAAATGACAAGGATATACCCTGAAGAAAGGTTTGCCAAGTTGATAGGGCCAAAAAGATAGTTCTTTAGGAGGCATAACACTACTCAAGTCTACCAAATGGTAGCAGCTTGAATGTCAGCCCTGTATGTTGCTATGATTCTTCTGGCCTCTGACTGATGCTTTCAGCACTAGCAACATCTAAACAACAGAATATTCAAAAATTCCATTGTAACAACTAAAGTTTTGTATTTTAAATAGTTTGTTAAATTTAATTTATCTTTGATAAGTTTACATTACTGCTTTAAAGAAAATATTTTTATTATTTATTTATTTTTATTATTTTAATTGAATATTTTGTAACATATATTAAGAAGTTTAAATAAAAATAAGTTTGAGTTTCATTTAGAAATTTTCGGTTAAATGTAAACTTAACAAATATCTATTTCTATTTTATGATTATTTGGAATATAAAATATTAAAAGTTTTTTATTATTCCAATTTAATACAGATGTACTTTTTTAAATAGAAATCGTAACTTTGTATGTAAAATGTTAAAATAATTATATTCCAGATAATTATATTATCTTTTTAAAATGTAATAACTATTTAAAGAAAGCAAATTGTAAATAGTAGTAGTGCATTTTATCAAATATAAATTAGATTGGATTGGACCTAAAAGCTATAAACTTATGAACCTTGTGAAAAAATAAACATTTTTCAATTGTTTATGTCTAGATTAAAATTGAAGAGATATATAGAAAATACAAAACTGAAAAATGGTTATTTTGTTTTTCTTCACAGTTCATCTAAATTCTGTTTTCGAGTCTTATGCAATCTGTTAAAGTTAAAAACTTTAACAAATCACTGTTTTAAGTGCAAAAAGATGAGAGCTTTTGATAAGAGGTCAAAAGGCTTGAACAAATTCTTTGGTAAAAACATAAAGCTGCAATATTACTATTTATTGTTGAAAAACATCCATTCGATCCTAAAAACTCCATAACTTTTAAAAAATAAGTAACATTCTCATTTGAAGCTTTAAATATAAGTTTGCTACCCGCATCGATCACTGAAATTCATAAATAAATAATTTTTTCTCGTTCAAAAACTTGAAATTTCCTACTGAATTGAGAAACGTAGCCACCCTCGAAGAGGAAGTAGAGGAGTTTTCATCAAATGCACACTTTCACCTGGCACACCAGCTCACTGGGCACTTGTGCACATGAGAGCATCATAGAGAGATTCTTGGCTAAGGCTCTCTAATGTTTCAAAAATCACAAGAACCCTCGTGCCCACCCAGAGAGAGGGACGCGCGCGCGATGCATCAGCCAGGAGAAGGAAGGCAGAAACGCATGAGTGCGAGTGAGAAGGAAGATGCACACGGGGCTCTAGCTCTCGAAAGTGGACCCGCGCCCAGGCTTGCTCGCACGGGTCAACACACAATCGCCACACAAATAAACTGCACAGAAAGTGGAGTCGAGGTAATTTGGAGTTCGGACCTGAAGCTTCAAAAAACCGTCGCACGCACACGCAGTGTGTTTTGGCCGTGGCTGTCGGTTCCCTTGGCGGCACGCGTCTCTCTCCTCCTGCCTCTGCCACAGCGTCCTCACTGTCTCTCTCTTAGACTTTTCGCTCGAGCCGGATGCTTCCGGCTCGGACACTACACACCGGGAGGCCGTGGTCACAGAGTAGGGTTTGATCGACCGGTCGGGGAGCCTGCTTTGCACGGAGAAGCTTCTCGGCCACTCGATTTGGCGTAGCTTTTCAGGCAGCCATTCAACATGGCGGCTCGTGTGTGTTCACAAGAGAGCGGACGAGAGAGACAGAGAGAGAGAGAGAGCAGCAGCACTAGGCAGGAGCAGCTCTCTCGCACGCCACCAAAGCGCTCGCGCGCCACAGACGCCGCTGTTATATAGCACTACGCGAGCCCTCGCGTCTATATAGATATACACACAAGGTTTAGGTTATACGCACACCTTGTACATACACAGACGCTCGCATACACATTCGCCGCCGCCGCGCAAAGCTCGCCCGGAGAGCTCCGCGGACGAGGGAGGTAGATATCGACACCGTGCGTATCGCACACGCGCGCGCGGGAGCCTATATGGTACGCATGTTAGCTTAGCGTACTAGAAGCAAGACCGGCGTACAGAATGTTGAGACGTACCTGACAAACGGATTCTTGGACCAACACAGGAATTTTTTTTTTTCAAGCACAGTACATCTAGAGAGAGCTTAATTCTACTTGGAGTAGACTTCTTGGAAAAAAGATTCTTGGAGAAGTATCACAGAACTTAATGCGAGAAATATCGAGTTTTTCACTGTAACACAAACACTTGGGTAAGTTTGGAGAACCATCCGTAGCTCGGATAAGCAGACAGACAACTAATTAAATCAAGCCTAACTAAAGATAGAGAAAAGTATTGAAATATTTGTTTTCGATAGACTAGGGGAAGTAGGATGCAGATTTGAGGGAAAGTGGGGATAGAAATGCGATCAAGGTTCCAAAATCTGCTACAGGCCAATAGACACGCACACAGACACAGCGTCTGTTCCCCTTCTTCAGCTCAAAGCACCCCACTTTTGAGAGAAATTTTCTTTTTCCAGTTTCTCATCCCTTCTCCAACTTTCTCTTTTGCCCTGTGTGGAAACTGGAAGGGGAATGCAAAGGAAGAGATGGAACCGCAATACTTTTTTAAGGGTTAATGCGCATACGATGCACAATGCCGTTATCTCCCGTTCTGTCTCTTGAATACGAAAGGGCGGGAAATTGAGGCGTCCGAATGCTTTTCATTTTTGCAAGGTGTTCCATGCTCACTTTGCCCCGAGGGTCATTGACCTTTGATTAATGGATTCGAAAGGGAGGTTTTCATGCTGGAGTTTCGAGACCAAAAGATTTTTTATCCTTAAATTAGAAGCTGGATTTAACAGCTTGGATATGAAACATAATTCAAATGGTGAAAATCGAAAATTAAAAAAATATCAAATTTTTAATTTAGAGAATTGGAGGATAAAGCCGAAAAACCCAAAAAGTTTTTTTTTTTTTTTTTTTTTTTCTATTTTATTATTATTAGTTTGGAAAAACCCAAACTAAATTTGTAATGAAGAAATCGTTTGGAAATATTTGTTTCGACAGATTTACGACCTTTATAGCTTATTACCATCATTATTGTACAATGAACAAAAAATCATTACTTAAAATATTAATAATAATTTTTTTATGTTTAAACTTTTAAAGAGATAATTTACAATTCAATTTTACTCTTGAGGAGTAAATGTTGCAATAAAAAATGCATTTACAAGTGATAAAAATATTGTAACAAACATTTACTATGATTGAGAAAAAAAAAATTAAATTTCATTTGCATGCTTTTTAAAAATTAAATTTTTTTTATGATTTATTTACATAAATTATAACTAAACAATTTTTTTATTGAGAAAACATGTAATTCAGCAGTAAATAATGATACTACACTTTTTACTACAAAATTTAAGAATTTTACATGTATTACTTTGTACATTATATTATACATAAAGTAATTATAATACTTAATATATAATACTGATATATAAAGTTATATTACTGTATACATGTATTATATTGAAAGTAATTATTATTTTATATATAATACTTTATTACAAAATTGTATAACAATAATTTCAATATGTAATTTTATTTAAAAGGTTTTCAAATATGTATTTTCAATTAATAAATTAAAAAATTTACTATCATAAAACATAATCTAAAAAAAAATATTCAAATATTTTAAGTACCATTAATAGTCTTTTAATTAGTACCATAAATAGCCTTTTAATGACATTAGAACGAGAATTGGAGTAGAGTTTAGAAATTCAAACTCGACGATTTATACGTGACTAAAACAATTATTGTCCTGCGACTTATCTATCCCGATCCGTTTTTCTTATTCTTTCAATGAAAAGCAGGTATAATCTCATGTTTATGAGAGACAATCATGACCTAGCTTCGAAAGGAAATCATTTCAAGCAAAGAGAACTCGACATTGTAAAAATTACCCTCCAAAAACGCCTTTCCTGGGCAAAGTAGATATAGGGGGCAATAAACAGTAGCAGCCATGCTTGCGAACGAACACACACGTAGCGCTTAATTTTCCTGCCGGGTAGTGTGGTGGTGGCGATGACAGTGGCGGTGGTGGAAGAAACCATCGGCACTCAGCCTTCCTACGCATATAACCAACAAATGCACACCTGTGTTATCAAGCCATCAGTCAGCATATCTTTCCACGGGCAGAAAAATTAGAGCCACGAGACAGACTAACGAAACACACACACGCATGCCGTTCATATATCTCCAAGGCAAAAACCTATCATCCATCAGACACTGCGGGAGAGAGAGAGACAGGGAGAGAGCGAGAGCAAGTGCGCCCTGATAATGAACACGTGGCAACGCCGCAACACAGAGTCAGACGCAGAACGCTGAAAGCGGACTACCGCTCAAGAAAAGAGACGCTATAGCCCAGAGCAGTCGAGCAAGCACTCGGCGAAATTGCACGCACACACACCTTCTCGATCGGCGGTCAGCAGATTCTGCACTCGCTCCTCGAGGTGAAGATCCTTCACGTGTACATGGCCAGGTCGGGCTCGACGTTGCAGCTGATTTTTCGACGCTAACGGGCGCACCGCTGACGACAATGGCCGCGCATTCTTACGCGACGGACGAAAATGGTCCGAGTTCCGTCGTTCCGCGCGTATATACACTACAGGCATTCGATTCAGGCGTTTTGCGCCAAACGACCGAGAGAGAAAGATGGAGGCGGGGGAAGCGAGAACGAAATTCTGACGCAAACGAATCGATTAATGACTGTCAGCGTGACCGTGCGAGATGTCTGTTGCTTGCGTGCGCGCGACGGAACGCCGATGAATGACCCCCGCGATTTGACTGCACGTTGCCGTTTATTGATTTGTTGATTTAAGGACGTAGCGGGGATTCGCACGCTGCTTCTTTTTTGTTTTTAAGACACAGATGATCGATTAAAATGCCTTTTCGGGCCTTGCGCCGATTTTTAAAGGGTCGATAAATACTTTCGATATATGTTGTAAGTGCATTGACTTTTAAATGGATTAAAGTATTGGAGTTTAGATTAAACGTACGGATGTTTACAAACATTAAACACTAGAAATATTTAAAAAAATCACGAATGCAAATTGAAAATGTAACCGTTTTACTTTTAATACAAAAAAAATCGTGCTTTTTAAGAATTCTATATTTCCTAAAATAAAAAACAAAAAAAATTTTATAAATTTTTTCACTAAATTTGAAAGCAAAAGCATCTTTTCATGTAGTCAAAAAAAATATAACAAAGTGTCTAATTGAAAATTCTGTCAATCTATTTTCATAATAATCATAAATAAAAAATTGAATTTATATAAATGATTTGAAATTCTTCTAATTATTTCCATTGACATTTTTATAAATAAGAATTTATTTTTAAATGTTCAATGCATTGAAAAATGTAAAAATCAATAAAGTTTATTTAATATGCTATTAAAAAATTATTATCTATAAATATTTAAAAATAAAAAATTTATGACGTAAATTGCTATAAATTTCATGTTAACAATCATTAAAAAACAGCATTCATTTAATATATTTGGTAAAAAAAAAAACAATTTATTAATGAAACCAGAAGCTATAGCATTATATTTTTTATAAATTGAATTTGTTTATTGCAAACGTTTTAAAGACTATATTAATATCAATGCGATTAAATTCTTGATTTTTTTAAATTCTTGAATCACTTGAAAAAACGAACTAAACACTGCAGTTATAAACAGCAAAATATAAAAAAAAAACTTATATAGGTAGAAACTCAAAATAATGCTTTCTTATAATTTTACAGAGTAAAATTACAACAAAGTTCTTCTTGAATTGAAAATAATACAACGGTGAAATAAACGGATTATAAACATTATTGAAAATGAAAATTTATTTATTATATATTTTAGTGAAAAAATTACAATTTGAAACTATTTTTAAATAATATATAAGGTAAATATATGAAATTTGTGTTGCATAGCTGATAAAAAATTTCATTAAAGAATTATAAATACTAATATCACAGTTACAAAGTATCACAACTTAAATATAATAAATATATGGAAAACAATTATATGTATATATAGTAAAAATAGAAGATAATAATATTATTGCAGTATGCAGTATTCAAAGTTGACCTGAGAATAGAAGCAATAAAAGTAAGAAAAAGTTTAAGATAACGACACTCCGGTATATAAATTCAAAAGCAAACATTTCTGCTATGACGCTATCCCGAAAGAGTAAACTGACGGGTCATCCTTGACACTTGGTAAACTGACGGTCACTCCTCGACGGCACGAATAGTTCGCTACGTTTCGTATCTCTTTCTCCCTCCCCAAAGTGTTCCTCTCGTCCTCGTCGATTTCTCTCTTTGCCTTCCTCAACACATACAGACGTGCACATATATAAGCGTGCATATTGGCGCGCGAGCGCTGTAGCTAGACGGCATTATATACACGTAGGTACGTGGAGTATACGTAGTCGCGCGCGCGAGAGGATGATGACACGCGAAAGAATTCGATTCTCCCCGGCCACGCGCGCGCTCTCCTGCCCGCCTCAATTAGGAATTTCGGCGCAGAGCAGCACCAGCTGAGCGAGGAATCTAACCTCAAAAATCGAGAATCTTCCCCCCCCCCCCCCTCGCCCCGTAATCTCCAGTGTCTAATCGAACCTCCCGCGAACCCAAGAGAGCATGATGACGAAATCTGTGTACATGCCTCTGTCTTTCTCTCAGAAATGTTTCCCGCTTTTTTTGACCGACTTTATTGCTTCCGGACGGAGACTTACCGGATTCGCGGGGCTGCAGAGAAGGGAGGAGCATCGCCTCGAACGGGACTTTTGGGGAAAATCCACAGGCTCGGCGGCGACGGTCTCTCTCTCCTCTCTCTTTTCTTCTCACTCAAAGGAGAAGATAAGAAGACAAGGCAAAACTGTTTTTTAACATGCGTGCGTGTGCAAACGTTTTTTTTCTTGCCCTGTTTAAGCCCCTTCGTCTCTGTCCTCGGGATTTGGAACTGTTTCTACACATACACACACAGACACACACATGGAAAAGCGTCCCCTTTTGAGATAAGATTTTTTTTTCTCTGTGCCTTTAATCACGCGAGAAGAGATTCCGGAGACATTGGCTCTCCTCCATCTCCTTCACCGCTCTTTTGTTTTGCATCCCAATTGCATCCTGCAATTCCGTAGCTAACAGATAATTTTCCTCCTTCCGAAAGGCAAACTATAACGGTCAGAGAACGGCACCTTCCCCGTATTTACAGGGACAGTGAGGACGAACGAACCACACTTTTACTATCCAATCCAAAAATTAACGGTTTGTTTCCGTCGTTTCATGTTCCGCGGCTGCGCGAGGCATTTTCCTTCTCTCTCTCTCGCCAGACGCGCGCGCGCGAGCGGCGCCTTGCTACACTTTTTTTTTTTTTTTTTACTACCACCTGGCTCTCACCGCCGTTCCGTGTTTCCTCCTCAGCTGCCTTTTTTGACAGAAAAGTGCACGTCCGACTTTCGAAAAAATTCGGTCGCACTACTTTCCCTTGGCCCGTGGCCCTTTTTCCCACACAAACTCGCGCTCGAAAGCCAGCAATCCCACGAGAGAGAGAGACGGAGAATGCCGCCGTTTCACCGAAAATGCACCACTACTACTTGATTTATAATATTATAGAGATGATCGCGCTGCATTATTCCTGCAAGAGATTAATTACCGTCGAACGTCCGCTGGCTCGGCAGTTACAAGTTGCGCGAACGGCCGCGCGCTCGTTCCTTCGCGATTGTTCGTCTCTCTCACTCGCCGTTGAGAAGTGGATCGGTGCGGGTGCGAGAGAGACAGACACGCGCGCGTCCCGTTTCACAGTACGTAAGCGCGGGCTGCTCGCGTCGTGTGAGCGAGGGCCGAACACACGCGACTGCCGCCCGCCGCCGCCGCGCCGCAACGTGAAAGCTAGCCACTCGGCAGAGAGCGCGCGAGATCGAGCCGCCAAAGAGCGGCGGGGGAGGAGACAAGATGGCGCGGCTTTTCCAAGGTACCTTCACAACGCCGTACCTTCGAGCGCTCCGCGCGGCCTCAACGGCGTCGTTATTTAAAGAGGCCCGCCAGAAAATCGCACGAACCCAAGACTTTTTAAATCTTTTCAAGGTTAGCCGATGACGGTTCGAGCAGTTGCGACTGGAGGGGAGGAGTTCGGGAGGCGGCGTTGTGAAAATACCTTTTGCTTTTTCCTTAATCGACACAAACCTCTGGTTCTGTTTCTCTCTGTCTGTCTCTGAAAATATCTTACATCTTTGCGTGCGTATTTCGTCTCTCTGTCTGTGTATGTGCTCCTCTCGTTCTCTTTTAATTTACCCGTTATACTTTCTGTACTCGAGAAGAGAGGTTAGTGACCCCCCCGAGGCGTACGCGACCGCGAGAGCAATCTTTTCTTGCCCTTTCGGACACGGTCGTATTGCTGATGATGCGCGTGACGCGCCTCGAGAATAGTATGTAGAGTAGGTGAAAACTGACGCATCGCGCGACGCAGTCGGCCATTTTTATATGCGATCGACGGACTACGCGAATAGATTGACAACTCGGTTCGGTAGTCACGTAATTCATCAATTACTTTGAAACCCTTTTATTTGCATGGATTTTTACAGGGAAAATGCCTTTGAATTATTTAATGAGTACTGCGGCTCGAAACACCTTCAATTTTGTAGGTTTTTAGGTTGCGCAAGCGGGCGAAAGAAGGGATTTTTTGAGAAATGCACGAGATTTCAATAAAAAAGATAGAAATTATTATTTTTATTATTTATTGAACATCATGAAGCTTATAATTATTTACTTTTTGATATCTCATAAGGTGATGCAACAAATATACGCAATGACAACTTGCTTCCTGTTATTTTGATCTATCAAAATAAAGGTAATTTTTATAAAAAATACACTCAAAATAGGTTCAAAGTGTGTAGAAAAATCAGATCTTCAAATGGTGCATCATTCTTTTAACAACAAAAGACGAAGTGACGAATTTTCGAATTTTAAAGATAACGAATACGTTGACGCACACTCACAAACGACGCACAGAAGCTGCTTCCTGTCAGCATAAAATCGCGGATTCCGCGTCAAAACACTCGCGAACTGAAAGGCTACGGGCTTCAAAAGACGTAAAAAAATCGGTTCTATAGTATTACCGTCTTATCTCGCGCAACTTTTCGTCGACTACTGAACTTCGCTATATAAAACGATTCGGGGCGTGACAAGGCACAATATGGCCTCCGGCGCGAAAACTATCGAGCGGCCAAGCCGCGAGAAAATCCGCGAGCGAGTGTGGCGAGAAAACCGACCAGCGACTATGAGCAGCCCCTTGGCTTTTTTTCATAGTCGCGGCGATGTTGTTGCCCCACGCGCGCACGGACCCCCGTGCCAAACATTTTCTCTCTTCTCAACGTCGCCTGAACGCCTTTCTCTCTCTATCTTTCTTTCTCTCTCGCTCTTCCCCCGAAACGCGGTTGTTGTGCACCGCCAGTACGACGTGAGTCAAAATGCGCAGCATGTACGTAATATGATGACGCATAGTTCTCATTTCAAGGGCATTTCCGGCCGCGAGAAATTCGTAATGGTGGCGTGGACGTATGAAACGTTGCGATTGGTCGGACTGACCACGGCGTCCTTCAGTGCAACCAATTGCAACATCAGTAAGATGCTGAGGTTGCACGAGCTTCGTGGAACTTGCCAGAAGGTCGAGAGAGATGGAGGATCCGGTCGCAAACGCGCGATGTTTTGAACTCGGGTGATGATAACCGACCACGGACAGATTTACGATCTGATAAGGATTTTTCTCAGCTGCAGAGTCGATACATGTTTGAGATGCTTGGCGCCAAAGATTAAACTTTCTCTTTATGTTATTAATCACATTTACATGATAAATTTAGCTTTTAGTGATAAAGAAGTTTGTATTTATATATGTATAGAAGTAATTGCAAACAGCCATATTAAGATTACATAAAGTAATGAGATCTCAATCAATGCCTTTTGAGTATTAAGTGACAAACTGTTCTGATATATTTTGATTTAAGAAATTAGAGTTCTGTTTTTAAAATTCAATTTTTGAATTACGTTAACTACTAATGTACTAATTACGTTACATAATTTAGAGATGTTGCGTAATTATTGCATAAAATGACTTCTATTTCTTAGAACAAGTAAATATATAAAAAAGTTGTATGAAAATTAGAATTATTATATTCAAATTTTACTTCTTTCCAATCTTTAATCAATTTAGACAATCTGAAAAGAATATGTAGCAAAAGGAATTCGTCTTATTTCTAAAATTGTTTTATACATTCCAATAAATATTGGCCATTATAAACAGTACATTTTTTCTAGTTTTGCAAAAGACCCTTTTATAGAACTTTCTTTATCTTATAAAATCTACAGTCTATTCTTACAACTCAGTTGCGATAAAATATGATTTATTCTATGAAAAATATGAAATTCATATTTTTAAATATACATAAGTGTATGTACATGTGAACAAAAGTCTTTGATTTATTAACAATGACTAAAATAGAATAAAAATTTGTATCTAATTGTTCAAGAACTTGAGTAATCAAACTCTTCTGTTCGCTATTTAGAATTATTTAAAAAAGTAATAGATCTTATAAAAAATATTTTAGAAAAATTAAATTATACCCCACTTTTCTTCAAACCCAGAACACACTTTACTACATGTTATAGCAGCAGAAAGTGGATAATTACTGATAGAAAATTGTTCTTCTCCATAATCAGTTTTGACCTGAAATATTCAAACATAAATTTTATAAAAATTACCATCAAAAAAATATTTATCATAAATGAAAGTTAAAACTTACTTGACCATGAGCCATAGCACCAATTATTATTGCAATAGGTTCATCATCAGGAACTAATTCTCTTGGGTTTACAACGTTTTTAGCACTAAATGACATGACTAATTTTTTACATCCAACTGGTAAATGATCTGTTATAGGATTTTTAATTATTTTTAATAACTTCATTGAACTTTCTGAGGCTCTGACACTGTACTTGTGAAGTAATTGTACTGAAAAAATAAAACATTTAATAAGCATCTGTTTAGATACAAATAATTTTTTCGAAATAATTAGTAGTATGTTTTTTTTTGTGATTCTTTAGCATTGGTCAAAATATGCATTCTTCAAATTTGATTGATTAATAAAAAATGTTTAGTGTATTATATATTTTCTGGTAAAAAACTAAAATTTATCACGTTGACAAAGGATTATAAGAATTTGTAAACCTTACCCATTAATCCTGCAAACCTCTTGAATGTTCGGGGTATCCTTGTTTGTGGATTCACTTCTATTAATACATTTTTCTCTGTATGAATGTAAACTTGTAATAAACCAGCTCTATTCAAAGGGCTATCCATAAGCATCAAAAGACATTGATGCGTTATATCAGGTCGACTACTTCCTGGTTCACGATTATTTTTCTTTAAAATACTGGCATGATCATCGCAGTTGAGTAATTCAAAGCTGTTTCCGATCTGGAACATTTGCATTAAAATTAGTAAGTTTATTTAATAAAGTTTGTATTTATAAACAATCATGGATTTAAATAAAATTCTAATTGTTTCAAAGTTTGAAACAATTAGAATTAAAAAATAATTGAAAAAAAAAGAAAAAAAGGATACAATTATAGTGGCTTCTGTGATTGAGAGTTATTGAATATTAAATAGATAAAAAGCATAATTAAAAAATTAAGTTGCAACAAATGTTTGATCAATTTTCAAATTATTTGTTGATGCAACTTTCTATTAAATTTGAATAATATCTACAAGTTTTTTTAAATTAATTTAAAATTTTTATAAAACATGGATCTAATTACTTTATGAAGTACTGTTTGCTATTAAAAATCATTTATAAATTATTTACAAAAATTTTTTTTATTAAAATATAACCTCACCTTGACAGATTCCAACTGTGCACTTTCCAAAATCACTATTAAACGTTTCTCTTGAACTTTTATGTGGGCAGTCTGTAGATGTTTCGGAGCTGGATCGAATTCGTACTCGTCTATCTCACGAGTTTTCCTCTTTTTACCCATTTTGTGAAAAATAAAGTTCGCTACCGACTATAAACAAAACGTGCTTCCATGTGTTCTGTACACAGAGATTGCAGCTTGTACGCCGCGCCAGGCGCCATGCGGAGTATTAGAGTGCTCATTGGGTAATGCAGATGGAAGATTGCAGATTGCAGACATTGCAGAAATCTGTTATGAATGAAAGTTCCAGGTATTTGCTGCAGAGGTCAGCATTTCGTAGAAATATATTTTACTTTATTTTTGCGAAATTGCTATGAAACTATAAAGTTAGCCAATAAAAAAACCAATATTAATACGTTCATTAATTCACTTTAAATTTTTATCATTCATATTTTATCTATTTCGTAGTTTGATAGTAAAATAAATTAGTGTAATTTGATAATGGGGGTTCTACGTAATAATTGTGTACTAATAAAATTAAAAGTACGTTTGCTTAAGAATAATAACATATTTAGATTTAATATTGCATTATTTTTTATTTTTTTTACAAATCTTACAAATACAAGTATCATTTTTTATTGCACAATAAACTTATTTTTATAAAACTGTTTTGTACCATTTCAGCATAATGAAATATAAATTAAAATAAGTTACATAACATTTCAAATGAAATGTTAGAACATGTACATTTTAAATTTAAAACACTCTAACAATAATGAATTAAACATAAAAATTATTTAAATTTACAAAATAAGTTTAGAATTAATAACAATTCGTTGAAAAATTATTGTACCTCACATTACATATTTATATAAATACCTTAAATCAGATTTATCTTTTAAAGGCAAAACCTTTTCGCCGACTCTTAGTATCAACGAGTAGCTGAGCTTGCCTCTTCAATGTGTTTCTTGACGGGATATCCTCTTCATCTTCGGAAGGCTGAGCTTGAGGAGCAGGAGTGGTGACCGTCGGGAAGAGAGGAAACAGGGGCTGATCGTCGGCGTTCATTGGTTTCGTGTGCTCCGAAGCCGTTTCGAACGACATTACTTCCAGCTGTAAAAAAGCAGGTAATCAGGTTTGCTTTTCATTTTTCTTTGTAAATAAGTACGATGCGTTTTAAAAGTTTATGTACTTTATCGCTTAATATCTGCTCTATTAAGTCGTTAAACTTTTCCGGGCCTCCGAGTTTTTCGGTAAACTGTTTGAGATTAACGTTCAGTTTTTCTAAGATTTTTCGTGGATTTGATGTATCGTATGTTGCGTCAGGTAGAACAATGCCATTAGTTTCCTAGAATTACGAATTATGAGCGGCAAAAATTTATATTAAACAAAGAAAGTAAAAACTTACAAAGTAATATTTAAAAACATAACTTAATATAATGCTTATACGGGGAAACCGGTTCTATTAAAAATGACTATACTTTTGAGAAATGAAAAGGGAGGCAAACTTGCAGTATGCCAATAAATTACTATATTTTTGCGTAAATTTAGTATACGGCTTATTACTTTTTACTAAATAAAAATATATTAAATTTTAACGTAAGGTAACTTTTTGGCATACTACAAGTCTGTTTCACTGCGTATTCCTCAAAAGTATAGTAATGTTTAATAGTACCTGTTTTCCACGTACTTAAAATTAAATACTTTGGATACATTTATAAAATCTTTACACTTACATGAAGTTTACCACAGAATTTAATAAGTTTATCCCCGATATTTTTAAGTAGCTCTTGTATTTTCTGAAGTTTTTCTTTAGCCATTTCTTCTCGTGACTGCTGTTCTTTAATTTGTTTATTGAGCTTCTCTAGTTTCTCTGTGTTTCTAAATAAAAATAATATTACAAATTAAGTTTTAAACGCACAAGAAATTTGATTCTTTTCAGTTAATAAATCTCAAAAACCTACTGATCAACGTCCTTAGTTTCAGAAAATTTCTGCATCTCAATCTCTGCAGTCAGCTGCTGCCTCTTTTTCTCCAGCTCCATTTTCTCTTGTTCGGTGGCGAGCTGCATCTTCTTAAGTTTCTCCTTTGTCGCCCGTTGCGCCAGAAACCGATCCAGAACCTCTTCCGTTCGAGAGACACCTGTTGCGCTTCTCAGTTTGACGAAAATTTCCTCTAGCCGCTCCATTTCAGTCTGCTGTGCATCCTTCTCGCTTTCCTTGTCTGGACTTTTTTGGCCCGTATCGTAGTCTTCCCTCGAAATTGGCCTTGTTGTTTGGAACATTAGTCTTTCTAAACGTTCTAGTTCTATTTTACGTTCTTCTACTCGTTTTCTGAAAATTTAAGTAAAAATTCAAATTATTATTTTCTTATACAAAATAGATAAAAAGTTGGGTACTTTTTTTAATGTGAATGAACAGATAAGTGAATTGTACTATACGAATATGAACTTAGATTTACATTTAAAATAAACATATTAAAACCCTGTTTTTATTTTCATATTTCATTCCATTAGGAATAAACAATGATTAAAACTGAATACATGACATGGTAAATAAACTCTCACCTATACTCTTGTATAACAGTCTCACGTTCCTTGGTAGTCTGCATCGCCTGAACCTCCTGCTTGGCCAGGCTCTCCTTGGTCGTGTCTCTCAGCTCGATCGCCTCCTCTTTTACTCTCTACGACATCAAAATCAAAAAAAAATTTCACGTATTATCGACAAGCAGCGCTGGGACACGGAAAAAATTCCCCGCGGCCAATAAATATATGCGTTCGCGCGTCACCTTGAGCCGCCTGATCTCGTTCTCCTGCTCGTGGATGCTCTCCTCCAGGCCGTTGAGGCAGGACGCGTAAAACGAGGCATCCGCCTTCAGACTCGACCTGACGGCTCGGTACTTTTTCCGCACGGTGTCGGCCTCCATCTGCATTACGCTCACCCGGTGCAGCTGATTTTCCAGTCTGATGATTTTCTGAGGTGAAAATAGCGTTTAATTTGCCGAGTTAGTCGTGCGGTCGCTCGATTGCTCGCGCCGTGCGAACGCTTGAAAGAATTGAGAGGGAAATCGATTTTTTTTCGTTTCGTTAACTATCTTGGGGAATGGTATAGGTATTGATTTTGATCGAGAATGTTTGTTTGGTGAACCTTTTTTAGGGCGGCATTCGTCGTCTTGCGGCTCGGCGGTTTTGCTGGTTTGCCGTTCATTAGTTGCTCGTATTGTTGCAAGAGTACTGCCAGTCTCTTTTGTTGCTGCGTAAATAAACGAGGTTCAATTAATTTTCTAATATTCACTAATGAGGTAGAGACACTTTAAACGCTTTTTTTCAATAAAAGAGAAAAACCGTATAATTCCTCGATTTTCGTTACTGTTAACTTCAACCTAAAAGGCGTAAAAAAAAAATTCAAGCCTGTTTATACATTAAAACGGAGTCTGCGCTTGTAATCTCGCGTGGTACTGAATCGCGATATAGGCGAGGTGAAAAAAGGGACGAAAGAAGCCACTTTATACCTTGTTGCTCTGGTACTTGACCAAGTCGAGTTTCTTGCGCAGGCGAATGTTTTCCTCGTCGAGCATAGCTACGGCCTCCTGGAGGTTTCGCTTCTTCAGATATGCGGAAGACTCGCGGTTTAGTCGTGCAGCCTTTTCCCTCGCCTCGTCGTTCTGCGAGATATCAAAATTCTATGACTTTCTATTTCTTTAATCGGAGTAGCTCTTAAAGATTAGCCGCGGCAATTTTCAAGAAATTCGTTTTTGAGAGTTAATCTATATATAGAATATTTTAACGATTGCTTTTTAAATTAATTACGAAAATTAATCTTGGAAACGCTAAAAAATCTCGTTTCTCTTTAAAACTGCACCAATCGGCGTTCTTTTTGCCGCCCGATTGAGATGCAGCGCACAAAGGTCAAGCGTCGTCCGCGTTAATTAAAATTACATTCTTAGCCCTGGCGAATTCCAGCTGCAGCTCTTTGACTTCCTTCTTGAGCCGGCTGATCTTCTCGGCCGTCTCGCGCTTCTTCGCATCGCATTCCTCGAAATTCGCCTTGCGCTGGCCCTCTGGAAGTGCAATGTCACATTATGCATCTGCCTACGACTATATATACTGCGACTGCGTTCGAACTACAAGCAACACTTGCTCGCTTGAAAATGCTAATGTTTATACAGGAGTTATAGCGGCCGATTGCTTAATTTGTCAGACTTTTTATCTCCTTTGTAATAGGAGATTAAGAGATTTTTGGTGAGAGTTTGTTGTTTGAACTTTTAAAACGGGATTATCAGAAATATAAAAATACTTGAGTGGCCTTTAGTTTTAAAATATGATCATTTATTATTAAAAATTTTTAAAACTATTTCAAGCGAAAGACCAAATTATGAGAAAAATAGGCAACTTTATGCATATTCTGCTACTTTTTTTAATATTTCGTTTACTATTTTAAAATTCAGAAAAAAAGTAATGTAATTATTTAAATTTCTTGGAAAATTCTTTTGCATTTCTGAAATAGAAAAGACAACGTAGATAAATCGATTAAGCCTTAAATTAAAAGGAATCCGAGTACATTGGCTTCGCAGAAACTCGACTCCTTACCCGACGTACCCAGTTAACTCTTAATTTAGCCTTATCGCTCGCGTCAGATTCTGCTCGCGGTGTATTATTTTTTTTAAAAAGCCGGGGGACAACCGCGGCGGTTCGACCGAACGGCAAACCGAAACGTAAATTTCTCCTTTTCGGTCCATTAAAAACAATCTACCTTCTATTGCGCTCTATAAAAACCAAACAAGGCCATTAATTTCCATTAAAATTTAAAGCGAGCCATTCGCAAGCAGCGGGGTACCGTTAAAAAAAAAATATATATCCACCTCTATAAAAGTTCGTTCGGCAAACGATGTCAATTTTCTCGTCGCCCGTTATCAATTACATTAATTGCACGGCCGCCTCTCTCGAGTCGGCTCTAGTTCGCCGATGAGACTTCTTGCTCGGCGGCTCGGCCCCGATTTTTCGAGCGGAGCAAGAAAACGATCGATCGCTCGAATTAATGGGGGACCAATTAAAACGAAATCGCGCGAGTTTCTGCCAAAGGAAGGGACTCGATGCCTCTCTCTCTCTTTCTCTCGACGTGTCCTCTTTAGGTGTTGAGACCACCTGCGCTCAGCTGATCGATGCTTTTCGCGAGGGTCCATTTTTTCGATTTTAAATGCGGACTCGAGCCGTATTTGGCTATTCGCAGGCTTACGAGCTTGTTTTTTCGATAGTTTCGAAGTCGCGCACGGGAATGTTTTGGACGGCCGATTGGTTTTTTTGCGAGCAGAGCCATCGTCGGCGCGGTTTGCATTTCCCGGAAATGCACCGGCTGCACCGAGGCTTTTCGATTTATTGGGTGATTTAAAACTCGCCGGGTTGCTGACAGATCGTTACAAGAGGCATTTAAAATATTATTTAAAAATTTAATTTTGGTAATTGAGATCGATTGCTACGCCTTTTTGCGTCCATCCTTCTTTTTAGAAATTAATTGTTAATTTCACAAAAAATGTATTGTTGTAAACAATTTCTTAAAAATGATATTGAAGAAGAATACTTTTTATAAATGAGTAAGGTAAGAGAAACAATACAGATTTCACAATTTTATACAAATAATAATTATAAACTTATAACAAAAACTAATTAATTTTAAAATAGAGGCACAAAAAGCTTCTGAACTGCGAGAGTATATTCAACGCAACTGTAACGTTGAAAAATAAAGCCGCATAACACAGTTACGTGAACATTGTTTGATCGAGAAAATATATTACAAGACTCACCCGATAATTGTATTTTTTTTTTTACTTCTATTATTTTTTTATTTAACGCATTTAATTTGCCGTTGTGAGAAACAAGAGGATCCGACATGTTTACGAATGCACTTTTCCGCGGACTGAAAGCTTCGATCAAACAACTGGGGTGCCTTGGCGACGTAGGTACATTTTCAAACACCTACGCAAAGCAGTAAAAAGGGAATGAGTTTTTTTTATTTAATAGCTCATTGAGTATAACCTTCATAAGTGTACCTTATCAATTTTTTAGTTAAATTTACTCAATTAAAGGAAATAATTAAAAATTATCATTAAACAATATTGAAAATAATACCTGTTACATTTAGTATTTAGGAGTAGAAGTATATAATTTTTTCAAATAAAGTCAAACCATAAATTTAACAGTAATTGAATAAATTGACTTCATTTAATTTCACCGCGTTCCATAAAAATATCAACAAGTCCAGCGATAGCATAATTACAGGATTCGTCGCGCAAAGAATTGATAATAACTCAGTCCCTCGACTAATTACAATTTATGGCCGCGCTTGACAAACGATATCGTGCGCGGTGATTACAATTCGATACAATATTATAGCCGACCTCGCGGCGTATAAAAATAATGGGCGGTAACTGTTTAGAATCCTTGAAAGTGCAGCTTGGCGAGCGCGAAAAGCCGTACGGCTCCGAGCGGAATTAAGAGACTCGGAATTATAATTCCGCATTTGTATTCGTTAGGCGATCGCCGAGGGTGTTTGCTCCGCGCCAGGAATTTCGCCTGCACGCGAGAGAGAGAGAGAGAAGAGATTCATCCACGCGCGCGCGTCTTGTCTCGCACTCGATTTTTCGCCTAAAGGGCAGCGGGCAAATTGTTATTAATTTTTAGAGGCTGGGTGCTTAATTTAATAATCAACGGTAGACGCGGATGTTTGAAAGCGGAAAGGATTACGGTGTTTGAACTATTCGTTTGCATTATCGTCTAAACGACTAATGGCGAGAAAGATGTTTGTTAAAAGTAAATACTTAATTGTACATATTCGAAACTATGTTTACCGTTATATTTTTCATTTTACTCCAGGCTTATATAGATTTAACAATGTGAATTGTTTTTTATACCGCATTCATCTCTTATATAAAAGTATTTCTAAATATTCAAAAAAACCCTCGTATAAACAGTTGCTACAGAAAAATCGTAATCAATTACGTCATTCATAAATTCGCCGTACAATCAAGTGAAAATAAAGAATGGCAATATTAAATTCAAAGTTACGATACGTTGCATTGTGGCGCGCGCTGTGCTTTCTTCGCGGCAAGCGCTAATGAAAGTGTTTATTAGCGAGACAGTTAAATCGACATTGTCAGGCGAGTCGTTCACATACGTGTAAGCGGTTATGCAATGGAACTTTGATGAAAAAGCGGTCGGACTCGGAGAAAAGTATGAGAAGTTAATTGCAGAAAGTCTAGTCTGCGCAGTGATATCATCGCTTAGATCACTTCTCGTGGCTTTTTTTAGCTAATCTGTTTTATGGACCTTTGTTTGACTTTCTGAAATTGGAATGACGCTCGGCGTCCAGATTCTTGTGTGCATTTTATGAAGAATATTAAAGCGATATTCATGCCAACGATCCGCCCGTTACCTTTTTAATTAGAATATCTTTTAAACTTTTTTAATTCTTGTATTTCATTTCCATGAGATGTACTAATTAAAGAGTAAACTGTGCCGTGTTCTTGTTGTGAATACTTAAAAATAAAACTATTGCTTATTGCTCAGATAACAAGGTATCAAATGAGCTTCTTAGTAAGACATATTTATCCCAGTTCTTAATATCTGTTAATATCAATCCATAAATAACACTGTATTATTAACCTTGTCTATTTAAGCTATTTTCACATATTTATTTTAACTTTCCACGTATAAAGCTACTAATTAAAATGAGATCACGATATATGTTATTCGCTTAGTCAATTTACGTTATTGCCCTGCAATTATGCTCCCAAAGGCTTAAAATGTTAAAAGAAAGAGTTAAACAAAAATTAATAAAAATGTGCTCGACCCATTCATTGACCCTCTGTCGAAAGCAATTCTCGTCCGATTCGTTCACAATATTGCCGTTTTCCAAAAACGATTAACATCCGAGGAACAAGGTCCCTTCTCAAAATCCTAGGACCCAATATACCTTCCCTCACCTGCTCCCGCAATTTTCTCACAGAGCAACGCAGTCCCCCGCACAATGCACTTACCTTCCGGAGAAAAGCGCACTTGAAAAGAGAGAAGAAGAAAAAAAACCGTTCATCCCCGCCCGTTCGTAGGGGTGTAAAAAGGTAGGCCCGATACACACGCACTTGCACAGTAAAAGCGTGTATATAGCCGCCGAAGGTTCTCTCCCCCTACCCAGGTTCCCTCTCGGTTCTGGGGCCGCGGCACGCCATCTGCGGGCCTTTTCCTACGCGCGCGGGCATCATCCAGTCCCCCCGTCTCTCTCTCTCGCTCCGTTGTGGATGCGCGCGCAGGGACTACTTTCAGCGGGTTTTAAGCGAACAATAGAGCTCCACAGACGTGCTCCGGACGACGCGGTGTGTGCGCTCTCTGCGTGTCGCGCGTGCGTATGAAAAGTCCATCCTGAAACGGCTCTGCCCGCGTTTTTTTCGATCTGCAAACCGAGTTTTATAATCAGAGTCCGCGACGACGCGACGACCGATGCTGTGTGTGTTCCGTGTAACCGACAGAGAGTGAGAAATATAAGAGAGAGAGAGAGAGAGAGAGGAGGAGGAGGGGAGCAAGGATTTCTCCGCGGAGAAAACACTGTGCGAAGTCCCAGTGAAGCAATTCAGTGATGATGAGAGATGTGCGCGAAGATCAGATTTAAGTGACGGCTCCTTGTTTTCTGTGGTTTTTTTCCTGTTGCTCCTCGCTCTAGATTTAGTGCGCGTTCGTTCGGTTTTTGAAAAATCGGAGGAGAGAGAGTGCGCGGAAAAAAAAGGGCACGAGTGTTCGACAAAACGAAAAACAGCCTTCCGATGAAGCGTGCATCGGCGCGACGATAAAAGTCGAGAGGAGAGAAGAGATTCGAGCGCCTCTCCCCACGATGCCGCTGATCCTGCCGAAGAGTCCGCGACGAAAGCGGCGGCTCGGACTGCTGTTCCTCCTCGTCCTGGCCGGCTGCTGTCTAAGAACCGCTCACGGTGAGTTTTCTTCGGGGGCATTCAACAGGTTGAATTTTGCGGGCGCGCGGGAACCGTTCGCGAACACCTCCGAGGAGGCGGAGTAGGTTTGTTTTTGTTTTGCGAGGATGCTCTGCTGCCGAGGATGTGTATGTAGAAAAGGGAGAAAGAGAGAGAGAGAGAGAGAGAGAGTAGGTGCATCGGTATTCCGCGGCGCGTCGAACGTCGCTGCGCTCGCGTGCAGCTGCTCCGATCCTGCAGGCTCCTCTCGCCAAGTGGTGAGACTTACTAACCTTGGCGAAAAAGTCGGCCCGGCTCGCGGTTACCGGTCGCTCGAAGGGCTGCTCTGCCTCGGCTGCTGTTGCTGCTGCTGCCTGCTGCATTCTGTTGATTTCGATGATTTTTACGGGCTTCTCGGGGATTTTCGGCGCGTTCGGTTGATGGTTATCGCAATGTAAACAATGACTCGTGGCTTTAAAGGGATTCGCGGGGCTTAAAAGCCGTTTGTTGTTGCTTGACGATTCGTTAATGACTGCGAAGAGATTTATCGGGTACTGCATTATTTATGCCTTATGAGGTGATTTTTCGTGTTTTTTTAGATCTTTTTATTACAAAGAAACACGGAAATCGTTCAAAAGAGCAAATAGAGCAATAATAATTTTGCTGATTCCTTTTTCATCGATTATTAATATTTAAAATATTTTTCAACAAGACATGAATTATTACAAAAGCATATTAAACTGAAAATTTACTGATTTCAAAAGAAAAATCACATGCTTATTAAAAAGTAGTAATCTTAATTTCTAATGGTACATAATTTTTGTTCATTTTCTAAAAAATTGCAGTAATATTTTAAACGATGCATTTGCAAAAACTAATTTAAATACTTTCGCTCCCACGTCGAACAGACAGACTTCTTTTCAAACCGTCGAAATAACAATCTTTAGACAAGTTTCTCTTAAAGCGTGATCCCACTGTTTCCACCTCTCGAGTATTGACAGAAGAGTGATAAAAGTGTAATCCTTTGAATGGCTATTTTGGCTGTGAAAGTAAAACTGGTACGTTATTCTTGCGATTCTCCATTGCTCCGGCTGTTCTTTTGCCGGCAATCGTTTTTGTTTACATTGGCTGGCGTTCAAGCCTATCAGGGATTTTCTCCTCGCTCGAAGCGATCATTTTCGCTCCGAAACTAAAGCATTGTTGTTACGGGCCTTCTTTTGCGCGGATTTCTTTCGTCCGCGTTTTCTGCGCGGCGATAAATTATGTGGCAGTTCACATACATGAATTTTAATTTGAAGTAGAAAGTTTTGCTCGAATTTCCTACATGCGCGCTCTCTTCCTTCATCCTAAAGTATCTTATTATAGTATTAGGCTGTACGCCTAATTGTGCAGATTTTGAAGGCAAATGCAAAGTGACGTGTAAATTGCTCTCGATATTTATGCTCTTAAATTTGTTTTCAATATTGTGAAACCGGCTTTTTAAAGCTGTTAAAGTGATAAGTTTGTATGGGTTTTGAATCTATACAGACTTCTCGACGTAAAATATAATTGTTCTAAATTATAAACAGAGTAGTTTCCATCAATTATCGTTGCTTTCGTTTTCTCTTTGTTTTTATTTCTATTACTATTGGCTTAATAAAAACAAATACTAAACTGCAATTGAATAAACTACTGTTACCTAATCACTGAATAATCTCCAGTATATCCAGCAGAAACTTCCGTTACACCAACCTAACATCAAACAAAACCTTTAATTCAACCCCCCAACCGAAAAAATCCCACCCCTCATTAATCATCATCCATCAGCTCTGCTTTTTTTCACTTTCTCGAAAAAAGCCATTTCATTCCTCGGCGGCGCACGCAATCCAGCGTCTTCCCTTCGAAAAAAAAATATCCATCGTATCGAGTTCCTCCCTCGAAGGATGTGTTGCGCCTGCCGGAATGGTAGAGGGGGGGGAAAGTGCTCGCGTGTGTGAAGGCTCGCGCGCTCTCCGCTACCACCACCGGAAGGACACGCGCGCAGAGTGCGCTGCATGTGTGTTGCGCGTGCGTTCCGACGGGGAAGTCAGCGGTTCCGCCGAAGCCGCCGGCTGAGAAAAAAGCGGGCTCCGGGGGAGGCCCGCCGTTTCTTCGACGCTTTCGGCGTGGAGTGGGATTATTTCTTTTTTTTTTTTTATTTTCGAGTACGGGTTTTGGTGAATGTCGACGGAATTTTTGGGAGTTTTGGGAAATCGGGGAGATTGCATTGCTGATTTGTGTATTAGGTTACTTAGATTAGAAGGTCTAAATGTATAAAACTATTTATTTAACTAATTAATACAATTTTTATGTGTTGACAATGGAGTCTTTTCTTTATTAAGAAAAATTTCCCTCCAAAAAAATCTGCGTGCAGACAAATGTCTCCATCCTCCTTAAATCTACGCTTCCTAACACAATAGATCAGAAAAAAAGAAATCGGTAACAGCTCTTCGGCTCGAGAGAAAAAGATCCCCGAAAACTTCGGTCAAAAATCGGCGCCGAAAACAGCCTCTATCCCGCACGCACTCGGCTCTCCGCGTCGTCGAAACACGTGGTGCGTGTGAACGTGCTCGGGCTCTCTCTCTGGCCGTGTGCCGCCGTGTGCCGCAGCGGTGCTCATTCCGAGCGCGCGGAGCACCGCTGCCGAGGGACAGGTGCCCAACCCCACTTTCCAGGAAGCGGCCTGGCGCGGCGGCGGCGGCGGCGGGACCCGCCGAGAGCGCCGCGCAGCTCTCTTGTGTGCACGCTTGGCTCTCCGCTCGGAGAGTTTTAGCGCGTGTCTGCGCACAAGGCACCCATTGCTCTCGCTGGCCGCCTTAGGGGCGTTCGTTTGAAGATTTGAGAAATGGTCTAAGCCGGAGGGGAGGGGGAAGAACGGTGCTTCGGGATTTCGTTGCTGGCGAATTGAAAAGGAAGTTTCGAGGTATTCAGATGGTAGTGTCGGGGTTAAAATTTTTGAAAATCTAGTTGGAAATTTTAACGGACAATAATGTTCTAGGCATTTTTTAGTAAGAATGAATAAACAGAAAATTGCTTGAAGAGTTTAAGGAACCTTTCTGTATTTAATAATTTGTAAAAAAACACCCAAGAAAGCTAAGAGCTAAAAACTGTTCTAACGCGCTAAATAAAAGCGTAAGAAAAAAGGCAGCAAGTAAGCCCAGTTCTTCGTTCGAGAATCCCCGTAGAATCCTTACGAGCTTCAATTATACTCCTAAACGCTCCGGCTTTTTTCCTCGAGGCTCTTCCTTCCCGCTTCTTGCCCCGTTTTTTCTCTCCCGCACAAACTATGCCTCGAGGCCATTTCCACGAGAGAGAGAAAGAGAGAGAGAGAGACCCGAGGGCCCGCGGGGGTCGCTCGTTGCTTTCGCTCTTCTTTCGGGGGTTTCGTTTTTGCTCGTATACACGAGAGTTTCTCTTTTTTTCCCGGAGATATTCGGAGCCGAGGAGAGGCCGATTGTGTTGCGCGCGGCGGCCGATTGTTTGGGTACGGGCTCGGTTTTAAACTACGCAGAACGCTTTTTCGCTCTCCGGGTTTTATTGCGTAGAGAAACTAATGAGTGATATGTAACTTTCTCGCTCGTTGCTTTTTGTAAGCGGAGATTTTTTTTAGCGTTTACCGTATGATAAAACTACGGAGACGTTGTCCTTTTTCGGAAGGGGGTTAATTGGCGTCTTCGTCGTCCGCTTAATTGAAAATATCGGAGAAAGTTATATTTACTTTATATTGAATATTTAATTAATAGTTCGCCAATATCTTTAACATAATAGCGACGAATAATTATAATCGAATTAATACATTGTATCTCTCCATTGTAAGCCCGAATGAAAAACATTTCCATTCAAGAGTCTAAACACTCGGATAAAACCTTCCGGAGGATCGGCTTACCCTTCCTTTCTTTCTCGCGCATCGCGCGGCTCGGCGCAGCAATATTCTAATCGCAGGGCGCCGCGAAAAATAGAGATACGAGAGACGAATGCTCGAGCGCGGATTTACATACACACATGCCGAACATTCCTGAGATCGATTCCGCGAAGGAGAGCGAACCGAGTGTGCCGTGTCTGGCTGCCACGGACGGATTCGGCTTTTGCATGTCTATACGTCCAGTTCCTGCGCGCCGCGCGACGATGATTTTAGGGTCTGGCCCCGTTTCCACTCTCGTCCTTGCTGCTTTTCATTAGGAGGACGGCGGGGAGTTTATTATACACTGTGTGCTCGCCGCTTCTCGGATTTGAATTTTCGGCCGGAGTTCTGGATAGTAATTGATACGATTCGAAAGTATACGCCTCTTGTATAGCTCATCTACAGTGGCCGGGGTAGTAAAGTTTTTTTTGGATTTTTGTTTCTATTTATTAGCGTACGATCTAAATTTATATTTTTCGTTCCACCGTCGGACTCGGGCATAATTATCCGCCTGTGTGTAAGAAGAAAAATTACGTAATCCCGCCTTCTGTTAGTTAATTACCGATCGCTTATCGAGCACTATAAAGTAACTGAAAACTTTCGATGCAACTAATAGCGATCGAAATAAATATCCGAAGTTAAAATGGCGATAAAACAGGATTCCTGCATCTGCTTAATGGTAGTTTAGAGAGCTACTTTCGCATGCGTAATTTTCGACACGTTTTTTTTCTCTCTCTCTCTCTCTCTCTCTCTCGCTCGCTCGAGCCTTTGCCGATATTGGGGTTGTATCATTTAGTTTTTTTCGAAGCTGGCCAGACTAAAAGTTTTAAAGCTCGTTAGCCAAGAATTTTAAACGCTCTAAGATTTGAGTTCGCGCGGGATGGTGCACGCTTATTTTAAACTATTAGGTTCTTATGGGGTTCAAAAATAGCCGAGTGGATAATCATAAATCTTTGCGCAACAACAATTTTTTTTTTTTTGGTAAATTTCTAATACAAATTGTGTCAAACTTTTTTTAGTTAGTTATGCAAACAAAAAATTACGTTTACCTATACGAAACAACATACTTGTCGAAAATCCGCCGATCAAACCAAAAAAGTACTAATTGACGCGATTAGAAATAAATCCCCGAAATTGCAATCGAAAACTTTCGCGCAGCAAGAAACGATCGCACTCCGGGCATAAATATAAACGTCAGCGATCACGCGGGAGTACGCGAGAGAGCGGGTCGCGGCTCGTTTCTCGCAATTAAGGCGCCCCGACTTTACAATCGCGAAAGTCATCTTCCGCAGTCCTCGAAAGGAGCAGACGCGCTCGGCGCGCGCGGCTGACGTAACGCGGTGGTGTGTCTGCTTGGGAGGAGACTTGAACGCGCCGGCGTCAGCGACTCCCTTCTGGTTCACCTCTGAAGAGCCGCGAGCTGAAATGCGGACGGGAAATTGGAGGATGAGAAGAAAGCTGGAGGTTTGGTGGGGAGTGTCGTTGCGTTTTTTTTTGTGTTTTAGATGAAAGCTACGCGAGATGTAAGGAGAACAAGAAGTGCGTTATTGTTTATGGATGGAATAGTCGGGAGTGGGAGAAGTAACACTTTATTGGTTATTTATGCGAAGTCTGCGAAAGTATTTAATAAAAACTATTATTATTATTATTGATCCACAAAAACAGCATAATAAATAACAAGGCAATAAAATTTTTGTAAACTATTTCCATCGGAGATACAACAAAACTTTCTAGTTCACTATCATTTCGCGTGACTAGAACAACTAGTACAATATTTAAAGCGATCCGACAAAATTATCTGTAAAAATCAATTTTCCAAACAGAGCAATTAAGAAAAAAAAGTCAGTCGTAGGTGCATCTGTCTACTCTGGATACAACGCGGCGGTGGCGGAGTCGGTCGGCCGGCGACTCGCAGCCTCAGCAGCAGCAGCAGCAGCTCGCGCACATTATGTTCTCAGGCTTTCTCTTCTCTCTCCTTAGAAGCCGTTTCTCTCTCCCCGGCCGGCTTTTAACGTGCTTTCACACGAAATCGTCGGACTGACGCGGCAGCCGCCCGCCGTCCTTTGACGCGCTTAATTAAAGCTTGTGTGCCCGTGCTCGCCTTTCCGCGTAAACTTTATCGTCATGCGTATATGTACGCGAGATGTGTTAATTCGAGACGCCGTGTGGCCTTTTTTTTTTTTAAATTCGGCTCGTAGATCGGCGCTTAGAATCTTGTATTTTATCGCGACGGAATTATTATTTATGTGAGAAAGAAAGTCGCGGCCGCGTTGAATGGCATGTTGATTTTATTGAAATTATTTATTGTGAAGAGTTATGCGAAATGTATTGCTTTATGAGTTATAGAGATTTTATGTCAAGTGGTTAGTAGGTAATTCTCGCTAATGATGGAAATCGTTATTTAAGAAATATATCTAAGAGTGGATTGAGATAAAACCTGAAATTTTTCTATTTTAACTTATTATGATAAATCAATATTATTTTTAAAAACTGCTTAGGCATTGAATGTTTCCCGTTAATGGTTCATTATCCGCACAAAACTTGCAAAATTACATTTAAAAACAGATCGTGGCGATAAAAATTTTCAAATTATTTGCTAATTACCGAGTTTCCTGCTGAAATTTTCAAAAATTGTACTACAAGGTTTAAAGGCCAATTTTCCAAGCGAACGCATTCCTCTCGCGCGACTCCCGAGTGACAAATTCGGCATTCGTACATCGCAATCGAACAAAGTCGAGGCAGCGCTCGGCTCTCGCGCGTTAAGAACAAACTTCCATCGGGGACTTTGTTAAAATTCCTTCGTCGCGGCAATAAAAGCGACACATACACACACACACACAGACGCACTCGAACTCGCATTCGGCAGAGAGGACGACGAATCGGACGTTAATTGCTCGCGCGGCTTAATTAATCGCTTTACGGCGCGCGCAGCCTCGTTTAAACGGAGAAAAATGCGGAATTCCGCGGCGCGCGGCGGCCGCTTGTAGGTTGTTGTTGTAGCTGGCTTCGCGAGGAGGAGAAAGACGAAAGTCCGCACCGGGGGAGACGAGAGAGAGAGAGAGCTCCGCGGGCGAAGTCTGCCGCGGAGAGAGAGAGAGAGAGGGAATTCCTCGCGCGGATGAAAGATTACGAAGCCGCGCGCGTTTACTCCCGGCTTGGCGCTGCCGAGTTTAATGCGAACTTTGAGGGCATCGTATAGAGATGGAGGTTAAGATGCCTCTTGTAATGGGATGGATGGATAATTTTGCGTTCTTCTCGAATCAGCGAGGATGATTAATTTTCTTGTCTTGGAAATTCGAAAAGTTTCGCAATTTTCGAATAGCGATTTAAACGCAACGGAGAGTTAAGTTAACTTGCAATCTAAAAATTTTTGTACGGTTTTGCAATATCCTTTTTAATTCATTAATTGTAGTCTCTTGAATTTTGTTAGTTCTTCTATATCCAATTAAAGTAGTTGAACTGAATCCTATAAAAATAAAAACGAGTGCACGGGCACTTGGCGTTAGATGGCTTTTTTTTCTCAAGAAAGTTTCTTCTCCAACACTCGGCGACTCGAGTTCGCGGCATAGAGACAGAGGGAGAGAGGGGCCCGAATGTCTGAAAAATTTTTCCGCGAGTCTTGAATTGGCGCGTATCATAAATCAGTCTCTTGATCTTTACGCTCGCTTTGCCCGAGGAAAATTATTGTTGTCCGCTTTACAATGCCGGCCGGCAGAGAGAGAGAGAGAGAGAGAGAGAGAAGCGATTAATATCGCAAAGCATGCGAGGAAGCATAAGTTTTCCGTTTTGACGTGGCGGCTGAAAGTGTCTGAAAAGAGTTGCGCAAAGTCGCCTTTTCGAATGAAAGGGCTTTGATGCAATGTGGCGGATCAAAGGAAATTCCGATCGCTATTTCACGCTTTCTTTCGCGCAGTTACCGCAATCGATGGCAGAATGTTTATTACCGCCGCCGGGATAAAGGATTTTCTCTTAAAACGCTGCCCGGCAATAAGTCACTTTGTCACGTTTATAAGCCTCGTTCGAGGATTAAAAACGTTTCAATTTACCGCGACTCGCGAAGCCTCGAGATCCGATCCCTCGCTCGCGCGCTCATTATAAATGTATCGGAGTGTATGTGGTCGTACCGCGGCGGGACAACAAGTCCGCGAGGGATCAGAAATAGAGGAGCGCCCGATCTCGTTACGGGTCCCGTTCAAAAATCTCGTGCACTTGCAATTAATAAATGTGATAAGTTTAACGATGCCTCGAACGACAAACGTCGTAAAGCCGAGTGCCGATAAATAATATAAGAGAGTCGACATCTCTCGATTCGATAATCCGATGATCGGGGGGGAAGGGAGTAGCGTCATCGGGCAACCGGTTCCGCGGACTCGGAACGACACGCACCGGGCCCCTTATCCGAGCGCCAATCGTATACATCGGGATCATCCTCCTGCATATTTCCTCCCACGCGGCCTTTCAGGGAAGCCATGTCTATTGCTGCCCCCTCGAAGACGAGCAAAAAGACTGCTCCGATCTTGGAGCGGAGATGAGATTCTTTCTTTGAAATGTAACGTGGTCTGGCTTGCAAACATTACGAGCGTAATGCTTCAGGTTTGTTCGAGACAGTTTCATAAATCATAAATTGATTTGAAAAAGTAAAAAAAAACTGCGCGTCCGTCCGAAGTTTCCAGCTTGAACTCGCCCGCCGTAAGTTTTCCCACATTCGATGCCGCCTCCGATTCGACCTGATCCAGATTTTGATAAATATTTCGGTTTTCTTTACATCGACGTGAAAAGAAAAGCCGGTGTCCCTCTCTCTCTTTCAATCCCCCTCCGCTAGATCCCGATCGAGCGGCGGCACATAAGCACTTCCTCCCGCCCGAAGCGCACAAAAAAAGGACCAGAGAGAGATTTTGTCAATCCCGAGGTGTATACAAATGCCAGCAGGTCTTCCCCCCGAGCGGCCGGACTCGGGGACAAGGTCGGTTCTCTCTTCATACAAGAGGATCGCACACACGAGAGATCCCTCTTTCTTCGCTCTATGCCTCCTCTTTTTTTTTCGCCTATGAGCGAGGAGGAGAGCGAGTTAGAAGCGAGGAGCGCAGGTACGAGGGACACAGCCTATCTCGCGGCATCTGCTAACTAAAAGCTCCCGAGATATCTCGGAGAACGTCTCGCGGGGAAAGACGACCCCTGACAGCGCGGGGAGAGGGGAAGCGCATACGTACACACACACACGTGACATTTGCATTCGTCCCGAGGAGCGTAAATGCCGCCACCGCTTTTTCTCCGACTTCCTCCTCTGCTTCGTCTTCGTCGTCGTCGGTGCTGCCTTCCGTCTCCTCGTTTTGCTTCGGGGGGCCCCGGCGATATCCACCCGGGGTAAAACCGTATAATTAAGGATGTATCGGTCGTAGGCTCGCTATTGAAAGCGAGAGGATAGCTGCTCGTTTTTAGAGAGATATTGAGTGAGTTGCGCGCCGAGAGCCTTTGAATAATTGAAAAAATAACGCTTGTCTCAATTCGTTGCCCGGCGAGCTACCGATCTGGCTTCTAGTTTCAATTCGATCCGAGTTTGAGATAATTTACGTTGGAAGCTTCTTCGAATTTAAACTACGTACGTCTGTAGTTTTGTGCGTGAGATCACGTGAAACGAGGGTATTTAACATTTTTAATTTTATTTAAAAGCTAAAATTCCCTTAGATCAAAATTTAACTTCACGTTGATCGGTCTGCACGTCTGTTTTAAGAGCGGGTGGACACAGAAGGAGGAAGTGTCCTTCTATAAGTAAATCTTGAAAAGGTACCCGAGCTTGATAGCGAATTGTACTGTCAGTCAGCTGGGTTGACGGTTCCACGTATTTTACCAGAGAAAGTATTGAAGTTACACGCATGTTGAAACGGTACTTCGCGATCTAACTCAAACAATTTTTGCAAAAAGGGAGAGTCGTCGAAGATGATTTTCTATAAAGCTCAGAATTGCAATAAACAGAACACTAATTGCAAAATCTTGTAGCCTGCGAATTCCCCTCCATAAACATCGATAAAGATACAAGCTTTTAAAACTTAAAACTGTATATTCGCCAATATATTAATTTCTGAAATTTGAGGCATTTCATGGAGATCCGAGATTTTCCCACTGGAAAATATCCATTTCCTATCGCAATTTATATTCGTTACGCAGCAATGAAAAGCGATAGGTAGCTTAAAACTCCGCTCAAGCGAGTTTAATTTTATCATTGCTCAGTCTTCGATTTTATTTTTTAAAGTTGAAGCGTTCCGATTAATGTACCGCTACGCGAAATAAATGAAGTTCTACTCCCTTCGCTATTTATCTCTGCGAATGTTCTCGGTACGCCGATTAAATGTCCTCCCGTGCGGAGGTGCAATTAAAGATTAGATAGAGTCCATATCGGGCCTTCTATTGAATCTTTGTCGTTGTATCATTCCTTTATCCAACAGGGCGTCTTCGATTAAGCGCGCGAATTTTTTAGATCTTCCTTAATTGACTTTGACGAATGTGGCATTTGATAAAATCATTGTTTACGAAACCTTCTCTCTTTTCTATTTATCTCTTATCGCGAAAGTATTAAACGGCCCTTTGTAGAAATTGTTCTCCTAAAAAATCGAATACCGCTACACCCGCGACTTATTTACGTTTTACCTTGCAAATTCATTCACAATCCTTTGGAGAATTGAAAGCAAACAGCAATCGGCTCGTTACTCTCGAACTCGGGCTTAGATCGTGTCCAGATCGAGCCGAACAAATCGACGCCGATAAGTATACAAGCGGATCGTTGGAAAAAGTCATAAAAGCGAGCGAGTCGCGCTTTCCCAGGCTGCACGGTTCGTCGAAACACGTGCAAGCGGTTCGCTCGATCGCCGAATCGAAGCCAAGCAGGCAGATGCACGGCATTTAAACGCCCAATTGCCCGCCACTGGTACGCATTACTTCCTGCGCGTCGAACAAGAAAGGGGCTACTTGTTTCGCGGTCGCGCGTTTCTCCGTCGTCTCTTTTCATCTCCCTGCCCCCCAAGACAGAACCGAATGCATTCGTCGAAACGAGCGGGCTTTTTTTTTACTCGAGCTGGGCGCGATGCGTTATGGTTTTAGTTTGGTTGCTCGTACCTTCGCGATAAGGTGATATCGTTTCTTTATGAATTTTTTATCCAATGATATATCCAAAGGCGCGTTACTTAAAAGAGATTTCCTAATTACGTCGCGAGTGAATTACATAAAATTTCGGTACGAAATACCGATGCAGGCACATATATATACCGGGGCTTTTCGAAAAAAGCGCGGCGAATTAATCGCGAGCCTCTTAAAAACGCATTTCTCTCCCCTCGCAATCATCGTGATTCGTGCTCTCGTCTCGCGGCGGCAAAAAGCGCCCGCGAATAAAGCAATCGTTTTTTTCGAAAGGCCCCCGGAGGCTGACGATTTTTTGCGCGCCCTCCGCGCTTGCGGACGAGAAAGCCTCTTACGAAATTGCCCGGGCATGACTGGTTCGAACAAACGAAGAGAGAGGGAGAGAGAGAGAGAATTTTTCGGAAGCGGGAGAGATGAAGAGGTCAACATTTTTCGAGAGCCTCGTGTTATTACGCGCCGCGCCTTTTTTCGAGTTGCGCGCACTCGTTAACGTTCGCTCGCTCTCTCCTTTTATATGTACACGTACCGGCGGTGCGCCCGATTTTTTGGCGCGCGAACGACTCGTGCGATTACTCGAACGAATTTCGTGGATTCGGTCTTTCGAGGAGCGGCGGTGGCGGCCCTTTAATGATGGCTCCATTTTTTTTTTTCGGTACGCGTATGGTAAAATTATGGCGAACAAGTACGTACGGCTGCTGCTCCGCTCGTTACATGCGAGATGTTAATTCACCGACGATAAACCGTTTGTTATTAGGTCTTCAATCAAGGAATTTCAAAAAGTCTCTCTGAGAAATCAAGTTAGCCTGAAACTTTTTTGTCAGCGATTACTTAACGACGACGTAAACGTCGAGCGAACGGTTCAATTGCGCGTTTAACCGGCTAATCATAACGAAGAATCGCGCATGTCTAACCGACGTGTGCAGCGGGCAACAAAGCGTATAATAAAGTAGCGGAACGATAAGCTAATGAATTTTTCAGCTGGTCAGTGAAAAGCGAAGCCCTCCCACACAGACACGGCCCGTTGGCTCGTATTACACGCTCTCGCAGTGGCAGCGGAGCCGTTCCGCGGGCACTTTTCCGTTGGCTGCTCCCATGATAATGGAAAAATGCTCATTACGCGCGGTGTGCGCGCGCCTTCGTAAATCAATGCGCGCGCGCGGAGCGTAAATCTAAATTGCTGATTGATTGCGCGGAGTTTTATTTCCCACGAGGTTTCATATGTTATTTGGGATTTTTTTTCTTCAGGTAGAATTTCTCTAAAATGTATTTTTGTACGAAAACGTGTTAAGGATTTTTAAGTTGGAAGATTTGAGGTAAAACTTCTGGAAAGTAAACTAATCTAAATTATATAGTAACGCGTTTACAATTTTTACGTAATCTGTAGACGGCTTTCTTATTGTGTGTAACACGTTTCATTTTATTATCAAGAGATTAGAAACCAACAAACCGCAAACATCAATTTAAAAAAATTATGTTTGAATTTAAGTTAATCCATTTGATATAATTTTTGGCTATTAAAAAGTGCGAACGAAAAAATATCAATATTATAACTATACGAAATTTAAAATCCAAACTTATTTTTTGCATTTTGCAATACCTGTGTTTACCAACAAATCAAGTTGAGAATAGCTGACAGAGTACAATTCAATTGTGTCGTGAGCTTCACGCCCTTTGATTGCATCCTCGTTGTTGTCAAAAGCCGTAAAAAGGTGCGTCAGGAGCATCGGAGCGTGTGCCGATTTCATGCATCGCGACGCGTTTCCACAGAGCAGATGATTTACTAATTACAGGCTCTTCGCCTATAATTGTTCTATCACTTCGCTAGCGTGAAAAACTATAATTTACCGGTAATAGAGCGATGATAATCGTCAATAATACCGTCTCGAATATAATTTGTAAAAACAAACAATTGTTTTTTCTTTTTTTTTAGCCGATTCAGCAGGTATTTATGACGCAGGAGAGCAATAAATATCTTTGATCTGCATCGGAAGATATTTCCTTTAACGAGATAAAAAGAAAAAAAGCCGAGCAAATAATGGCGCCCAAAGTGGCGCCTCATTAGCACAATCATAAAACCATCTAAAACTTCGAAATTGTCTAATCCTTTATACCTGTCCGACCATAAACCGATGGTCCCAAAAAGAAAAGCAAACACTCATAACCCACAAAGATGCAGATCTATACCATCCCCGACTATCCGAAGGTGTAAAACTTTATCTCACGAGATCCTTCGCGAAAAAAGTCGAATCTTTAATGGAGTTTTACGACTCGGCGGAACTTGGATATATAAATCATTTCACTCCCGTCGTGTGCATAGTTCGGTTACTTCGTTTTTTTACGCAATGCGGCCGTTGTACTTTTGTCAGTTGATATGTATTCCATTGTTATGTACGTAAATCTCTCGAAAGACACTGACTCCGGGTTCACATCTTAGTAATTCCTCGACGGAGTTCAATCTCATAGCTTGTAAGGAATTGTCGTACGTTGTGGTCGAAAGAGGTTGACAATGTGTTGGGTTGTGCGATGACGAAGATTTATGCTGGCTTTACAGTTTGCAAGTTGACGTCGCGGTGATTGAGTCAAAGGCACTGTTACTGATATGTTTGAAATTGGTTTCTATTGTCCGCAAGAACTTTTTCACAAATCTGTAATAGTTCGAGTCACGGTTATATTTTCAATTTCCGAAATTACACAAAACTATATTAGTCTACTTTAAAGAGTAAAAAAATACTTTTCCGTTCTCAATTTAGATAAAAAAAAAAACTCATTAACTTAACGTAATCGGTCACTGTAAAGTTTTCGCAATTTTTTTTTTACCGTCAGTTTAGCAAAGATCAAGATTCAGTAACAAACTCTCGGGCGAATCATCACAAATCAATGTCAATGAAGGAAAGATTATCGGCTGAACGATCAGCAATTTAAGCTCATCGCTAACAATTGCGCCTCGTCAAAGCCTCCTCTCGCTCCGAGAGAGACGGTAATCCGCCGATGAAAAGCGAAGCGACAAACTCTCTCGTCCCTCTCGGCGAAATCAAAAGTAAACTACAAAACTCTTTGTGCGTATCTTCATCAGCACAATGAGTTCATTAACTCAGCGTCGGCCCGTTTCCCTTTCTCGTTCCCATTGCGTCATGCGTCTGTCTCCTTTATTCGTTTCCGTTCTTCGATCTCTTTTCGTTGCTCATCTCTTGGATTACGTTTTTGCTTCTTCGATTCGTAGCCGATGATCTCTTATCGAGGCGCGGGTACCGCCGGTCGTTAAGGAAATGATTTGTTTCGTTTCGTCGTTCGTTAAGTAAGGACAAGTGGAACGGCGCCCGAGGGATTATTTTAGTACTGCGATTATGACTGGACAATATTTTCAGTATTTAGTTGCTTTGCTTATAATTACTTTCTCTGAGCTTTTGATTTTTACTTGGTCACTTGGGTCTATTTATGGTTATACGCGCTGCATTGTTAATTTTGCTTAGGTACTTTTACAGTTACGGTAGGAATATGCGAAACTTCAGAAATCTACGTAAAAGAACAGTAAACTGCACACGGAGAACAGTACACTAAACTTTAAAAAGTAACGGCGTACGAACAAACTGTTTATTTTCATTGTTGTTGACTATTTTCTTGCGCGCTCATAAAGCCTTCTTTTTAAGAGTTTTCTTAAGAAATTATAAATATTAAACATTACTGCGTATTCGCTAAAAGCCGACATTTCACTAACATCTTTATTTCGTCCCTAATAATTTTCTTTTCTCTTGTTTCAGGTAAGTCAATGGCGTCTTACATCCTCGTCCCGCTAAAGACGGTAACCGCAATAATTCTCATTCTTTTCGAACGAACGAAAAGGTAAAAAAACTCGCATCAATACAATAAGGCAGTCGTTCCGATTTCTCCTTCAGCCACCGAAAATAAAATTTGTCGCAGTAATGGAGCTCCGTATCCGCAAAAAAAAAAAATCGGCAAACACTGCAGCGCGAACGCATTTAGCCGGCAGTGACGCATAACGGATTCAGCGGAGCGAGGCGCGCTTAGAGAGTAACCTGCGGGATAGAGATCTCGATTCTATCTTTCTCTCTCTCACTCCTTCGCGTCATAGCTCTGCACTCCTGGCTTCCTTTTTTTTTTTTTTTTTTCGAGGGCTCATTGTTGTTGGCTGCGGTCAGTAGCGGCGGCCGGGTGCCCGTCCGAGAGCTTCCAATTAGCCGTCAGCGAAATTAAACTGCTCATCGTCTGCCCTTGATAATCGGCTGCGCGTCGTTTGTTTTATGTGTTTGCCTCTCGAGTGGTGACCGCGCGAACGGCTTATTGCTTTATTTGGCTTGCATTTGACGGGGTTATTCGTGCCGACTCGTGTTGGAAGTGGAATATTTCGAGTTTTTAAATATGTCCGAATATATTATTTTTGCGAATATTATGTAATTAACCGATATAAATCAGCATTGCAATTTCGCAATGTCCACATTTTTGCTTTGAGCTTTTTCTCAGCTACTTGTCACAAAATGAACATTGAAAATAGCTCCCAATCGATTATTTATTCATGGCTTTGCATTTCGAAAAAAATACTTTACGCCGTTAAATCTAACGAGACAAAAAACCGTTCACAATTAGCGCTCGGCTCTCCCGACTAATTCAAAGACAATGCTCGCCTCGTCGAGCGCTCAATAAATCCGCAACTCTCCGGAGTCGCGCCTATCCGCGACAAAGAGGCGAGCGGCTCCTGTTAATAGCGTCCTTTTTCCTCGGGGCGACTCGCCACTCGGAGTAAAAGAAAAGGACGATTCACCGTTTTAATGGAAGTATCGCGTTCGAGCGTCAAGCTCGCGTATATGCATATGTATATGCATGTACTTATGCCCTACTGCTTCGAGCAAATTGCAGCGACGCTCGTAACTTCAGTTCGTCGTTTTGTTTTGAAGCGGAGCACGCGCGTGTGTCCTGAGTGCTTTTGCTTTCTTAGAATGCGCCACGGGATTCTTGAGTCGCGCTGCCTTTTTCATTCGTGGAACTGCTTCTTCGACGGGAAAAGATCGCTCTTTTTCTTTGCGCCGCGGTATTATGTAAATTTGATTTTGTCGTTAAATTATTGTCGTGGCGAAACTGATTTCTATGTTGAAAAAAAATGAAGAAAATCTGAAGGAGCAATTAAAAGTAGGTTTACTCGTGCTTAGACTTTAATCGCGCGCTTATATACCATATAATTATAATAATTTATTCTCAATTCATGTAATTATTATAATTAGACAATACCCTCGTACTTATACAGAAGAAATATTGCCTGAGAAGTCATGCGTGAAAAACTTATTTATAAAGTCGACGAAGGACTTTTTGCTCTTTTACTTAAATTAAAAGCCAATTTTAAATGTAATTTACGGTTAAACAATTGCTTAAACTTTCTAATAAATAACGAGTTTATTAACTCTTAATAATATTTAAACAATCAGTCAAATTTAACACCCTCTCCAATACAAGTCATTCATTATTAAAAAAAAACGCGATCCCTCTCGTTTTGCAACATTAACGAAAGTGAATAGCGTATTGTCGTTTTTAGAACGCGTAAAAACTGCAAGACGCGTCCTTTATCGTCATCCTTACAAAGCGGCAATTGTGCAATCTTTTATTCCTCTCAGCTGTCGATACAGCAATCGAAATTTCATCGGCGCCTCCTCCTCGATCAATCAATTTCGCGCAGTTCAATCATTATCCCGTGTAAACGGAACGATTACCCAACAATGCTCCTCATGTTCCGTGACCTTCGGTACAACGCGCGGAATTTAAATGAGGCAATCAATCGGCGCGGGCTCGAACTTTTCGTCCGCGCGAAAATGTATTGACGGTTCGCGTTTAAAAGGATCGATACGGCGGCGACGGCTCTTTATGTGCATACGAACGTTGGCCTTTTTGTGAGCCGAGTCTACGACCAGGTGTTTCCACTACTCTCTCTCTCTCTCTCTCGACTGTGACGAAACTCGTAGGGGGGAAGATAAAGGGGTGACGCCGTGTTTTCAGCGCGAACTGCGCATCGGCTCTCTTTGCTTCGGCTTTAACGGGACACTGTTAACCGCCATTTTTTCCGCCGAGTGCTCGACAAGGAGAATATAATTTTTTTTTAAGAGTTTTGATCCGAAGGTTTGATAATACTGATGTATTTAAGTTTATTAATAAAAATTAACGTTCACTGCCGTTACCAAAAATTAATTGAAGTTTGTAAATAGTTCACGTCTGAAATTTTGATTTAGAAGTATGTTTTAAATATCTAATTTTTAGTCTAGATGAATTTGAAAAAGCATTTAAAGCTTGATAACAAAATTTTGCATTTAAATTACTTTATTTTATTCATTCAAATAAGTATGCATAACAATTTATGTCCTCGAGACGTTAAGATAAAATAATCAGCGTCTGCAGAAGCTAATAATTTCGACGTTACCTTACATTCATTTTTACAGCCTCTGATCTTATCGCTCCGGACAACCAGCATTTACTCTCAGTAATCAAAACTCATAATTCCGCGCCAAAGTTTAAGTCGCAAAAACGCATTATCACTCCTTTCTCTTCCATTATACACCGTCGTCGAGGTCCGGTCCCTTTTTTCGCGACACCTCCCAGGCTAAAAGGAATACTCGCGCATCCGTCGTTTCTTCGCTCGATTTGGCAGTGAAAGAGCTTCCGTCCCGTCTCGCGGAGCAGCTTTTTCGGTGGCAGCTCCTCGCCGAGTGAAAGGTCGCGTTTTTCCCGCGCGAGCGACACCCGCGCCTCGACGTGGCGAGAAACTCGTCGCGAACGGATTCCGTCGGCGCGCGTGCCGACTTTTTTTTTTTGTAGCCGGCAAAAATGCAGACAGTTGTAGGAGCCGCGCTGCTTCTTTTCGAGCGAGACTTGATGCTTCGGGACGAGAACGAGTTAGGAATTCGTTTGGCGTAAGAAAGCTGGTGAGAGGTTGTAGAAAGTTTAATTATTGTCGGTTACCGCGTTTGATGCTTTGAAGGATACTTTAAGAGGTATCTGAATTAAGCAAGAGTCGGCGAATTTTTGTCAAGCATTTTAGTTTAATATGTTGATAGTAATTTAATTTTGTAAAATGGTCGTAAAATAAGAGTTAGATTAAACAAAGGAACGAGAACAAATTGCAAGTTGCAAAAGCATACAAAAAGGCACTTTGGGCTAGGCAAAGGAGTCTGCATTGAGATAGTAATTGCCGACGTGCACCAGGGGGATGAGGAAAAGAGTTTTAAGAATGGTAATTATTTCTTAGCAACTCCTGTGGCAAAGTCTAGAGAGGAAATTACTGCTTTTAGGCAGCCTGTGTTGCTTTTCTTCGTGATGACGGTTTTGTTTTTCAGGGCCTACAGCTTCCTTTCTTTACAAATCTCGAATAGAATAAATATTATAGTTTAATTTTACAAGAGTATTTGTTAAACCAACATCTACTTGTACCTAAGGTAACTGAAATCGAAAATTAGCAATACATTTCAACCTCAATAAAATAAGCTTCCTTATTTATCGTCTGCACACTACCTCAGACTACCGGTAGTCCGTTGCATCGCCATTGACATTCAGCGAGAATTCGCTAAATCTCGGAATCCGCATTAACCTCAGCCCGGGAGCCTCGTATGCAGAGGGGGAAACTCCACATCCTCCTGCAAAATTCATGAGCCCTCGGCTGTAAACTACCTCTCTCTCTCTCTCTCTCTCGTAAAAGGCTTCCCCTCGAATTTTCAATTTCCTCAATTTCCCCGCATCCTCCCTCGCTTCTTCTCCGTCCTCTCCCGGCGCGTGCGCGGCGCATTACATGCGCCCGCGAGGTCGTTACGGGAGCGAGCGCCGGCATCGAAGGTTATTGACGCCCATCCTCTGCTCGCGATGAGATCCTCCGGCTGCTGCTTCCGGAATTCTCGATATTGCGTAATCCAGGTGCTGCACTGTCGCTGATGGGGTTCGGCACGAGGGAGAATCGAAAACCGATCGTCACGGCTTTTTGTAGTTTAGATCGATCTCGGGGATGTGCGATGGCCCTTCCTTCTTTCGCTGCTCTCCCGGTTAAATAATTCATTTAATGAGACCGGCTAACTGTACCGTGCTGGCTTTATTACAGGCTTTGGAGGGTAATTTTGTAATGTTGATCTCTATTATCCCGGAGCAGCTCTGATTTAATGAAAACACGCGCGCATCAGAGCAGAATTATTTACGAAATCGAGCCGCGAAAATTTAAAAATTTTTGTACTTTACTTTATCGGACGTGCCGAGGTTTTTATTAACAAAGTAACGCCATAAAAGTATAATCTCGAGGTCTTCCGAAAAACAAGCTGCTCGAGAAAGCCCGTCATATTAAAATCAATATGAGTGATAAGAAATCTGGGCGCATAATGCGGCAGCCGCCAGGTGTTTCTCGCGAATTTTAGCATACCGGCGCGCTCGACTCGTAATCGCTCTGGAAGAAAAAAAAGCCGTTTAATGCATCGGCTCGGCATCTGCGAGCCGGCGCAATCACTCCGCCGCTGCAAAAAGTCGACGACTCGCGAGCGTAAGTGACCAAAAATTAAAGTGTACCCGGCCTGATCGTCGAGTCGTCGGAGGGGGACTCCGCCGCGTCTTCTTGTGTAGTCGGTTATTGTCGTCGAGAAGAGGGAATATGTAATTTCGCACTTTGGCAGAAGTGTGCCAGGCCGTGAATTCGCTTTTAATTAACGTGTCGCTGCGTACCGAGTCTCCGGCGATTCATTATGCAAATACGGTTTAGTGTGCTCGCACGCGAATTCCCCGTTTTTTGCTGGTTTCTTGCCGGGGCATTCGTTTTCTTTATGAACTTTTTTTCCATTACTTAAGAGGTCGTTTAAATTTATTTTCATTTACCTTTGCGAAATTTTTAATATAATCAATATTAATGAAGTGAATATTTTTTCTCAGTTTATTCAGAGTTGAAAGAAAGTATTTTTACAATTATTAAAGAATTTGGAAAGATTTAGATTTATAATATACTTTTGCGATAATTTCAAAATTATTTACACTTCCTTTATCGCTTGAAAATCTTAAAAAACAGTAGTCCCGGTACCAAATAATTTTTATATAATTGCACGACAATTTTTTTCATCTCACTGCGGACGCACCTTATAATTCAACCAGAAAATTAACAGCATCGCAGCACGAAACCGCGACCAAAAAAATAATTCTCCTGAAAGAGCCTCCAATATAATGATCGAACTCTACAAGAAGCGCATTACAATCAAACGCGTCTCTCGCGAATCGTCGCTCTCGGCGGGCCGAAAAAATCGGCAGCTCGTAATTTCGCTTGAAATTGGGTCAGCGCCTCCGAAATCGTTATTCGCATACGAGCACGTATATCATAAATATAAGCGCGAGAGTGGACGAAAAAACGAGGTGGAGGAGCGCGGGCAGGAGAACGAAACGTGTCCGTTCCCGTAAACAGCAGGTGCGAGCGGCAGCGGACGGCGGGAAAGCGAGTCTGGCCCCCCGAGTCTGGGGCCCTTTTTTCGCTCGACTCCGAAGGAGAGAGAGAGCAGGTAAGAGCGGAGGGGTTATATTGGGGGCTTTGTATAAAGATCGGGGATCGCTCGTTATCGGCGGAGGTGCGCTCTGCGTTGCCGACGTTGTTGCGTTTTATGGTCCGGTGGGTTTGATTGTTTTATTGGAGCGGAGATGCGTACTTTTTTGGAAGGGATATCTGAATAAAGTGGATCGGTTGTTGAGGACGACTACTTTTATTACTGGGAAATTTCGAAGCAAGAAAAAGTTCAATTTTACGCTTAAAAGTTATCGAAATAATATTGTGTTTCGTTGAGGGATAAAAAAATTGTTATTTGTAACATAAAAAATCAACTGCACGTATTTACATTGATCGAACACATAAGCGATGCGATTATTTGTAAAAACTACTTACATAATAATTGCGTTTTTTCTCATGTATATTAAAGATTTTATTATTTTTAATTACTTTGTCACGGCCGTAAAGGCGTAACGTGTAAAAATGACTCAGGTATAGAATTATAACGGTGTTCTGCTTTACTAGCACTCAACGTAAATCAAATGGCCGTGTTAATTAATACTATGTACATATATTACTGCTATGAATCATTACCGCTTCTAATGTACAGTACGTGATTTTTCTAGCGTAATATCGCTTATTGTCAGTTTCCGAACCAAAATAGATTGAAAAGAATTTTTATTAATATTTATTTTTTCCCTCAGTCGCATTGTAATTTTCATAATAATTAATTAAGAAGCTACTAAATCATCACCGAAGACTAATTTACAGACTGCCTCCTTTAATTATCCTGCATAATTGAAAATGTGCATTCTTAACGCGTAAGTCAGTTGGCAACTGTAAAAATTTGAAAGTTCCCTTTTCAACGGTGAAACTGAATGGTCGAGAGAGAGTAAATATTGCTCCAAAGTGAAAATATTTTTTGAGAAAACACTTCATGACCATAAAACTGAATCGTACTTACCGCTGAATACATTTTCCTACCGTCATGCACAATTTTATTCACAAGTGGGCTTCGAGAGAGGGCCTCTTTCATGCCAACGTTATTTACGATAATTCTTTCGCATATTCAGAGACTCTTCAATAACCGATGATAGGTAGCTTCATTCATAAACTTCTGTGCGCGCGCGGCGCATTTATTAATACTCCTCTCGAAGGACAACCTTCCATTCACAATTATAAATAAACCTTTTACCGGATGAAATACGAGCATTGTTAGAGTTCGCGCGTACTTTTTTTTTTTTTTTTTTTATTAAACGTATGCAAATTGTAATGAACGCAGGGCGTGAAGCTGCACTTAAATAAACACACGATTATTCATGTAAAAATGCTGGCGCGATTATTTCTTGCAAGAATCTCGATAATACCTAATCATCCTTTGCCATTACATTCAAATTTCATTAATTTATAGCCGTTTCTTAAACAAAGTGGAATTTCAAAGATTATTCTTTGCTCTGCAACACTTTTATCGTCTACGCGCACTTTTTCGAATCAACAAAATCCCAGCATTACTATTACAGCAGCGGAAAAAACTTGCAGCTCCCTCGGCATAAAAACATTTCACCCGTACAAATTAACACCCTCGAAGGCAGGCATCGGTAAAAAGGTTTAATTGCGGCGCGCTCTCGTATTTCGGGGTCAACGAGTCGAGGAAGCGCTCGGGCCCGATGCATCGGAGGAGAGAAACGAAGGGGGGAAGGCCAGCCCGATACGTACGTGTACTTACGCATGGGCTTACACGTGATCCTTGAACCGCGACGTCTCCCCAACGCGGAATCGAGGCGCCTTCTTCATCCTCTCGCGCGCGCGCGCCTTTCTCTCCGCCTCGCCCCTTTTACGCTCTCCGGCTGTGGGTTTCGAATGAAATAGCGGCTGAATCGGAGGGACTTGTGGGGTTTGCTCGCGGAGGAGGAGTTGAAATTATTTAATGCACAAGTCGGAAAACATTGAATTTACTCGATACTCGTTGATAACTAAACTAGTTTTTAGTCGCTTTTATTCTCTATGGTTAATTATACACAAATCAGTTTTGCAATATTTGGCGCAATAGTTTTGAATAAAACAATGTATAATATATTAAAACGAAATTTTAATAAATAAAGTTATTTCGCGTAATAGATTTAATAACTTATTTAAACAAAAGATCTAATAAGCTACAAATATTTAAAGCGTTCAGCTTGAAATAATTAACATAAAATAATTTTAATTTTTCATCATCGTAAAAACCTGCACCCATTGTTTAATAAATCGATATTCATTTTTAAATACGAGGTATAAGTGTTCAATCCTTATTAATTTTTTACTCGTTCAGGAACATTTTTTGCTTCCAAGCTTCTAACACTCAAGAGCGTAAAAGGGCGCGCCTCTTCTTTTCTCATCTCTTTCACCTCAGTTGGTACATATCGACGAGCAGCTTCAATGATAATTACCCAAGGCGTAAGACTCACCCGAGCCCACCGCCGCTGTACTGTACCGTTCCGCGAGAGCTCCGCAATACAAGAACGTTTGGCGCGGCCGCACGAAACGCGCGCGCATTCAGTTCCTTTATGGGTTTACTCCGTTCGCGAGTGCACAGGCCTTCATTTTTGCCGAGGCGCCGATTTTTTTTTCTTTTTCACTCCCCGCTCCCGGGGAGCGTAGCTTCTTTTACAAGGCGGGCTTTGATTGGATTTTTCGAAAAGCCGTTCGCAAAAATTGATTAGCGCGGGGAAACGGGTGACGCTCGGCGACGGGAGTAATGTTATGTAATTTTCCTTCCGAATATGGGCATATAATATCGTTTACGAGCGCGGCTAACGGCGAGGGAAGGAAGGCCGTGCGCAGTCGGAGTCGGCTGGCCGCCGGGTTATTGTTAATTTTTGCCGCTAGCTAAGAGCGAATTTCGTGCGCCGTAAAGCGAGTACGGGTATAGAAGCGCGGAGTACGCCGGGGAGCGAAGGTGCAATTTTGAAAATTAGCGCAAAAAATTGTTTCGAATGGGTTAATTACTGTGAAAGCTCGGCGCATGCATTTTGCATGCCTCGCTTCTTGCAAAATTTGTTTATTCTTGAAAGCGGTGCGTTGCTTTTTTTTTTTTTTTAAATGAAGGTTTGATATTGAAAATTGTGAATTTTTCTTTACATTTTAAAATAAGCTTTGATCTCCGAACGAATAAGAAAACTGCTTTTAAAATCCTTAACTTTTAAATAAAAGCTGAAAAAAAATGACCGGCATCCAATTGAAAAGCCCGGCTTCGCGCAAAAAAATCCAAGTATCTAAGCGGAGAGACGAGCCCGAGGAGTCACTGACCCCGACGCGCGTTTTCTGAATAAACCCATTAACGCGGCCTAATGTCCGCGGCGCGGAAAACGCGCGCTCACGCGTGTCTTCTTTCCTCGCGCGGCGCATTGTTCCGTCGTGTAACGTACTTATTCATAAAGCACAGCGCCACTAGCCGCGGGACACACTCGCTGGCAGCTGACTTCATTACCGCGGAACAAGAGCGTTCGAGCTTCTGTTCAGCGCCCTTTTTTCCGTACTGCCCTGCGGGTTCTGTAAGCTTATTCGGAGCGGAAGAGTTTTCATTTTTTCTCGTTTTTCGATACATTTTCGCCATTTTATTGATGCGTCTTAACGATTTATGGGTTGCTCGTTATTATCTTGACTGTTCACTCCTGTTAAAAGGGCCTCATTTGCCCGTTAAACGCCTAACAGTAAAAGTTTTGCAATGACATTGTTCTCGAACGTATAGCCGTTCTCCCGATGCTTTTATTTTAATCAAATTAATCTGAAATTTATTACGTCTGGTCTTAAACTTGTAACGACGCTTCAAATTACCATCAAAGCAGACAATAACGACACTAACGAAAGCACCGCGCAGCCGTTCCTTTTGTCAATACGGCCCATAGACGTAATAACTGGGTGACTGCAGCGATCTCGCGGCCTCGCTTGGCTCTCCGTCGTGGTCTCTCGGCTCATTCGACTGCATGAATGTGTGCTTTCGTTCGTACATTGCCGAGTCGCCCGTGAATCATGGCAGAGAGATTCGCATCGTCACGTCTTCGTAAGAGCGAACTCCCCGTAACGACGCTTTAGCATTGTGCTCTCTCTTATGTATGCGTATATATATACTCGCGGCAATGTCCATTTAGAGTAAATGGAGGCGTTTTGCTTAAAAGCGAAAATAATCGCCGGGAATTAGAGGCTGATTGTTTTATTTATTGCGGCTGATTCATCGCGGGAGAATCGCGAGAGATTTTTTAGCGTTTTCAAAGGCAGACGCGCAGAGAGAGAGAGAGAGAGAGGCTGTTGACTGCATGATTTGTGAATTGATGCCGCGGCGTGCTTTTTTTTTTTTGAGCGGAAGAGTCGCTGTAAAGCCGTAAAACGCGGTTTAACGTTGAATGGAGGATAAAACGTGGAATTTTTATGTCGGAAGCGCGTGCATGCTTTCTTCGTTGTCGAACTAAACTCCGCCTACTGTTTCTCGTAGAATTTTACAATCGTCATTGCTTTTAGATTCCTTAAGCCTAAATTTTGAGAGTCGTTTACGACGCAGCGTTAAAAAATAGCTTGTAAATTAATAGAGTTATTCCCTTAATCGCTACTTGCGTACATTGGCTTTACCGAGTTTCCATTCCTTGCGCAGTCCCTACGTTTCCAGAAAATTCACCTAATAAATAATCAGCGGCAAAGTAGTTTCCCACATTTATTACCTCCCGTTCCGTATCCTCGAACCGCGTCCATCAAGTTGAGGCCAAAGAAGGCAAACGAGAGACAAAGGACGTTACACAAGCCAAGTATAACGAAAAGCGCAAAAAAAAAAGAAAAAAGCGCGCGCCGCGGAAAATGATATCCCCCGCAGCAGCACGTGTGCAACGTCAGCATTGTTCGCCGACTGCCGGACGGAACAGCTGTGTGCCCGTATAGACCATAAGGAGGTCTAGAGAGTAAGTCGCCACGGTTAGGGGTTCGATGGACTCTGTCTCTTGGATAGCTTTCGCCGCCGAGCTCCCTGGAGGATGTCGTGCATGCCTATGGCGAGGGAGTTCCGCTTTTTCATGCTTTGACGCTTTTTTCCGCGGGTGAAATCGAAAGCTTGATTCGCAGCGATTAATTCGATTGGAAGAAAGCGCGTGGAAATAGTTTATGGAAAGTTTGTGACGTTGGAAAGTGTCTTGGTTCTTTTAATAGTTATGTTTTTTAGTTAATTTTTTTACTACAAGTTTTAAATTTTGAAAAATAATTAGAAGTTTAAATGCAATGAAGTATTTGAAAAGCAGAATATTAGTCCATAATTTATACAATCAGTCTATTTCGCAGCGCTTTTTCATTAATTAGTATGCTAAAGTAAGAGTTGCAGAGTTTTTTACGTTCGTTTTCTTGCCATCCTTCAAAACAGTCTCGCATCTTGAAACAACAGAAGCAAACCACTTACGAATCACATTAGCGATTCATAGCATTCGAACCTTTTGTCTCAAGCATGATTTACCGATCTCACCCCCAAAAGCAACCGCCTACCGTTCCCCATAAATCGCGGCAGATTGCTCTCGAAAAAAAACTCGGGGGCCCCAAATCTCTTTTTTTCGGAAGCGAGCCGCGTCGAATTCGGCCGATCGAAGGTATGTGTGCCACTCGTTATTCATCGCTCTCGTAAAAAAAGCGGTTCCGCCTCTCTCGCCTCTCTGCATCGTCGGCGGGGGGAGGAGAGGGAAAACGGCGCTTTCTTCGCGCGAAATTTTTCGTAGCTGTACATCAGCTCGCCGGTGCCATATATCTTGCGCGAGAATTGCTTCTTCGCCGCGGACGCGATGCAAAATTGCTCCCCCGTTTTAATTAGTTCTCGTAAATCAGTTTTCTCCCGCTTTTTTTCGATGCTCCCACTGGCTTCTAAACTCAATAACGAGGCACTTTCTAATTTCGATTTTAGGCGGACGATGTGGGAATGATCGAAAATTATGAAATGTTTGCCCGGCCGAAGCTAAAAATTGCGGTAAATTGATTGAGTTGCGCTCTCTTTTAATTAGCGCATATAATACAGTTGTAAATTTTTTAGGAGTAATTTTATCGGTTCTTTTTATATGCGTGTAACGAAGCGAGCGCCGATCGTAGCTTAATAAATTTCCGAGCTTGTTTTTTTTCGCCCCGTCGTTCCTCTTTTTATTGCGGCATAGAGAATCATTTTGCGGTCTCGCTGATTAGATCGAACTTTCTCTCCGTCTCTCTCCTTCTGCCGAAGAACAGCGGGCACACAATATTATGGCCTCGAGCGAGATGCAGCATCGCTTGCAAAGATCAAGATTGTTCTATACGGTTCTGATTCATCGTCTCCGACGATGATTTCGGTGTCTGTGGAGGAGCGCTGCTTTCGTTTCGATTTCCTGTTGCGAACTGTTTGTGTGATGTATTGTGACGTTTATACGATGCTAATTAAACTTTTTGTGTAGCTTAACTGTATTATTATAAGAGGATAGCATTGTTTTATTTATCATTAACAAGATTGTATATCTAACTGACATAAATTGAATAAAAATGCCATTACAAAAATTGAATTTAAAAAAGCGTGACGCGATCATAATAAATTACAGATTTTTATGACGCGTAATTATAATACTTTCTCAATAAAACTCACGGATGAGACAGACTTCATTTAAATTCAATATTTATTTCTTATCTCTATGAAGATCTATTAAAATCATTCAGCATAACATCTGGATTTAATTAGCCGTACTCCCGTAGAATATATCAACCGGTCCTGTTGGTTAAAATATTACAGATTAGTTAGATCTACCATTATTAATAAGATCGTTTCGAAAAGCTGACTGTGAATCTGACAGAAAGCAGGTGAGCTTAGATCGGGAAAAAACATAGATATTTTATTACCCGCCTTACGGGTAAAGAAATGTAGCAAAAGTATAAAAACACAAAATTAAAAGATTTATACGAAAAATCGCCGAGCAAGAATCACAAAATAAATTTTTTCTATTGAAAGACAAAGGAAATAATTAAAAAAAAAAAAAAAAAAAATAAAGGAAATAATGACATCAAATTAGAAAATAGTTAAGATTATTGAAGAAATAACAGAGTGAATGCACGGGATTATAGGAAACAGAATTTACTTTATTCAAGCAGATGAACCTCTAAAAATTTTAAGGAAATTAAAGGCTTTCGCGTATTAATAAATATAATATTTATAAATAATACTATTATTATATTACATTCAAATTTTCTCATCCTTTATTTTGCAATTTAATTAATATTATAAAATTAATAAATAATATAATTGTTGACAATAGTACCATAATAATACTATTATAGTATTTAAATTTTGGCGCCCAACTCCATGAAGTTTAGTTTAAACGTCGACCGCTAGGCGGCTACCGAAAATTTCACGCTCTCGCAAGTGGCCAAATCGCTTGCCGGTTCGTATATAAGGAGGCTCGAGAGCTCTGCAAGTGTACTTGCTTCGGCAGTACATATACTAAAATTGGAACGATACAGAGAAGATTAGCATGGCCCCTGCGCAAGGATGACACGCAAAATCGTGAAGCGTTCCACATTTTTTGCAATTTTCACTTTTAAACTAAAATTTTTATAAATTTTTTTTTTTTTAATTTTTATATATTTATCAAAAAATTAACATTGAGAATTATAGTAATTTTTGCAATTTTCACTTTTAAACTAAAATTTTTTTTTTTTTTTTAATTTTTATATATTTATCAAAAAATTAACATTGAGAATTATAGTAATTAATTATACGAAAATTAGGGTCATTCATCGAATTAGATTGCATCATAAATATCTCCAAAAATAGCCTTCAAAGACGAAACATTCTATAACTAATTTTCTCCCATAAAAATGATTTAGAAAACGTTCCGTTACCAAATTGCCCTTTTGCCCAAGAAAAAAAAATCGAGGAGAAAGCCCATTAATAACGACTTTTCACATCTGATAAACGCGCGGGGTTAAGGCGCATCTGCAGGGTCTCGAGCCATGAGAACCACTGGCATGTGTCGGCCTTTGAAAAAGGGGAAGAGCAGATTCTCGACCTACAAGGGGCTACTATGTATCGGCGCCCAGACGGCCGACTTGAGAGAAGGGGAGGTTAAAAGGCGCCAATCAACCGCGCGGTTTTAAGATAAGACTCAATGAACGGAATTTCTTTATTCGGTGACGGTCTCTGGCTTGTGTTAGTGATATTATGAAAATTTATCGAATAATTAATTTATTTCTATAATTCTTGTGTTATTAATGATTTTTTTTTCTTTTGTTTCAGGTAAGTCACGTTCTGTCGCGGATAAACAAATCAAAATAATTACTGAAAACAAGCAGAGGGCGCATGGTTCGATTTTTTTCACGTATTAACGTACAAAAAAAATATTTTCAATTTTAAGTTATCAACTGAATTATTCATTTTTTAAAGCTTGACTAAGTTTATACGTATTAATTTTTGTATCTTTTTAAAATATCACCTAAGTAATCATTGCTCAGTCCGCGGAAACTCGTTAAAAATCACTTCCTAAGCCCTCCCATTACTTAAACAAAGAGTTCATTCGTACACTTCTATTCTATATTCCGCATTAGCAAAAAGAGCCGAGATAATGTCAGCGGCGCGATTAGTCCGAACGGAACTCGAGGACGAGCGCAGATAAGGTCTGGAAATATTTGCCTCCTCGGCGTCATCCTTGGTGCCTTCTCGGTTTCAGCATTTTTTTTTCTTTTTTCGAGGAATCGCTCGCTATAACGCGCTCGCAAGCGATACAATAGAACGAAAGACGCTCGTCGTCGGCGTCGCGCAAAGGTGTACAACAAAAGTTTTAGGCGGGATTGTGTACGAGAGGAAAGTGCTTACCTTCATAAGAATGCGAACGCCCGCTTCATGGGAAAGTGGAGAGGGTCGGAATACTCGGAAGGTTGGAGGGAAATTCAATTTATTAGGGATAATAGAATTAGAATTACCTATGAATTAACGTCGGCGATGCTAAAAAAGACTAAAGTATTGGATGAATAAAATATCAACGCTTCTGCCTATTCACCTCGTGAGAAAATACTTGAGAAACCATAGTTTTTTGCTTCAAAAGATATTTTAAATTTATATTCTTAAAACGTTTATAAATCCTAAATTCATATAATTAACATTTTACAAAAACTCTTCTGTAAGTAAGAAATGATCCTTTCGCGTAAACAAAGATTTAGTTATCAATGCAAATGCGCTAATAGCCGCAATTGCAGCCGACAACTGCGCAGCATGTAAGAACACCGGTACAAGCTGCAGGCAACGAGGAAACAATGAATCTCCGCAAAGGAGCGAGTAACGACCGGTTCCGTATATATTCCCTCCGACGCCGCCGCCGCCGCCGGTGGATTTTAATTTTATTCAGCTCTCGCGTCGTCCTCGCCGTACTAAATGATTATAACAGCTTCGATAAAGGAGCGGCCCCGAAGTCTCTCCCTCTCTCTCTCTCTCTCGGCTGCAGTGCACCGCGTGGCATCTGTTGCAGAAAAAAGAGCGCTGTTGGCGCGCGGGACGGTGCCGCTTCTTCGGGAGGGTCAAACTGTATATCCCCTCGAGGCGGGTAAAAAAAAAAAAGAAAAAAGGAGCGGAGAAACGTGCCGATGCGGATCCCCGAGGGCTCTCCGGCCTTTGGAGCGGCGGGAAAGGTGGAAGGCCCGAAACGAACTGCGCTTTACGGCCCGGGGCCTTATCGGTTTTCGAAAATTTTTGCGCTTCTTGTTGCCGCGCTGTGTTTTATGGACGAGGTCGGACAAGAGATTTATTGATTTTCCTTTTTGGGGAGGTGTGTGTATATTCAAATGTTCGGCGGTTCGTGGGAGTAACTGTTATGTTCTTGGTGTCGCGATATTTGCGGAAGAAAAGACAAATGTAAAAAATACTGTTTTGTAATTTAGCATGCATACGAGGACAATTATTACAAATTAAAATTTGTTTAACCAATATCAGGAAATAGAAAAACAATTTTCATTTACATAAGAATTAAAATTTTATAAAATTCATGAATCTTCGAAACTTGATAATTTCTATTAAAAAATTGCAATTATTACTTGGGGAAAAAAAATGAAAGTCTTCCCTAAAAAAAAACGAGTGAAATAAAGCCACAAACAAACACCGACCTCGCGAAAAAACCGATGCACCGAAACATCCGGGAATATGGGAAAAGGTATAAAACCGGCCGCGGGTAGAAGCAGAAGAAAAAAAAGGCCCTCGGGTCCTTCGGAGTCGACAGCGACTGGATCGCGGGGGCGAGACGCTCCCCGAGAAAAAAGGAGCGACAAAAAGCGCGCTCGGCGCTCGGTAGCTCGCGCGATCGCAGATCGCCGATAAAGTTCGCAAAGATGAAACCCGATAAGGCCCCCGCCGATGGCCATTACTCCGTCCTTCCCCCGAAGGCTCCTCCTCTCTCTCACTCGGCTAACGAATTTTATTTTCCCGCCTTTCTTTTTTTTTTTTATCGGAGCCCCCTACAATGGCAGCGCCGTTTCTGCGAATTCTCTACAGCGACGTTTTCTTTCGACGTCATTAATAAGGCGATAAGGGGGGGCTGGGCCCCATAGATATTTTTCCGCGGGAGAGTCTGCCTCGCGTGTGTCGCCGCCGTTCGGCCCGTTGAAAACTCGCCGGGGACTCCCGTCGGGGCTGGCTTTTAATTAGCGTGGGACTCGCGATGTTATGCTATATATCGGAAAACTATATTTCGATTTATTGTTGCTTAATTTGTTTGAGTTATTTTTTCTTAATTAGCCCGGCTGGCTCGTTTGTTGAGGAAATGTTGCAATCTATCATAATTGTTATTACGACATAAAGAAACTTTGAGCCTTAATTTTTTATTAGCTTTTTATTGCTCCTTTAGGCCATTTAGTTTGGAAAAGAGTATCAAAGGAAAACCATCGGGAGCTTAGGGTACTGATGAATATTCGTCCAACTGACTGCACGGTGGTGCAGCGAACAGTTGATACTCGGGGCGTCTGGGGCAAGGTTGTCGTCAGCCCCGCTGACGAGTTTTGATGGACGACTCCGAGATGAAACACCTGGCTTCCGTAGAGCATAATTGTCGATCTTAATTATTGATATTATTGACTTTATTTATTACGAACGTACATTAAATTAATTAATTCTTAATAAAAATATTTACGATTAATTTAACCTCGTACTGCGCTAAAGACAAAAACGCATTTCCAATTTCGCAACTGTAAATTTTCCGAAAAGCTCAAAAAGAAAAATTCTAACAGAACCCGGCGGAGGCCCAAAAAAGTCAAGCGCACCGCAAGAATCCCAAGTTCTTACTCGCCGATAGCGAGGAGAACCGAGTCGCCCGAGCCGACGCCGTTAGTGTCAGGCAGAAATTCATCTCGGCGGCGTATATACCCTCGGAAATAAAAAATGTCTCGGGAGAGACACTGTGGCACGTCTCTCTCTCCGGGCCGCGAGTGTGAGTTCACGGCTCGGCGGTATATATCTGTATCGGGAGAGGACGTGGGGTCGCGGATGAAAACGCGAACGGGTTATGTACCGGACCTAGTTAGCCGGGGGACCTGACGCTAATGGCCTCTCCGGGAGCTGAACTGTGTGCGCCTCTTTCGCTCGAGTTTTTCTTATTTTCTGCCGCTTCTTTCGCAAGCCCGGCTGATGAAGTGTTTCGAGGGTCGGGCTTTGGAATTTTGGAGTTTCAGATTTCTTTTAAGGTTGGAGCGTTTAGATGATTTTCAAACAGTTATTCTCCCGTTATGCTACGACTTCTTGGTAGATCGAAAGTATATATAAAGTTTTCTCAATTATTATCGTCGAAAATAAAAAGAGTAATCTTTCAAATACAATCTTCCCTCCAAGATGCACATTAAAATTTTCTTACCGCAAAACAAGAAAGAGAGCAAAAAGAACAAAGCCTCGCGCTGATACACATAATATCAAAACCTCATCAATTCGGCGTATCGCTCGAGTTTCATCATCGTCTCAATCATCCAGCGGCCGGCATTTCTCGAGTTCCAGTCGCAGCGCCTCCGCGATTGTTTCTCATCTCCCCGCGGGAGTTAAAAAAAAAAAAGGGGGGGCATAAATAAAGAGATCTCTTCCGAATCAACACGTCCGTCCGATCCTCCTGCGCGCCGTTCCGTTAATCGCGTTTTCTCATATGCCTTTCTCCTCGCGAGCGCCGCATATAAACACGAGTCATCGCCTTAGAGCCGCGAGCTCGTGTCCATCCCCGAAGGGTTTTACATCGTGTGTCCCGAGGTTACGGTTGCCCAAGATCTTTTTTCCCCCCTCTGTCTTTCCGCGTCGTTATGCATGTAAGGAAAATAACGCCGATGGAACGGTGGTCCTTCTATGAGCTCACGTGTCCCGCTGCTTCTTATTCTGAGTAGACGCTGTTCTTCGGCGTCTGACGTTTCTGTGTTTGGTCACGAATTTATAAAGGTCGCGTGTCTTCAAATTTTTATTTTCTAAACCATGGGTTATTTGAAATACAAGTTTTATTCGATAATAATTAAATGTTTAATAAATAAATATTGATACCACAACAATATCTTATTCACTTAGTTTTATGCAAACATTTTCACGTTATAAATTTTTTGTTCTGTCTCGTTTAAATCGGACTAAATCTCAGCCTTTTTTCTCTGCTAAGCAAATCCTTTTTACTAAAAAAAAACTGCCTCTGCCTCGGGCGAGCCTTTGACGACATAATTCAAGGGACGGCGGTTTTTCCAAAAGCTGAGTCACGTCGTTCGGCGAGCGTCGCCGATGTCGAAATAAGAAACGAGGTGCCAATACCGCCGTGGACAATGACAGACGCGGCTTGTATATACATATATAAATACCGAGAGCGGGCACGCGAGGCAAATAGAGAATCGCTTCTCGTTTTTTGCGTCTGGACGGGAACTTTGCGCGCTGCATGCCTAATGAGATCTGCATCGTTGCCCGAATGCCATTATTTTTATTATATCTTATTAAGTGGACGCTCGAGCTTCGCGCGACGCGCTTTTTTCCGCGGCTCTCGTTCGAACGCGCGATGCTGCACCTTCCTGGCATATTTTGATCCGTCAATTTTTCAAAGTAAGTTATTTATCTGGTTATTAAATTTACTCAAGATAACTAATCGACTTACAACGTGTACCAAACTCACTATACAAGTAACAGTTAAGCCGGGGAAGAAAAGTCCTTTGCGAAAAAGTGCAGGTGTATTAAACACCGTATCGCCGTAAAGAGCCCGCTAAAATATCTCTATTTTATGAATTATCCGCGCAACAAGGTTGTACCAAAGCCAAGCTCTCTCACACACTTAGCCGGACTTTTGCTCGTTACGCGATATGTACGCTCGCGGAAAAAGCTGTGTGCGCAGACGCCGTATACACGCCGGAGGGACGTCTCTTATCTGCTCGCGGCTTGGCGCAGCTGCGCCGCGGCGCATAGCTTTCGTATCTCCGGGAAGGGACTTTTATAGAATTTCAATCAGCCGTTCGGTGGGGCATTATATAAACTCGTCGCGCGGCACAATCGGCCGCCGCGGCTTATCCACCTTCCGCCGTAAAAATATTAATAAGCCGATCTCACGGCGCTGCGGAGGTGACAAGCGGCAGTCTTCGTTTTTCAGCTACCGCCGGGGGCTAATTGCCCGGCGACTGTAATCCTTAATGCGCAATTAATCTTAATTTCCGGATCGAGCTGCGCGCTTATTAACGCCGTTCTGCGCCTTAACGATCTCGTTATTATGCACAAGTGATGCTGCTGCTGCTGCGTGTTGCTGCACCGCGCGGGAAATCGCTAAGATGGCTGCGAGCATTTTGATTATCGTGGGTGCGCGGGTCGATGGAAATTCACGCGAGGCTGTTGCGCCTTTTGACAATGCGGCTTTGTTTTTATGTTTTCTTTTTGGGACGTGGAATTTAAGCGAGCGCCGTACTCTAATTTGGTCATTGTCGGAAGTTGGAATTACTTTGGAAAATTAATTTTTTCATATAATTTGACGCAACGGATGATTAAATTTTCTTAGATTTTTAAAAACAACTAATTAATAATATATCTTGTTTGCAAAAACTTTCGTTGTGTAAAATCATGATTATTAAAACAAAAGTAGTTGGCGATAATCGACTGCATCTCACAACGGCAGCACTGTAAATTAAGATAAACGCTTCGTGAAATCTTCTATTTGGGCCCGCAGCGACCGACTCACCTTTGAAAAATAAACTCTTCGCCGAGACGATCAGCCCCAGAACAAGATCGCAGCCTCGCACGTCGTTCCTGCGCGCTTTTTTGCTCCTCCGAGCGTAATTACTCCGAGTCCAGGCTCGGACTGGTCTCCACCGAAAAACCTAATAACTGTTTTGCATTCGCTCGGTAGCGAGGAGCCCTTCATTAGCTTAGAATCGAACCGGTTGCAGCCGCGTCAGATTGCGCAGAGAGAGAGAGAGAGGGAGAGACCAGAACCAGAATCGGTTCGTAGCTGAAAATAGAAAAAAGCAGGGCGAAATAATCTCCGGGCTAGACCAGGGAGAGAGAGAGAGAGAGAGAGAGCGAGAGAGGCATCGCGTGCTCCGCTGCATCCATCAGCTTCAGCGGGGCGCGTTGCTGTAATTTTCGAGGCTCTCCTCGCGAAGCAGGGAGGGGAAGGAAGAGGGGAGCGGAGTGCGCGAGGTAACGATTAAGCCGAATCCGATTACGATAAGACGCGAGCCGCGGGGAATCGACGGCCGCTGAGCTGATTCGTCGTTGCGCCTTTGGCTTTGGCTTCGATTTCCTTGCCTTTTCAGTTGAGATTTTTCTGAAAATATGATCTTTCGCCGAGAATAAAAAGTTTATAGTTTTTTTTTTGTTGCTTTTAAATTACATGTGTGAGGGTATTCATATCCTAAAATAATACATGACGTTATTAAGAAACGACTGCTTTACTAGTTAAAAATAAAACGCTCGAAGAAAAAAAAAACTTGTTCCTGCATTTGATAAATGTAATGTTGGTTTTTCTAGGGTATAAAATTACATAGAGCAACTTTTTATGTTGAGGATACGTGATAAATTCTTATTTATAAAACAACAAGTATCGAGCGAAGACCAATGAGTCCGTTGAAAAACAAAACCGAATGCAATTTTATTCACCTATTTAAACTTCAATTACGAAAACGAATTACTCACGAAGATTAAAGTACTCCACATTCTACGTATGCAAATTAGGGCTTATAAATTCTAAAATTAACCCACATCTCGCACACCCGAGTACTAAATGGGCGAGCAAATCCACTATAAACATTTCTGCATCATCCGCATACATTTGCCGTGAAAAACAAACTATAACGGTTGCACCTTCACTCATTAACTGGCTTTCCCAGTACCGAGAATATCCACGTCGGTTTCTCTGTACATTTTTCCTTCCGAAATCGATCTCGAAGACTTATTCGATCTGCGCATGCCTGCGCCTTCGTATACGAGCACCAAATTAATTAAGACTTATTATTCAATTTGTCTTTCGCTCGAGTTTTCTCGTTTCTCGACCGCTCCGACTTTTCTTTTTCTGCCACTTAACGATCTGAGCTTCCCTCGCGGCTTTTCCGATCGCTCTGAAGGTGGAGAAATTGAGATCGATTTATACGGGATATTGTGCTGCGCACGTGTAGATACGTACTCGCTTGGGATATAAATTGGGATATGAATTCTTATTTATTGCTAATGATCGGGTCAACGAGTAATCAAGTGAATTCATTTAGCGCTGGAATAGTTTTTCCAGCCGACTATCCGCCGCACTGTTTGTTTTTATAATTAATAACGGCCGTTGTGGAGAGCACTAAAAAATAATTAATAAGATTTGTTAGCAGCAGTCTATTACGTTCGGGTATTAAAAACGCTTATTCTCTCGTTTCCTAACCCGCCATTTTTATATAAAAAAGAATAACCAGAAGCTTTAAAAGCATAAAGTTTTGAAATATCACCATTCTTACGTTAAAAAAGACATGATAATAAAATGTTTGATTATGGTTCCTTTAAAAGCTTTAAAAATAAGTAAATCTTTTTTTAACATCAGCCTCTTCTCCAAACTTATCTTTGACAAGACTCTTAAGCCGTCGAATCTGCCGGCCTAAACTCAAGCCTCATGGCTTTTAAGATTATCGTAAACCTCCAAGATAATTGATCGACGTTCTCGTAAATTCTCCGCGCAAAATTAATAAAATCATTAAAATTCAGTTAACCCCCTTAATGGGCAGATTTCATAGCCGGTACATTAATATCCCCCGGCGCTCTTAAAATTCAAGCGAATCCTATAAAAGCGTCTCTCAATAAGAAAGGGTAAACGCCGCTACCGGCGCTCGGTATTATTATGATATTACACGTTTACGTCAGTCGGAGGAGCCGTATAAAGTCGGTGAGTTACGCGTTTAGTGGCTCGCGTTTTTCCTCCTTTTTCTGTCCCCCCACCGCCTCGCGGTAAGTCGAGCTTTCCTTCCTCATCGCTCGTTGAAATCACCGAGTTCAAGATGGCCGGTGATTAGAATGCCAGCAAGTACAGACAGTTATCGATTAGCTTGATGGAAGATACGCGGTTCAACCTGCGTATTTCGGTGCAAATGATTTCAGTAAAATTATTGATGCAGTAACGATGTAGTATGAACAAAACAAGTAAAAGGTATTCAAAATTATTTTTAAAATTAAAATTAATCCTATTTTCGCTATTTTTCATAGCTCATATATATATAAAAAATTAGTAAAATAAAGGCTTGAGAAAATTATTAAAAATTCCTGTAAAAACCAGTTACCATCTATCTATAATTCCACAAATTACCGTAACTCCCACTTCACCCACATAGCGATAAAAATCAGAGGCACACCGTATCCCGAGGATGTCGCCGTGTCTTCCACGCTCCAAAAACTTTATTCCGCTATGCCAACGAACGCGGCTTATCGCCGGTCAAGATATACGCTCGCGTAAAGCCGGTGGGACGATGAGTTAATGGATTTTTGTCGAGCGGTCAGACGGAAAGCCAAAGAGCCCTCCCGCCCAGACACGGCTTGTTGGCTCGCATTACACGCCGCGCCGCGGACGGCGACCGTATACCGCACTTTTCCGTTGGCTGCGCCGCCGGAAAAATGCCACTTAGGTGTAGCACAGAGCGGCGGAACGCGCGCCGGTTTGGATGCCTGACTCCGCGGCACGCAAATTCTCCGGTGGCTCTCTATTTGTTGGGTGTCTTGTATGCGAGAGAGAGGCGGGTGAAAAATCTGCGCGAATTTGCCGCGTACCTGGGATTTGTTTGTTTGAAAATGTTGCTGCTTGCGCATTTTTGCGGAATGCCGGGCTGGTTAATTAAGTTGATTGGGTCGCTTAATTATTGGGGATACGTAAAAGTTTGTATTTATACGAACGAGTACGTAATTAAATCGCGGAATAATATATAGAATCTCTTTTGATATTAATTCTTCGTTTTTGAGCGAAAAAGATTTTTAATAATGATATTTCTCTTTTGTTATAGGTAAGTCAACTTTCATAAAGGCGCAGTCGAGGGCTATTACTGTAAAATACGTTTCTCAAGGTCAGATTATAGTTTAACAATAATATTACGTTATTGACATAACTCGCTTACTAAATGGCCTATTACGCGAAATATCATCAGACCCATTACAGAGCTACACCAAGATTCGAAAGCGGAAAAGAGTCGAAAGAAGCCCTAAAATCGTTAAACCCCGCACACCCGAATCTAATACTCCCCGCCTCGAGCTCCGTCCCCCAACGAGCGTCAGGCATTCCTTCCATCCTTCCTGCACTCCTATCCTTCCTTTATCCTGTTCCTCCCCTGTAAACAGAATGCGGGCCCTCTCGGCAAGTGGCGGCGACTTTTTCAGGACGGTCAGTAGAGGCGCACCTTCGTCACTCGGCTCTTTCTTCCTCTCTCTCTCTCTCTCTCTCTCTCCCCGGCAGTGCCGAAAGAGACAGAAAATTCCTCCGAAGGTTCGCGCCGAGCGCGGCCTGGGAGCCTCTCGGCAGGCAAGTCCGACTAAGGAGAGGGGCCCGACCACCGGCAGATGTTCCTGCCCCGCCGCCCGCACCCAGGGGTGTACAAGGACCCTAAGCGCCCCACTTTTTCGCGGGAGCTGTCGCTCTGTTTGTGTACGTGAGAGTGATTGGATTAACGGCGCTCGGTCTCTGCCTGCGTTTTCTTCGGGGCTAATTTGCAGGGATGGGACTGTGCGACGATTGTTTCAATTAAGAGATTTCGAATATTGGATTTAAAATCGTCATTTTTTTTTTTTTTTTTTTTTTTTTGTAAAAATCTTAAATGCCTAAAATATACAAGGTACTTAGAGTGTAATTATGGTTAGAACGAGATTTTTAAAATCATAAATTAATTTTTTATACGTTCTACTAAATTTATAATATTCAATCGTTAAAAAGGGCATCACAATAAAAATTCAAATTAGAGGAGAGATAATTGTATAGAACCAGTAATTATTTTTCAAACGAGATATTTTTCATTTCAATTTATTTATCAATTAAAAATGTTCGCGTTGTAAACGAAATAAAGATTTTTCTCAGAAAATTAAAAATATAAATGGGTTTGTAGGTAAGGTTTGTAAGGTGCTGCTCTTCGTGGTTTCAAGGGTATGCAGATAAAAGTGGTTGCAACCTACTTTATCGACTTGAAAATTTGTTACTTTGTAAAACTTTTTTCTAAATTGTAATCTTAAATGTATTCATACATTTTAATATTTTTATATTTTTGTTTCATACAAGTGACTAATTTTTTAGCTAGAAATTCATAAAATTATAATTGCACTCCAATGTAAAATTTTGAATCTTTTAATTATGGCAAAGAAAACGATGAAATTTAAAAAGCCGCAAGATCCCATTTATATTTTGTCTACAATATTCGAATACAGAGCAATTAGAACCTTCAGAGTGAAGAAATACCTTTTATGCAGCACGCGAACTGTAGTAAAAAAAAAAAAAAAAACTAAAACTGAAACAAAGGTATTTGTATCCGACAATAAAACTAAACGATCGTAATAGCAAAGTTAATGTTATGCAAGCGCGCTTATAAAGTGCAGTTACGTCTAATGGCTCATAGTCGAGCCGCAACAATGCTAATAAAATTAAGGCCTAAAAAGTTTCGTTCGGAGAGATGAAAAAAGGAAAGAGAGAGGTAGACACGCAGATCAATAAAGTCGAACGAAAGGTGCTCGAGTGCAGCTGCCGCTGACGCCGCCTGCCTGTATGGGTACGTTATAATGCGCGCGCGAGAATTTAAACTTCTTTCATCTGCCTTGTTTAAAGGACTGATCCGACTCCTGTTTAAAGTCCACTTTGCTCAGTACCTGCACTGCTGAGCAATTTTTAAATTTTTTATGAATCGATCGTTTTTAATTTAGTTGAATTAATTGTTAAATACGAACGATAATTCCTTTTCTACTTATAGATTTTTTACAGTAGCTCACCAGCGATTACATTATAAACGCCCTCGTCAATTATCAAAAATCCTCGGAAAGGCCTGCAAAAAGCTCGATTATTAATTTGAATAAGACGAAGGAAGGCTCTCCTCCTCAAGCGAGCAGCCCTTAACGAACTCTCCTTGCACCTACAAAGCAGCCTCTCACAAAGCCCCGCGAGAGTAAACAAAACAGGCGGCGAGGCATTGTCCGCTCGACCACCTAGAAAAAAGCATTAGAGCCCTTGTAAGGGTTAAGGAACACGTTTCTCTCTCTCTCTCTCTCTCTCTCTCTCTCTCTCCCTCTCTTTCTCCAGGCCGTTCTCACGTTGGTCCGCGAGGAAGAAGGCGAAGAAGCGGGGAAAAAAAGAGCGAAATTCACGCGACTAACGAACGGCCATAAATTGCGCAATAGAAAAGGGCGAGCACGCTTAGCGCGGGGGCCCACTTAGTCGGCGTCGAACGCTCTCTCTCTCTTTCTCTCTTTCGCGAGAGATGCCATTATAATACAATAGGAGTCGCGGGAAAGGGGAAGTGTCTGCCCTTCTTAGGGCTTGCCGGGAAGGTGGAATGGCAACAGGCGAAGCTGCTACCGGGCTTCGCTGCCGTCGTCCCCCGAATCGGATGTATTGGGATGCTCGCCGTGTGGGGGGGGGGGGGGGTCAAGGGTAAAAGTCATTTTGCCTTCTTGCTTAGAAGTGCTGCGGACGTTTTCGTTTTGGAATTCTATTGTTCGTTTTAGAATAACGATTATGCGGATCGCTTACGTTTCGTGCTTAAAAGTAACGATTTGACGTTAAGAAAACAATTTGTTTTTTTTTTTTTTACTAAACGCATCGTTTATCAGACCTCTTAATAGCGGTTTAAACAAAACTCTTGTTAAAACAAACGACATCGCGCCATCTCAGTGCCCCGGGAATCTTAATCAGCAAAAAAAACGCAATCGCGGCCCTCTCGATACGTCGATCGGGAAGACGCGGCCGCCGTCAATAGGTTAATATTTCCTCGGCGAAAATATGTTTTGCCCGCTCGCCAATTAGCGACTTCGGTAAGGAAGATCCCCCGGCGCAATAAAGTAATCATACCGCGCGTAAGTCATCATCTCGTCCGGGGGCCCGAAATTTATCGGGAGCCGCGGCCGCCATAAATAACCGTTTGACTGGCGAAATTTTCGGGCCCGGGTGCATTATAAATATATATATGTATATACACGACATGCGTTTCGCCGCGCTTTTGTCGCTCAAGCCGACTCGCCATTCGTTATGTCGCGGCGGACGTTTTAATCGCCGAGGTACCGTTTTCGCTTCTGAAGATCGATGAAAGGGCTCGCGGGGCCTGATAACGATCGATATTGATTGTCTTGTAATTTTGGTAATTTTTACCGCGAGCCAGGCGGCAGTGAGCGATGGATAAGATGTTGTTTGAAATTAATATTTTACCAAAGCTTTTCTCACGGACCGATTGCTCCGAAGTAATGTTGAATTGAATTGTTATTGTTGAAGTATTTAGGTCTTAAACGGAAATTTTTTTAACTTCTTTATTTCAATTTCTTGGGAATATGGACTTTTATCCACGACAAAGGCTAAGAAAAGAAAGTTGAAAGAAAATAAAAGGCCGAATGAAAGCAAAGGAACTCGAGAGATCGAGATTTCCGGTCGCATCGCATTGAGAACGTATCAAAGTGAAACGCGGATATTTCGGAGCACTCCGCGTATGAATTATGGACGCTTCGTTTTTGCCTTCAAATTTCTGCGCGCACCACTGAGATACGGCGCCTGATTATTAGGTTACGAAAACCATCTTGTAAATCGCTCGAACACATTTATATCGGATGCAATCGGGACACCTCTCGTCCTCCTCCGTTTTTGCTCATTAAATCGAAATCGACCGGCCGTTACGCACCTCGAAATTCGTACCCACTTGCTTATTAACCCACCCCTCCCCTCGAAACCGTTAAGGGAATAGACAAAAATGCGCGCTCCCCGAGCGTGTAAAAGACGCCCTCCTTCGCGCGAGAGCCGTGCGTCGCGGAGCGCAAAAGCGCGAGCGAAAAAGCTAACGAGCTTTTCTGGCGTGCTTGACTGGTTAATTGAATTTACGCGGCCGGAATGCCTTAACAATCCGGAGAAATGCGCCGCGCGGGGCCGCCCGGAGAAGAAATTCGCGAGAGCGCTCGGCTGTGCATGATTTTATTCGCGCGGCCAATTACGGCGACAGGCCGAGCATGACGGCGCGCCGCTCTTTGTGATATCTTTCTGGGGCCTTCGGCCCTTTGAAGACCACCGACAATGCCGGAGGGAGGGAGGGAGGGAGGGGCAAGAAAGCGAGAGAGAGAGAGAGAGAGAGCGCGCGCGGCCCATTTGACATTCATCCGCATCCTGTCGGTTTCCGCGGACATTTTGCACGTACGCGCATGAGGAATGCGTGTACGCGAGTGCAGTTGTTGCTGCTGCTGCTGGCTTCTTGCGCTGCGCGGGACGTTCGGGAGGGAATGCTCTCTTTTTTCGGGGAGGCGAGAGATTCTGGTTTTGAAGGGTACCTGCTTTATCGGCCGTCGAAGGTTTACCGTCCGAGGGAAAAAATCGGTTCGTGGTGGTGCACAGCTTTTTTTTTAAAACGTTACGCACGTTTACTGTCACATTTTATTTTACAATCAAACAATCATTTTTTTAACAGATCCTCTTTTTTAATCGTTATTTTTAACTTTACCTTGATGAAAATTGTGCACATCTTTTACTGTTCCTATTTTCTTAAAAAAAAAAAAAAACGTAAAAAAACGTGATCAAAACGCAACTTCAATTTTTCCGTTAACAATCAAAATTACTAATTATTAATGAGAAAATTATCGAATCTGAAACTCGTGCATCATCGGATATCATAAAAAAGGGCCGTCTGCGGTCGGGCTTTTTTTGAAGCCCCCGCTCGGGGATATCGGATGTCGAACCGAGGGCAGGGTGTCGAGTGTCGCGAGCGCATTCCGGACCGCGAGGAGATGGTTTCTTCCTCCCGTTTGAAGTGCCTCCCATTATTGCGCGAAGGGGGGAAGTTCAATGGCGTCTTTTATCGCCGCGTGGGAGTGTCAGCCCTGCTTCGGGGATGTCTTTGTTGTGATAGTTTCAAAGTAGTTTTTGAGTGTCTTTTTATGAAATGGAAACTAGAGGAGGGAAGTGGGCACACTGTTGAAGATATATTTTTTAGCTTTGTTTTTTTAAAAATAAAATTTAGCATGAACTGTTTTTTTTTTTTGTTTTTTCAAAGAAAATGACATCGTTTAACTTTATTTTTGAAAATTGAATTTTTTAATTTTTATCTTTTTATGTAATATGAATAAAGTCAAGTTTTCTCATTAATTCCACTGACTTTCTCGAATTTAAACCCATAAAAACCCAAGTCTATCCCAAGATCATCATCACGTTTTGCAAAACGACTTAAACTCTAAATTCGCAGAAATAACCATACAGATTTCCAGCAAACTGCAACATTTCCAATCGATAAACCCGACATTTTACCATCCGAAAAATCAAAGTACCGCAATATTATATACTTTATCCTTATCTGAAGCAGTAAACATTTACCGCCAACGAACTTCGAGCACAGACAACTCTAAACACTGTATAAACCCAGTACACTTAGAATTTTCTAATTTAGCCCAGAGCTTTTCCTCGGGGCGCGAATTGGCCGATAGAGCGGTCAGCGTTAATTGTGCCGCCTAATCAAACGGCTTATATTACTTTGAAAAATAATTGCCGCTATTTATGACGTCCATGCAAATTGGAACGGGGCGCATAATTGTTCGCGCCGAGGAGAAAGAGAGAGAGAGAGGGAGAGAGAGAGAACCGGTCCTATTATCATTAATGGATAGAGAGCCGAGCGAGCCGTTTTATCGGGATTTAAAGCCGAATGTCCATTAGGTTCGTAATAATGATATTGAGCGGAGCCGACTGTACTCTTGTTTCGACTTTTTTGCCGAGGGATTTTTGGCGCAAGATGGAGGATTGACGAGAGTTATGCTGATTTTATGCAGTCAGAGTGAGAGAGAGAGAGAGGAAAACGAACCACCTACGATGACCAAAAGGCCGAGAGTCGTGCCCTTTTTTTGTTTTTTTTTTTTGGCGAACGTTGTTTTGGAATGAATTAGCAGTATCTTTGAAGATGTGCGTGCAGGCAGTATAAATTTTTAATTTTGCTCGCGACTTTCGTTTTTTGGGTTTTTAAGTTAACGGTGGAAGTTCGATTAATACCTGCAATTAGACGTAATTTGCTTTCTCATTCGTAATCTTTATAAATGCATAAATGGTGGTGTAATTTATATTTCAACGATGGTGGAATGAATTTTTTATTAATGCTAAAGTAACTATAAAATTTTAATACGAGTTAACTTTTGAAAGAAAACGTTTGCATGTTCGAACCATTAGGAAAGTAATGAAAGCCTTTTTCAAATTTGTTTAAAATGTATCTTTAGTATCGCGTTCTATAATTTTTGTACAAATTAGTATAAATATTCCAACGATCTCAGAGTTAATGGGGTAAAAGGGGTTAAATAATAATACTTTCCAAAACGTTTAATAAACGTTTATTACGAGTTACATTCGATATTATCATTATTCGCACTTTTATTACAATGCATTCGCACGTGCGGCAAAGAATGTGGCACGAGCCGGGGATTTTTGTTGACGATTTGCTCCGAGAGTCGTAGTTTCAACGGATCTATCAATGCTAATGGCGTAAACATTTTTTACGTGTAAAACGTATGTATTTGTATTTATCATACACTTTCTTAAGTCTAACGACAATACTATAATATAAAGACATTCTAATGGTCTCAGTGCCAACGGGAGAAAGAGGTTGAACACTAATTCCTTTCGAATAAATTACAATAATCGTTTATTAAACGTCCGAAAGAAATATTACGCAATCTTTTTTCTCCTTGCCACAGAGACTCTGAAAATCCTTACATTAATATTGATATAGCATCTGTTATCAAACTCAAGAAAATGTGCGATAAATCCAAATACTCGCACTTTACTCACAAACGTACTGATTACGCCATTAGCATCGATCCAACGATTACTCCCTCCCCAAGTACCAGATTCAACTCCTCCCCGAAAACAATCTCGAGCAAATCGGCGGCGACGATCCCCGGGCCCTCGTGCCCCCGGCGTTCTTCGGCGCGCGCGCGCGTGCGACCGATCCCGGGGGCACGTGCGCCGAGGCGTCGAGGCCGCTAATGAATCGATAAAAGGAGAGTACGTCGGTCACGGGCCAGCTGCCCGCGCAGCTTCCATAAATCACAATTACGCGCCGGAGGATTCGCGCGGGCGCGATGTACGTTCGCCCGAGCGAGAGATACAAATTGCCCGGGAGTCTGCGCGACGAAAAAAGCCAAGCTGCCGGCCGCTGCTCCCCTTTTGCGCCGAATTATTCATGAAGCGGAGGCGGGCCTATCGGCGGGATCGATCGGCGAGATCGCGCGGTCCGCGGAGCCTCCGAGAAATTTGATGCTTCGGGACGGCAGGAGGGAATTAGGAGGGACGAGCGGAGGTTTAATTGTTTGTGTATTGATGTAGAAGGTGCTCGGCGGGGATTATAATTGATTCGGGCAAGATATATTGTGTAATAGAGGTGAAATAAAATTGCAATTTACATCTTTTATGTTGGATTGGTTTTGTCAATCGGCCGATAGGGATCTGCTCATTTGCATGGAGCCATTGCTAACTGTTTGGTGTCCGTGACGTTTTATGGGAGTTTCGTCCGCGGGAGAATAAACGTCGTTAAATCATCAGCCGTAAAGCGAAGGACTCAATTATAGAAACGTTCAGAATCTTTTTCTTTCGCACGAAATTTTCGAATAATATTAAATAATAGCTCTGCTCGTAAATAATAGCAAAAACAATGTTTCTGCTTTGGGAATAATTATTTTCAAAGATGTAATCTTAATTAATTTTATCCTCGCGGCGAACAATGTTTACACGATACTCTTGTCCACTAAGTATTTCATAATGAGCGAGCAAAGTGCCTCATATAATTTAGCATTAACATTCCAGCTTAAAGACCGAAGTCACTGCTCGACATTTCGCCTCTCTCGGCTCGTCCCCGGCCGATAATAATCCTTCGCGTCGTCTCCCTCGCCAAAAAGAAAAAAAAAAAGGAAGCCCGGCGAGAGCTGCTTACTTTTATGGGCCTTGAGCAAACTCCGCGAAATCTATAAAACTTTAAGCATAGAAAAATGCGCAACCGGTCATTTGCCGGGGCCCCCGACGAGAGAGAGAGAGAGAGAGCCGAGAGAAAAATCCCCGGCGGCTCCTCCCAGGCCGCGCAAGAATCCGAGCGATTTGCCCGCCGCGGGATTTTCGCGCTCACGACGTGTGCATACGATCGCAAGGTGCATCTCTCTCTCTCTCCCCGCGGAGAGCCCCGGGAAAACGGCTCCTCGATTTTACGAGCCAGCGCTACCGAGCGCTCGTCAAAGTAAACAGGAATAACCGAGCGTAGGATAATGGGGCGAGGCTCTCTCCGGTATTTTTGTGCCCGGCTTCGCGGGCCTTTTTCCCCCTTTGCCCGGGGATTGTTTGTTTGAGCGTCGAATTGCGATGCTTTTGGAAGGAATTTTAAACGGGTGCCACTGCTGCGCGCGCGCGGCGAGTCGGGACGTGTGCTCCTTCAAATTGCGGGGCTCTCCGCTGTGTGTTTGCTCGAATGATTTGACCCAGTGAATGGTTCGTGAGAATTGCTGAATGTTTTTCTTTTTTTTCTGCTAAATTTATATTGGGTACATAAAACGAGCGAGTTAACCATTCAAATTAATGTTTGACGTCGTTCGGGGTATTCGTAACTGTAAAGGGAAATTATGGTCAATTAAGGCGAATAACAGTTGTTAAAGAAAGTTATAAAAATCTTTTACAAACACATGCTTTTTTCCACCGGATTATACACCTTCGGCAAAAGCGCTTCAACAAAATTCAATAAAATTTAAATAATTCAACGAGCTCGCACGGTTTTACTTTTATTCTCTCCAATACAATTTTGATCACCTTGAACATCGCACGTTCGATCCCACTGCACTTTCGTACGACACCGACCCAAAGCGAAAAAATTTCAGAACCAAGAACGTCGTTCCTTTCCTCGTCCGTCTCTCTCGAACTAGATCTTCCCTTGTTCCTCGCTCTCCTCGAGCTCGGAACAATGGGCTCTCGCACGCGCGTTCGACATTTAACGCACTCTCCTCGGCGCGCGTATAATAAACGAGCCGAGAGAGAGCAAGAGCGGCGTTGCGCCAACCCTCGCTCGACCAAAGTCCATTACTCGGAGCGGAGTGCGCTTGTTTTTCAGCGCGCATAAAATTTGCGACGCTGCGCAAATACTCGCGCGCGCCCCGCGAGAGCGGCTTCCGTTGTCGTAAAGCTCTCTTCGATTTTGCCGGCCCGATTTTACACGCCGGTAATTTCGATGCGTGTAAGTGAGCCCCCCACCCCCCTCCCTCCCGGTTATTGTTGCAGGGGATAATGTATAGCTCGCGCATGGACGAAATTTTTATTCCGGGGCTTTGTTCCTTCGAGGATGCACAGGCTCGGATACGCGAAGATGAATTATTGCGGACTTTGGTCGGAATGTTTGGAAAGTCAATCGTTTCGGATGTAATGATGTACGTACAAAGGAGGGATTTTCTCCAGTTCTTTGTTTAGAATTTTTGCGCAACGTCTTATTAGTCGGAATAATTTAATAAAGCTAATGAATATTGGATTTTTTTTTTGATAATTTATACGAGAGAGCTATAACTGTAAATTATAAAATAATAGCGGACGTTGCAGAAATATCATTGTATATATAGAAATGTACGACGTATCAACAGGTTTTTCTCGGTCGCCGGCGGGTGATTCAATATTCTACAGGTAGTCGATTTTGGTCTCGTAGACATTGATTTTATTTTCGATTTAAATGCTAATTTAATGGTTACTTAGCTTCCATCGAGCAGTCGGAATCACTGAAACAACACGTAAACGGTCTATCAGCTTTTCGAAACGTTTTCATCTTTCGATCCCCTGCGTCAATCCATATTTCATTTATAATTTGTTGCCCCGCGGAATCGAGATAACGCCAACGCTCTCTCTCTCTCTCTGCGGCTGTAAATATTTTAATTGGGGATCGGCTCGCTTTCGGATGCATTTTTTGGCCGCGGTGATTTACGCGTAGCAGTCGCCGAGAGTGCAGCGCGCGCCGTCTTGATTATTTTTTTTTTTTTTTTTTTTTTTGCCTTTTTGTTTACTCGATCGGGAATCGAGTATAAGAGACGTCAGAGTGATTTACCGGATAGAAAGCGCTCGTTTCTGATTGGTGGGAATTCCGAGAGCGAGCAAGAAGCGAGGGTGACATTCGTCACACGTCGGCGGGATGGACGGAAAATTATTCGAGAGTTCGACGATTGCGTAAAAACGTGCACGCGCATTCCGGCGCGATTCGCGCTGCTAAAAGTCAAATGTAGCTTTTAAGTGTAATGCCAAACCTGTTCCGAATTGATGTATCGCTCGGCTTCTAATGCCGGTATTAGTTTTGAATTTTTTTCCAATTTCGACGTCGAACGCGGGTTAGACGTGCAGCATTTCATTTTTTTTTTGCCGATCAAGTTGAATTTTCGTGAGAAATTACTTGTATTGATGTCAGTGGCTTTTATGACAGTGGTCTAATTTCTATTGATAATATGTAAACCGTTTTAAAGTAAGTTTTTACCCGCAAGCACTGTTTTTTAAGTCTCTCTTGCGCAGTAGCCGACGCTAATTCGTATAAAATTTTATGTAGATTAAGAGTAACGATACTTTTTTCCAAGCTTATTTAAATTTTATTGAAAAGTTAAGTTCAGCTTACTTAGCCAACGAGGAGAATCATAAATAGAACACAATGTTAAGACGTCAAGATTTGCAAAGACTTACAAAAGAGCTTTTCGCAACAGCCTCCCATTTAACACAGTAAAACCTTCATATTTCCACAAGACGGAATACATTAAGCCGCGGCAGGCAGATCGATTCGCCGAGCAATTGTTTACCGAGCCAATATTTTTTTTTCTTCCATCCGCCCGTAAAGAACCGCGGCATGCAAATGACCGATTGATATTTCTCAAGTATCCCACGTCCGCGCGTAACTCGAGCTGCGCTCGCGCAGAAAAGCGCTTATTTTCAATAATTTAATCGCCCTCCGTCGCCGGGGGATCGCCGCGGAGGGGAAGCCTCCCCCCGCGGAGAGCTATTAATTAGCGCGGACGTCGATTAATAATTTACGGGCGGGGGTTTCGCGTGTCACGAGGAATTATGACTACCGTAGGCGCGCGGAGCTCCGGCGACTCCCGCCCCCCGCCGAGTTTCACTTTCGAGTTGTACTTTATTGCGCTCTCCTCAAATCGCGCGTGACGCCCGCTGATGCGAGCTTTTCGATCGTGTGCGCGTTTATACTCGCCGCGGCTCTGAAAAATTTATGTGGACGCTCGAGGCCGGGTGGATTTGGCGAGTGATTTACAAGGTTGAGAGAGAGAGAGAGAGAACATGCTTGGTTTTCAGTTTTGACGGGGACAGTTTGAGATTATGTGCGGAGAGAATTAGTTATCGGGGGGGGCTTTGTTTTGTACACTTTGTTTTTATAGGGGGTGTAAATCTGTCGTATGCCGAGAATCATTTATTAATAAACACAGCTAATTGTGTCACTCGAAAATTTCTCTTCCCCGGTTAAGCCATCAATCAAGCAAACAAATGAACTCGAGCGAGAAGCACACGAGCTCGTGCAAAAAGCCGCCCTCCCCCGAAAGTTTACTCTTTCTCGAGCTCTCTGCATCTCTTTGTCTCTCCGCGACGTCGTTTAAGCAGGATGCGCGCTTTAAACAAAACGGAAAGGGATTCCCGCGGGGCGCGCTGCGTGATGGCCGGCTAAAAATTCCGCAACGGCAGCAGAAGAGATCTCACCCGCTGGGCGAGCGACGACAGGTCCCGGCCCTTTTTTTCGGCCCAGTGGGCGGCATCCGACTCTCCTCGAGGGAGATAGAGAGAGCGGAGTACCGAGAAAAAAGGGAGGGAAAAAGGAGAGCGCGCGGCGATGGCTCGCTCTCGAGCATCTGAATTCGCGTAATTGTGATTAATGGCCGCGCTAATGCAGCGACTTACCCCGTCGGACGGGCTGACGTCAGACGCGGATTTAGGAGATGAGATGTGGTGTCCGCTGCGTTTGAGTTGCCGGGATATCGTTGGTTGTAGTGCGGTTATAGAAGTGCTTGCGCGGTGATGTCACAAGTTTTCAGCCTTTTTAATTGGCTGAAATGCATCGAGAGAGCTCCGACTGCTTTTATTACAGTCTTGCGTTCATAGGGGCACTTTAATTATCAAATACGACGAAATTCCCCTTGCAAACGTACCGTGAAAGTACCGACGGTCGTCGCAAAAATAACAAGCTTTACGAAGGAAACGTAAAAGGGCAGGATAAAAGTGCAAGTGCGAATGCAGGCGCGACAATCACTTTTCCGTGGAAGCGAAAATAAAAGCGCCAGGAGCGTCGCTCCGCGCGGGAGAAACCTCACAACGCACACACAGTGATCGCGGCGAGGTGCGAAAAGCAATATGCCCCGGCAAAAAGCCGAGAGGGAAAAGGTGCGAAGCGCAAACACACAGACTCGAGGGAGAGAGCCTCGCGTCCACTGAATCCATAAAATTACCCGCTCTCGTCAATCTTTCATCACGCGTCCCCCCTCTACCTCTCCGTTTCTCCCGGTTCGCTTCGTCGCGGCGTTGTGCAAAATCGGCCGCGCGAAATTTGCCTCCTGAATTATGCATCCACGGGAGTCGTCGCGCGCGCGCTTCCATGGAAAGGAGAGCAGGTGAATTAGAATTCGCCGCTTATCCGCGCTTATCCGCGCGGATCGATTTCTGGAGGCTGGAAATTTATCGTCCTTGGCGACGACGGGCGAGTGGCGCAACCCGCCGGGATCTCACGCCGCCGTACTTGGCGAATTTAAGAGACGCAAAAAAAACGCCGCGCGCAGGTTAATCGGAGGAACCGCCGCGACGCCTAAACTAATGGCGGTGCCATCGACGATCTAATTGACGCGCGCCAATGTGTCGTGCGGCGGCGCGCTCGTCGGGCTTGCGACACGCCGGGAGTGCGAGCAGCTGCTCCGCGCGCGATCGATTGATCCGATTTCTGTTTTTGTATCTTTCGGGTCGTGAGAGTCGCCCGAGTCTGCGGGTTTTATGCATTGTTTTTGGCGGGAAAAAATTGTCAGCTTGATTTGGAAATGCTATCCGTGCATCGGGTATTTGGTAAAGGATCGATGCATTTGTTAGAAATTATCTGATCTGATGGAAATCGGGAAAAGGGGATTGGAGGGAATATTTGTTTTAGGAGGTACTGATTGCTTTGGTTATACACTTTTTGTTCAATGTACAGGAGGTTCATTGATGAAATTTGACAATCGATTGCGTCATTGTTTCATCTAGCGTCAAGTCATGAACTCACAATAAAACTTTAATGGCACTCGTCGCTCGAGTCATCGTCATTTACTATTCTAATGGATGTAGAATACAAAAACTCGAGTCCTTTAAAGTAAAACAGCATCTTATTCGTTACTTACAAAATAACATTGACTCAACACGAACGTTGAGCCTCCTTCCACCAATTAAAAAAATCCCGAAATGTCGGAGGCGCAGAGATAGAGAGAGAGACTAAACTCTCCGAGAGAGTAAAAGTGGAAGTTCCAGTGTCGGACACTCGGGTGACGAGACAGGGTCAACAGACTCGCGTCGCCTCCGCAAACCGAGAGCGAAACGATATCGCGTTGGAATCTCCGCTAGGAGAGATCTCGGAAAAGATTGGCGAGTATAGCGTCATAATATACGCCGATGGCCATCGCGCTCGCGGCTTAGACGGACGTCTTAATTAACGGATCCCTCGATGGCTTTTGTTATTGGCGTGAGTTACCGAGAGCTAATTGAATGCGTAACCGAACTGGTCGAGGTGTCGCTCGGGTGATTGATCGCTCCCTTTTGGCTTCCTCGAGGCGTTGGCTCTGATCCGGAAGTCAATTGAACGGATTATCCGGCTGATTTATCTAAGCTGATTCAATTAATTTGTCTGTTTGCTAGGATTTTTGACGGGATGTAGTTTTAGAACAATAGATATACACAGGCTAAAGGCTGAAAATGTAAATTTTTATAATTATTTTTTATTTATCTCTGTCGTGATAAAATTATTAAATGGATCAATAACGCATTCAATCTCAAACATAATACTTTATTTCATTTATATATTTGAAATCGCTTAAAAAATCAGCAAAAATACTTGAAATTTCCACCAGCGCCGGTCGCGGCAATTTTCTCTATTAAAAAAGCACCACCTCAATGGTCAGAAACGTTCTCATTCATTAAGACAATCATCAGCTGGAAGAAGAAAGCCAGCTCGAGGCACGGACAGCCTCTCATTACTTTATTGAATCGCATTTAAATAATAGTCCAACGGCTCGAGAGTTGAACCCGGCTCATTACGGCTCTCAGTGGCGCATAACGTTAAACCGAGCGTCTCTCTCTCCCTCTCTCTCCCGCTCAAAATCGCGCTCTTTCTTGCCGTCCGACCGCGTGGGCGACAGTCCGCGCAGTTTCTCTCAAGCAGCCCCGCGGAACGAGGCGCGAAATCTCCCGCCCACGAAGGTGCGAGCCGCTCGATAATAACCGTTCCGTGACATTGACATCGAGGCGATGCATCGCTGCCCGCCGTCGCCGCCTGCGGTCGGCTTCTTTGCTTTTTTTTTCTTTTTTTTTTTGTATCGGCCTGTTGTAATTGCGGAGGAGGTTATTTGCTCATTGCGGAGAGCCCCGACGATTTGCTTAATTCGATGAAGGCTTTTTTTGCGCGATCTCGCGGTCGAGCCGACGGTAATGACTTTTTTCTCGATCGGTTATTTGCTCGTTATTAGAGGGAATTATAAGACGACAAAGAGAGATTCAATTTCGGGGTGGGATATGAAAAATGTTGGTCTTTGCAATGCGAACGCGTAATCGGGGATACGGCGGTGAATGAAATTTCATTAATTTTATTTATGCGGGATTGAAAACTTTTTATTTTATTGAGTATTTTTTAACTTATTATAAGCTATGATTCACAGATTTTATTGCGAAAAAAGACATATAAACAGAACCATTTATTTCTCAATGCTAGTTTATTAGCATGTCCGAGTAACTCGTTAATGCATTGCTTTCCGTTCGGATTAAAAACACCAGCTCTCGTCGTCCGTTTCTCGCCGAGTAGCGCCGCCTAAAAAACTGTCGGCAAAACCACTACTAAAACGAATAAAGCGCAGGAAAATAAATCGGAGAATTCCTCCGCTTCCAGGAAAATATCCATATAGGCACACGCATATAAGCTCGGCTCGTTATTTCGCGACTCCCCACTGAATTCCAGAGGCATTACCGGCTGCCACCGCGGCCGGTACGCTAATTTAATCGAACCGACCGCCTCTCGCGCTTAGATTTCCCCGCGCGTAATCATCTCAGGGTTAGTTGCTCGCGCGCGCAGGCTAATTCCGCGAGATCGAACGTGCGAAAATGTCATCCGGTTGCGTAAGCCCTTTTGCCGGCGGGGCGCGATGAATGGCCGGGTTTCGTGCCGCGGATTCTTGGCCAACGCGGCGGCGGCGCGCGAGGATATTAATGCGGGCTTTTTGCCCGGCGCGAATGGCTTGTTGATATGATTACGGTTTTTTTTAGGCGCGAGGAGAGCGCCTTTTTGCCGCTGTGGGAGAGTGAGAGCTTTGCGGTGGCTGCCGAGAGTCGGTTGATAAAATTACACGCCCCGTTATGGGTTGCGAAATGCGCGCGGAGTTTAGATAAGTGGAGAGAGAGAGGCTTTATAGCGGCTGCGATAAATTGTAGATTATTTCTTTTTTCTTTTTGCTTTCGTCAAATCCGAGCCTCCCTTTATGCGATCTCGCGCGGCAAAAATCCAGCGCTGCACTGCAGGCTCTCTTTGAACTTCGCTCGTCATTGTCTCAACTCGAAAATCAGCTCTATTTACTCGTGGAGTAATCACTCAATTAAGCCTCCCCGACAACGCACTCCTTCAAAAGGCGCGACGGTCCTTAATTTCACGGGCGTCGCGGAGCATTATAAAGCCCGGGCAGCAGCTCGTTCGCGGGGGCGCGAACATTGTCCCGGAGAGAGAGAAAAAAGCTCGGAGCCACGCCGGAGGAAACGGCCGAAAAAGCATAAATCACCGGGGGGCCGCGGCTCTTGCGACGTACGCCCGCGCAAGTCTCTCTCTCTCTCGCTACGCATCGGGAGAGATCGCGCGCGTCGAAAAAGGAAGAGGAGGATTTGTCACGCGGAGGCACTTTCGTTTAACTGATCTCATCCGTCTTGTCGCGGCGACTTCTTCATTGTATAAGCCCGGAGTTATCTCTCTCTCTCTCTCTCTCTCTCTCTCTCTCTCTCTCTCTCTTGCTCCGCTCTCGGGGAGAGAGAGAGAGCTTTTTCGAGACGAGGACTTATTGCCGGGGGGAGGAGGAGGAGGAGGCGGTGCGAGCGATCGGATCGCCCTGCGCTCGATTTTCACCGCCGCGGAGATTCAAAGAGTTTCTTTCTTTCGACGTTCGCGATTGCGTTACGGTCGTTGGGGCCTTTTTTTGGGGGAGAGTTTCGTGGTGTAAGCTGGATGGCTATGTTTGGCGAGGGGATATTCAGAACAGGCTGGAAGTGATTTTACTGGGCGATTGCTTTGCTGCGCCGTGAATAAGGAACCGCTTTGAAATCTGTATTTATGCGTTTGTGTAAGAAAGTGTTTAGAATCTGCTGATTATTCTAGTTTCGATCTTGTTCATTCAGCGGTGCGTATTTTATAAATAGAATTTTTTGTCTCCTATTTTTGCGTATTAAAACTAATTTTAAAGTCAATTTTCAAGAATTTTTAAACTTTTCTCAACAAAAACTTTGCGTTCACCCGAAGACTTCCCAGACTCAAAAAGGAAGCGAAAGAAAAAACTATTTTCAATGCAGACGCAACCCTAGTAAAAAAAAAAAAGTGTACTCGACTCCCCGACGTGTGTCGCACAATTTCCTCGGCCAAAAATAGCTCATTCGCGCACGTTAACTGCCCCATAAATCACGAAGCGAAATATGACAATCTCCTTGAAAGTACGTATACGCAGCCGCTCTCGAGAGGCGTACGACTGGCGATTACGTGGCGGCCTGATGATAGAGTATACAAAAGCGCTGGAAAGCGCGGCATCGTGTGCGCGAAATTTTCGTGCCGAGGCTCTCTCTCTCTTTCTCTCTCTCGCATACGCTCAAAGCTCGCGCTCTCTTACCTCACCCGTTGCCCAGGCGGCGATCTAAATCACACACGCGCGAAAGCATGTGTTTAAAGGTCGATTAACATGACCGCGCGCCCGCTCGCACACAAAGTGCGGCCCGCGGAGAGGAGCCGTAATAACAACCTGGAAGGAGCGGCCCTATAAGGTTCGCGAAGATAAGGAGCCTTTAAGAGCCGATAGCGAGGCTTGATTTCGAGCTTTTTAGAAATCGCCGCGATTGTTCGAGGCGGGAGATGAGTGATGCCGCCACGGCTCTGCGTGTTTTTACACTCGGAGAGGGTTTTAGAGTTTGGGATTGCTGCAGTTTTTTTTTTTTTGTTTTGTTTTGTTGGCGGTGGTCCGTTTAGAAAGCTGCATAATTATTTGAATGTAAAAGAGGAAAATTTAAAAGGAAGTTTAAGAGCGGTTTTGTATTTGAAATTTAAAGGTAGGCTTGGAAATAAAATAAACTGCTGCCTTTTTGCCAGTAGTCTTTTAAAGTGCTTATTTATTATCTTGCCGAGCAGTGCGGCTATTTCTTCCTCTTATGTCTAAATGAATGTAGCTTACTCTGGCAGTGATTGCGCAACGTTTTTGCAGTACGAAATTTAGCTACATAATTTTAGTAGTTTAATCTAATAAATATTTATGGAAGCTTATGTAATCAGTTTATCGATTTCCTTTACTCTTATTACTTACGCTCGATTGATATCGACTTACATAATTTAAATATAAAATTTTACGTTATTATTTTAAGTACTTTTTTAGAGGCGAAGAGAATTATACTTGCAATTTAAATAGTCGTAAATCAGAAATTCTATATTTTCCAATTAAATTCGAGTTCTTGGATGTATTTAACAGTCTTTACTTGTAAGAACATTAAGTCAATAAGATCAACACCAAAAAGGGAACATTGACAAGAGAGCAGACGAAAACCTCCCGAATCCCCGAATAAAAATCGGGCCCAGCCAAAATAATCCACCACGCAGGCCAGGCCATTTCTCAAAGATACGCGAAAACCTTTGTCTCCTGCGCGAGTTTAACCTTACCCAGGAAAAATAAGCAAAAAAAAGGGCCTATCCTTAGTCACCCGATAAGATCTACAAGTACAGCTCCCGGCCGTCGTTGCTCGGTGGGTGAAATTGAATCCGGGGCTGAAGGAGGAGCGCTCTCTCGCAGCTGATGCACTTTCTTCGTGCTTTATGACGCGAATGACGCGCAACCGGTTGCCGCGTGTGTGAAAGCACTCGAGCCGAGGTTCCGGCAGCGGCGAGCAGGATGTGCGCAGGATACTCTCTTAAATTGACTGCTCGCCCGGACGGTCAAAGATGCTCGATTGCCTTCGTTATCTCCCTCGTAGAATTAGCGAGTTGGGGGTAGTTTTAGGGAATTGGGTTTAAGATCGGAGGAGGCTTTGCGGCGATTACTGATTTTGTTTTGTTTGCTTGCAGGATTTGCTTCTTGTTCGCCGAATCCCTGCATCAATGGAGGAGTTTGCGTGTCACCGCTGCGAGGGGAATCACATTGCAAGTGAGTACCAATTTTTGACTAGTTATTTTTGAAAATTTTTTTCCCGACGCATTTCTGTTATGAAAATAATTTTCCTCAATTTCAATCATTACCAACCTATATCTATCCCCCGTAAAGTTGCAAAATCGACTGAAAGCAAAAACCCGCGAGATCCGGTGTTAACTTTGCCGTAAACCGCGCCAATGCCCGTCAACATGCTTCTCCCCTAAGCGAATTCCATCAGCATCATCCCCAGAAAAATCGGCACCTCTCTCTTTCTCTCGCTGCAGCGCTACGCAATAAACCTCGGGAAAAATGTCGAAACGGAAAAAGGACCAACTCGCGAGGAACGAAGGAAGTGCAGCAGCAGCAGTCCTCGGCTAGAAGAAAAAAGGGGCCTGGATGCGCGAGAGAACCGGAGGATGCCGAGCCTCCCACGCGATAGGCTCAGAAAATAGCCAGCAATCCCTATGCAGTCGAAAAGCGCCTGTGGGCGTCGCGCGCATGCGTGCGATATTCCGCGGTCACGAAGAATCGTCGCTGCCCCCCGGGTAACTCCGAGACCGAACTTCCGAACGTTCTCTCTCTCTCTCGCGTGGGATAATTGGAAAATCGGCGCAACTACCGCGCAACGGCGGCGCTTTTTCGCCGATCTCGCGGATCTTAAACCTCCCGTAGGGGCCTCCGGGCGATTTTTGGCGGGGTAATGATACGCCGATCGCGTGTGATCCCCGGCCTGCTCCTTGCTCTCGCGCGGATTATTCCGCGGGAGAGCCTCGAAAATAGGCGCTCAAGGGAGTTTAATCGCCGCATTAAGGGCGAGAGTCGTTCCTTTGGCGGAATGCGCGAGTTTTGTTGCTTCTTATGATAGTTGAGGCACGCTGCTAAATGAAAGGGAATGCGGGAACGATTTTCAGATGGTAATTCTGCGTAAGGAGAGGTCAGGGTCTCCGGTAAGTTTAACGTCTTTGAATATCTTGCAGGAGGAATTAAAAAAAGGTGAAATTTTCGTTTACGTCTCTTTATGACAGAAAACAAAAACTTTAATGAACCTAAAGGAATAACAAATATTAATTTCACTCAAGAACGTAGAGGAATCCATTACTCATCGCGAGCGGAGCTCCTCAATTTTTCTCATTCTCGAATTCGCCATTCCAATCGGACAAATAACGCGTCCCGTTAACTCCGCGTTCAATATCGCTTTACTCTCGGTACCCCGCAGAATATTAAAGGACTCGGCGAGGAACAATGGAATGTCGCGTCACCCCGTTATGTTTTGATCGCCGAGAGAAAAGTCAGCGAGCGACTCCTCGGAGTCGATCACGAGCGTCTCGTCACTCGGATGGAGAACGGAACCGCCGCCGGGGGCGATGCGCGCGCGACATTAGCCGCTCGTGAGCCGGGGGATGCATTTAAATTGCCTTTATCTGCGAGCGCGACGGGATCGCGCGGCGCTCCTCTCCCCCGTATCGCGCGTCGAGCGGAGGTCTTTGCTATGGGTAGCGGTGAATCAATGAGCGGCGACGGAGGGAGGGACGATTGGGTCTGTTTTTTTGTGAATCGGAGGCTTTTAATTTTACGTCTTTGGAGCTTGGAAAGTCTAATGAGAAATGCTTAACGTTATTGCGGTATACTTTAGGTATTTTCAACCCGATGCATAATGCAACTTTCTCCGTTTGCAAAGTAAGCTGACGACTATAGAAATTTAATGCTAAATGAATTTATAAAGGGCAGAGATTACCGGAATCTCGGCGATCCGGTTCGGGCAAACTGCGCGGGCACGCTCGCGATTCACATGCAAACACAGGCCCCCGATCTAATATCGATCTCGGCCTTTATCATCCTTTATCTTCGTATAACCGAACGACAAGCCGGGCAATCAGCCTTCTCGGAACAGCGGGATCGCTAGTCGGATCTAAATCGTTCGATCTCGCCGCGGCGTTATAACGCCATGAAAATTCATCCGACCCCGTAACGACGAAGGCGCCCCCGCTCGTAAACGTCGCCGTTATCACGCGACAGGCTCGTCGCCCGAGAGACCCTTGCGCGAATCCAGAGCGACGTAATTTCCCTCGGAGCTCCCGCGGTTGGCTTTGACGAACCGTCTCACGTGTCCTCGGGACGTTTCTTCGCGTGCCGCGAGCGTGTTTTACGGCGTGCGGCTTCGTTAATCGTTGTTTAGATATGCGGATTTTTACTGGTTTGTTTAGTTGCCGAGAGAGCTGGTGTGTGTATGCGACTGTCGACTGCGGCTGGAAGGAATCTGTTGCGCTCTATTTGTCGAGCGCGATGTTTATCGGCTGTCTAACCTCTTTTCGCGTCATTTCCCGCGAAGGACTCGCGGTGGACGTTTTCTTGTGGTAACGATTAGTTGTTCAGATCATTGATTGAGTAATCCGGAATTTATTTCCGTAAAAAAGTTCAATCCTTTTTTAAGAAGGAACGTTTACTAGCTGTTGATGAAGACGTAATATTCTTTTTTTCTTTTTTTATATTCGTAAGGAAAAAATTACTCGAAAAATTCGCAAATTCTCTATCGAATCTGTAATCGATAATCGGTCTATTTTCAGATATTCCTACGAAACATAAAGCAGCTCGAGAATTTCCAAATTTGCAATAGAGTTATTCGAAAATTTAACTGAATAGAACAGTTTATCATAAAATAGTCTGTAATAAATCGAAAATTCGAAATTGCCATTACAAAAATCTCTCCGAAGCAGCTCCACGCAGCGATAAATTTCTATAAAGTTATCCAAGAATTTCACCCACTTCGCATATAAATTGCATACCGATCAACAATATCTTTTATCTAAAATCAAATCTCGAGCGCGCGGTTTCGCCCGTAAAAGGAAACCCAAACCCCCGGGGAAAAAAGTCTCTGTCTCTCTCTCGCACTTGCATAAGACCCAGCGGCCCCAGGAAATTCCCCGGCGCGAAGCAGAGCAAGAGGAAAGCGAGTAGTCGGGCGCTTCATTTGGCGCGTGCACAGGATTGGCCGGCTCTAATCCGGGGCCCCGGCCGCAGAAAATGAAATAGACGGCGAGCGCGGAGAAAAAGCGAAAGTGAGTGCGAGATGATGCGCGAGAGAGAGAGAGAGACAAAGGCGAGAGCACGCTGCTGCTCCGGTAATAGATTCGCGCATACGCCGCTAATTGCCCCGCCATTACGCGCGAGCTTTAACACTTTCAATCTCGGCGCGCCGCGCGAGAGAGCTCTCGGGTTTATTAACGAACGCGGGCCGCGTAACCGCGTAAACTAGTTTTCGCACTTTCCACCCGGCGGAGCGGAATTGGCGTTCTTTTACGCGATTATGTAATGGGCGGCGATTGCCGAGTAGTTTTTTTTTCCGCCCGAACGTTACGCGAAGATGCTAAAAGTGCGGCTTTTGCTTTCAATTTCAGTCCAATTGCGTTTGATCGTTCGGTTTTGGGGAATTAAACACACCGATGTACCACGGTATAATTCAAAATTATGATTGTAAAGTGCATCGAACGGAGGCATTCATCAAACTGACCAGAGTTTCAATGGCCCCCGAAAACTCTTCGCAATAACGCGTAACAGAAAATAATAACTCAATCCCCGCACAAAAGTGTCAGTCCTCAAAACTGACAATTAACTCCCTTCACGCGTCATCGCGGCACTTACATCCCCATAGGTTCCCACAACCTCGCGAAACTTCAAACCTGCCCCCCCCCCCCTCCCCTCCTGCGATCGCGCCCCCATAATGACACCGCGCCGCCGCGTTTCATAATTAAAAGCATCCAGCCTCGGCTATAAATCTCAATAATCGACGTCGAAGCCGCTTACGCAACAAAGGACGTAAAGAATTTTTTGCCTCCCCCCACCGAGTCTCGAAAATTGAACGACTCTCTCTCCCGCGAGATCGGCGTCATCTTTGTGCCTGCGCGTAATCCGGTGGAACAACAAATTTAGACCCGGCGCCACTTGACAATATGGCGAATTAGGTGGGGGGCAGGGAGGGGTACAATGGCTCGTGAAAAACCTTCCCTTTGGAAAGGGCACGCGTCCGCGTTCGCCGGCTAAGTGCACTCGTTTGCGGACTCGTCGGCTTTTGTACGAGCGACGTCCTTCCTTTTGCCGTTTTTTTTTTCGCGAGAGGCTTGCTTTCTTTCTTTCTCTCTCTTTCTCTCTCTCACACTATATCACTTTCTGCGCCGGGCCGACTTTATGAGCGACGAGGGGGTAATTTATGCATTGCGTCCGGGGACGCGGCTGTATGTATTTAAATTAGGGATGGCTGCTGCTGCGTTAAATATTTTGAAACTGATAGCTGGTTCTTTGGGGCCGTTCGGGCGGAAGGTCTTTGTCAATGGATTACGTCGATATTCCCTTATTTACTGCTCTTACTTTTGGGAAGCGCAGATTTTAGTAAATTAAGAACTATATTTATTCAAGTATCGCTGTACTTTGTACTGATTTCGCATACCGGGTCCGCCAGCTGACGCGAACAAAAACAAAGAGTAAAAAACAACTTATTCGATAATAATTCTATTAAAAAGCAACAATTTTCTCCTCGACTAACTCAATGAAGAACCTCTCGATCAACGCTCACCTTATCTCCCACCTATCTCCCGAAGCGGCCTCCTTCCGCAAAAAGCGGCCCCTCCCCAGTCTCAACCGCGCGTCATCCTCCGCTCCTCCCCGCCGAAAAGCTCCAACCTTCCGTCCCGATGATCCTCGAACTGCGGGCGTCTCCCCCCCTCGTACATCCCGCGAGCTTCACACGTGCGCCGCTGCACCGCGCCTCGGCGCACACGTGGACGCGCGGCCGCGTGCCGGCACGTGACCCCCGTGCACGGGCGCGCTTCGCAAGCCCCCAAAGGGTTCTTCTCTCCCGAACAATATTTTTCTTCCATTCGGCAGTTTCCGGTGACGGGACACGCCGCCGGGGAAAAAGAGCGACGCAGGCTTTTCATTGTGCGACGGGCCGACAGTTATATGTAGGTTACGCGCGCGCAACACCCCCGAAGCGTTTTGCTTTTGCGCCGTTTTCGCTTCGCGGTAGGTGACGGGGGGGAGGGAGGGGGATGGCCCTGGCTTTTCTCAGCTTTGTCCGCAGGGGGGAATCGAATCGAGCTTTCAATTTTTGAAAAATGATCGGCGCGTTTTTTACGACCGCGGGATGTATATTCGGTAGGTGGAAAATGGAGAAATCGAATTGAAACGACGAAGGACGCGTTGGGAGATTAACGATCGAAAAATTTATTTTCTGGTCCAAGGGGCAAGCGACCGCTGCATCCTTTTTATCGCGATCGTCGAGTTCTAGAAAAATCTTTTGAAAATTATAAGGAAGGATCCTCCCGGTGCCAGAAACTGGTTCCTCGCGATTCGCGCACGCAAGCATTTAGGAAGTCGGTGGGGGCACGTCGGCATATGGGAGACGACGGAGATGATGGATTGCGATACACGAAAAAGCCCCTTTCTGACCGGAACGTTTTGCGAGCTGCATTGTGCGGTTTTCGTCACCCCGCCGTACTTTTCAAGAAAAAAGTCTCTCGCCATTCGGAGAGAGGTAGCCGCGAACGAGATCGCTCTCGGTGACCGCGGAAAAAAACAGTTGCAGCACATCGCGTCTGCCTGCAACGATGTGCTTTTTATTCGTCGTCGTAGAGAAAAGTTAATAGAAATACATTCAATTAGAAACCCTTTTAGGGCGGAGCCAAAATCTTCGGGATCGACAAGCGACGTCACTCGTTAAACAACGTGTAATAAAATATTGCTTTTCCGTTACCGAACGTCGCTCGGGCTTTGCTCTTAGCGCGCGGCGCAAACAGCTGCGTTAATTCGCCGAGTAAACAGCTCTCGATTTCGAGCGACGAGGAACGAGCAATGGGACACACGCAATGTCGCACGTGTCGGCTATGTACCAAGCTGCAGTCCGCGGCGCGCATTATACATTTGACTGCCGCGCGCATCCGCAGGCCTCCTCCTGATGCTTTCACGGCAGCTTTTCTCTCGGCAAACGCGCGCCTCGCCGAGCGGAATCGAACGCCGGAAAGGTACATATTTGCCGAGGCGAATCGAACGTCCATTAGGCGGAGGAACTTCTGCTTGTGTCTTTTGTCCGTATTGCGATTTCCTAGTGTTTGCCTTGGCTCTCGTACAGTTTTTCTTTTCTTTTTTTCGAGCTACCTCAGCTTTGCATCGATTCCCCGCTGCATTTTGTTCCTGCCGACGGTTTTCTTTACTCAATTTCTCGCAAACGCTCAGTCGCAACGAAACATCATGCCGCGCGCAGCGAGCGTAATTGCGCTCAAGTTTTAACTCGTCAACCGTTCGCTCGCAAAAAATTAGCAACGGAGAGCCAAACGAACGCCCGCGCGTCTCGGTGAGAAAAGCGCCGCGGGGCTAACTCAATTTCCGGCAGCGAACGAGTTCAGAGGCCACCACCACCACTTCCAAAGGATAAACCTCTCAATTCGCGTTCGGTTGCACCGAAGCTGCCGAGTTTTTGCGGCCGAAAGCTCGCTCATTGACGGCTGGCGACTCGCTCTGGCGCCGATTCCCAGCAGTAAACTGGTCTTTATTGGCGGGGAGGGGGGGACTTTTGTCCCAGGAAAATTTTCGCTAGTTTTGTCATCCGCGAGAGAGATGAGATCCGGGGCGGCGCTCCGGTATAAATGGCGACGCGGCGATCGGACTGCAGGAATGTACGAATGAATCGAGCGACGACGATCGCCGTGGATGCCTTGGCGCGCGCGCGATCATCGTCGCCGTTAGCTCTCGACAGGCGTTTTACACCTGTTCCGAGAAGGGATTGACGCTTTTTGCGCGCTCCCCTCGCGATAGAAGGTATTTAGGAGGAGGAAAAAAATGGAGATCGAAGTATCCAGAGCGTATTTTACGGGATTGTTTGCTCAGTCGGGTATAAGTATAAGGGATCGGCGCGGAGGAGTGAGAATTTTTGCGAGCGAACGGAATGTCTCTTGAGTTTCGGAGAAACAAATGCCTGCCCGCGCATCAAGATCCGAAAACGGAGCACATTCGAAAGAAGATTAAGCTCCGAGCCGCGGCTCATAAATCGCAGGTTTATTTCGTTATCTCCCTGCGAGCGCCGCCTCCCTTTTCTCGGACTGCACCCACTTCGGTCCAACTGGCTCACGATGATGAGGCACACCCTGCCACAATATACGTGAATTCCCTTGTCCTACCTTGTCGTGGACACCCGCGGAGTGTCTCGGAAAGGATGGAAGTACGAGTTTATATAGGAATGTATATACGTGTGTCGGGTGTGGAAGAAGTCACGCGTGTGCACGTGATGTTTCTTTTTCGTTTCGAATTATGAGCGGCGACAATGCTTTCGGCTGTTAACTGTCACGAACCTTGACTTTTAATTAGGGATTATGAAATTGATGGCAAATACAATGGGTTCTACGTGCCATTATAAGTGGTTAAAATAACGCGGGAGTCGAGTTTTGAATACAAACGTTGCTTGGTTTCGGATTGTATTGTTGGAAAGATTCTCAGTATCGATAATTATTTTATTTCGTCTTTTTATACAAACGCATCGAGACTTTTGCAATTTTTATTGCGTTTAGTGCAGCATTAATGAATCTACTTCATGTTTTGAAATGTCTCTTTCCGTCCTTTGGGAAAAATCTCGCTGCTATGCTCGAGTGATCATTTTCTTTTGCTGTTTTCATTGTCATCGGAGCTTTTCTGTACCCTAAGCAGCCTTCTATAAAAATAGCGAAATACGTGTTCAACAGACGTAACTGTTTCACGATTTTTTTCTACCTTTGAATCACGAATCGACAAGCTAAAAGTCCTTTTACATTCCGCTCCAGAGCTCTAAAAAACAACCAAACAAAAAATCCCGCCCAAATTGAGCGTACCCAAAAAGTGTCTTCGAATCCATCCGCCGTGCCTCATCGACACATGGAAAAGGCGTCAAGAGTCCCGCGGCCTCTCTCTCTCTCTCTCTCTCCCCGACTCGCGCGCGCCGGCAGCTCTTGGCGCGCGCGCGCGCTCGAACACACGCTCCTCGTGGCTCGCGATTGAGAACCGCTCGCTCGCTCGCGTGGACGAGGCGCTACCCCCTCGGGCCCGCTCTCCGCGCCCGGTGCGTGCGACGGAGAGAGGGAGCGAGCGAAAGAGAGAGAGAGAGAGAGAGAGAGAGAGAAAGGCACCGAGAGCGCGCGCAGAGAGCCGAGCCGAGCGAGCGACGTTCCCACGCCCGCCGCGCATGCGCCGCGACGCACACAAGAGAGCCAGGCTCCGTCTCACTCCGGTGGAATATAACCGGCTCGATCGCGGCCGAGCCTCGCCATCTGTCAGTCCGCTCGCCTCTACCGAGGGACTCGTATCGTTCACCCAGCCTTTCTTCTTCTCCCCCCACCCCCCCGCCCCCCACGCCTCCTCTTCGTGCGCAGCCTTCGCTCTCCCTCTCTCTCTCTCTCGCTTTTGGGATGCGTGGCTCTGTCCTTGTCTGCACCGCTCGAGTGTGTAATTGTTTCCCTCTTTCGCCCGCTTCTTCGTATTATTCGACTACTCTCTATATAGGTATATACGTGTGCCGAGGAGCAAGGCTGGATATCGGGCGCGCTTCTTTTTTTTTTTTTTTTTTTTCAGGCCCGATTTTTTGCCCCCGCCCGTCCTGACTGCCGCTCGGCTGCTTTCATCGCTCGTACGATGCGGAGTACACTTTCTTTTTGTTCGTATTACTTCGCCGTTCCCCCGTAAGGAGGTTCGGCACTATTACGATGATGTAGTTTTCTGCTTTATCGGTTATTGGGGCTTTTAATTTGGTTGATATTTAAGATTTTAGAAATTTGTCGGGTAGTCTCGGGGTGGATAGCAAAGCTGTTTTATGGAAACGAGCTTGAGCTATTAATAACTGCTCTTACATGCATAATGGAAGCCCAATTTTGGAGCAGTCATGAAATAACCAATCAACTGAAAAATTTTTAAAATAACAATTTTATAAATTTTCTTTGCATCTCTTTCTTACCTCTCTCAATAGACTAACTTTTAATTTTCTTTATCGCAAATCAAAAGCAGCAACAACGCAATTCGCAGCGCACCGCGACTAGATTTGAATTTCCCTCTGGAATCCCTCACCTCCGTCTCGTTGCGCATAAAGTCGCGGGGCGGCAACGCTTGCGCCGTCACTTTTCTACATACCCACGCTTCTTCCGATCGCCTGCAGCTACACGCCGTTTCATGCCGCCCTGGTAAAGCGGGTCCTCCCTCGCTGACCGACGTCGATATGTGATGGTCGCGACTGATGGGATACGCGGCGACGAGCATCTGGCGTTTGAGCTGCCAAGGAATTTCGGGAAGAGGCTTTTTTTATGGCCTTTTTTTTTTAACGAGAGAGGAGTTTTCGGTATAGACCGAGATTGAGCGGAATTTTGTGAAACATTTTGTAAAGAAATGGTTTCGAATAGTGGAACAGTTGAAATTGAGTTTGGTAATTATTTATAGTATTTATAGTAAATTATTAAATTGTTAATAATTTTCGTTGGAAGGAATTTTTGCGTGAATTTAAAAATTTTAGAGTATCTAATATTCTCGAACAAAGTTGACTTTAAAATACAACTTTCAATTTACTTATTAAAAATGTCCGCGTAACGATGAATAAATAACGCCTGCTTGCGTAAAGCAAAATATATACTAATAGTCAATTCTCCAAACAAAGTTCTTAATCAAGCCTAGAAGGCAGCCGGGATAATTGATTCCTTCTTCGTCCCCCTGACAAAAAGGGGAATATTCACGGTCGCGGAGTACAATTTACCGTCGCCGTGCATAGCTTTCCGTGGAAGTATATCGACGTTCTTTCTCTCTCTCTCCGCAGCCTCTCTTTTGTAGCGGGCAGTCCCTGTGAACTTGAGATGCGCCGTTTGCTCAGAAAAGCTGTTGCTTCGTTACGCTGGATTTGTACGCTCCGGCTGCAACGAATCGGCTTAAAACATTCGTTTCCAAAGTAAATAGAGCTACTTCGTCTTGGAAAACTATTTGCTCGCTAACAAAAAAGAAACTTCAATTTACGGACGAACCTCTCGTCGTTCCGCGGTTGTTACAGAGGAATTTTTCATTTAAAAATTTCATTTAAAATTTCTATTAAAAGTTATATGTGCAGAAATATCTTTTCAATTTTTTTTTTTTTTTTAACGTCCAGCTGCTTTCGGCGCGAACGTCGTGCATTTCGTCATGTCACTAACAAGCGCGTGTTTACTTTCGAACCATCGAAAAAATGATTACTTAGCTTCAATCAGCACCTGTAGCCTAACGAGTCCCTCCGCATCTCCCGAAAAGCAGTGCCAATTTCATATTTTCGCCTGTGCACACACACACAAACACGCACGCATCTCGTTAGCCAAAAGCGTCCTTCTTTCTCCTTTATCGCCTTTACCTCGCCTTCCGGCAACTGATCTAAACCTCTCGTTTTTTTCGAAGCCATTATCTCTGCCTTCCCCTTATTCGGCTAGGCAAATACGAGTCCGAGAGATACGAGAGAGAGAGAGAGAGGCACCTGCATCCTCGGCAAATGCGCCGCCGCGAGTCTATACATAAGCGTTAGGTCTTGCTTTCTTTTTCTTTTTTTTCTTCTGTCGAGCGCGCTCTTTTTTTCTTTGAAGGTATACCGGAGCGCGGCGAAATCAAAGTGTGCCGGTGTTTGCCAAATAAGACACTTTTGCCTATACGAGTATGGGAGGATAACGGGTCGCTTCCTTCGCCGTAGAAGATTTAGGATTTTGAGAACGAAAATAATGAGATTTCGATGAGTGATTAGCCTTTGGTTTAATATAACGCAAAGTACTTTGATGCGTGTGATAAAATTTTAATAATTTAAGTTTACGTTACTTTGCTTCTTAACTTTTATTAAGCTGCTACTTTTCTTTTTGTTTCAGGTAAGTTTCGAAAATGTCAGCGTTTTAATAAATTCTTGACGTCACGTGAGTTTATTAGTCTCACTTTTTATACGTATATGCAAAAGCAAGTATCCTTAATTTACAAGCGGTAAAACCCAAACGCGAATCGAAGAAATAAAATAACGAACATGATTGGTCCGAGTCACCCAGTGATTGTTTTTAAAAAATACATTTATTACCCACCGTTTCCCCCTCTCGTAAAAAGAGGAACCGCAATCTGCATAAAAGAAATTGTCGAAAAGCAGTGCAAGAAACCACCCTAACTTAACGAAATATAATTTTTCGGACGTTTTCACGATCCGTACCCGGAAAAAGAATCGGGTTTTATGACGCGTATAAATTCAATTAACATTGAGTCAAATGTTCGAGCGCTCGTTAAATCGAGTGCTAACTGCGCGTGCGCAGAGGAGAGAGCGTCGCGAAAAAACCGAATTTATTCGATATACTTTTGAGCGGGTGGTACAGCCTCTCTCTCTCTCTCTCTCTCTCTCTTCGGGCTCAGCTTAATTACAAACGGCCGCACGGGAAAGAATACCTGCGCAACTCCGACGCGCAGCGCCCCGAGGCTTATCCGCGATGCATCGTTACGTACATAGAATGTTTCATGCTCGAGCGCTGTAAAGAAGGAGAAGCCGGGGAGAGAGGTGCATTACTTTTTTTCGAGCTCGGATAACGCGGGAGTCGCGCGGAAATTAGCAAATCGAAAAAAAAGAAGAGCGCGCCGATCCGTAATTTGTTTTTAAAATGTAACAAGTTCTTTAATCGGGAATTCTTTTATGGCTCCATTAAAATTCCTGGCCTGGAAGCTTTTACGCGCGCAGAAAAACTACGCGTGTATTAACTTATTCAGGAGAGGCTGTTAAAAAAGTACAGTTACGAATCCCCGATATATGATGTTAAATTTGTCAACGGGGAAGCCTCTCTCGGACTCGAACACCCGTTGGAATAATTTTCGAGGCAGTAAAATTTCGGCATACGCGACCGAAAACTTCCGATAAGAAACAATATCCTCGGGCGATGTAGTTTTTAACCTGTGCAACTTTTACAGCCTCGCCGGCTTAAAATATATACATCTACTCGCCTTCAACGCGTTCCATTATCTGTCGCATTTGTACCCGCCGCTTCATTTACATATCTCCCGTTCAATTTAACACAAAGTTTCCCCGAACGATCGATTCGAATCCTCCGTCGTTCGGGGCCTGAAAAAAAGGGTCGCCGAAGGTCGCCGACCTATAAAATCCGCGAAAAACTCGTCCCCCACGAGCCTCGACGAGCCTTTTTAGCGACGACGTTTAAAAAGCTCTTAGCTTCGATATCTCGATTTACCTGTCGGGTAAGTCCGCCGATGCGGCTTAGCGGCACTTCTTATTTTGGCGCTTAGTTTATATATACATATATACACCGCATCGAGAGAGGGGGGAAAGTCGCGAAACGACGGTAATTGAAATAAACATAAGCTTTGCGAAAGGGACGGACGGGACTGGCTTTCAGATGGTAATTCCCCTCGCGAGCCGCCCACAATCTCTTCGCCTCTCCTCCTCCTTCGTCTCCCTTTGGCTCTTTCGTTTTGGCCTCGTCGTTGTCTCTTACGCGGATATACTCTCTCGTCGAGAGTCTTGTTTCATAAAAATGTATTACTTGCGGAGACGGAGCGATCTCGGGGCCTCTCTTTTGTTGTTACCTCAGTTTCGGTTATTATGCGGCTATGAATTATTTATGACCCGCGGGGGTTTGCATTGGGGATCATTATTTTTGCTTCATTATGGGCGGATTTTAATGTGAGAGCATTACTACATCAACAGCTTAATTTCAAGACTTAACGAGATCTCAGTTAGTATTTGGATTAGCATATATTAGTTTGATATTCTTGAGAAAGTTTTCATCGCAAATATTACAAGGCTTTAATTTCGCTATTTTAAACAGAAAGTCGAAGTAATGAAACGTAAGATGTATAAACAGCAGAACTTACTCCTATATATGATTCGTGTCAAAGTCGATTACGTTCTAATTACAATATTATATCTCAAAAACGATACCTATAGATAAAATTTCCAAATAAATTGTTCGCCGTTACCAATACGCTTCCCATAAAATGATTAACCACAATCCGTCGTAATAACAAAAAAGGACATATAAAAAGAAACGGAAAAGAAAAAACAAAGTCCTCCGAGGCAGGCACGCACCTGCAAGACGGCGGCATAATATTCCTACCGCGTAGCTTCCTCGTGCGGTGATTGTCTAAGCTCGGGCTCGACTTAGCCCCGAGGCAGGAAGAAGCTTGGGGGATCGCTCACGCAGAGGTCGTAGAGAAGACGGAGAGAGAAAGAGAGAGAGAGAGCCGCGCGCTGATTGCACGTCGCTGACGCCCCGGGCCTAATCGTGCACCAGTCGTGCTATGCCCCGGCCTTGATTAAAGCTTCCTCTCTTCTCGCTCTCCTTTTGTTTTTCTCCCCCGGCCAATTGGCTTATCTCCTTTGACTTTACGGCTTATATACCATGTGTACGTGCCAGCGCTAACTCGCGCACTTTATTGCTCGTCATTTGCGGAACGGCTTGTGTCTTCTCTCTCTGCATTGTTAAATTTGCCTCGAATTTTTAGCGACGATTTTTGCCGCGGTTTTCCGCGTGGGGTTATACAGCGGGCGCTCGGGAGTTTATGCTAAACTGTTTGGAGGGATTTTTTTCTCCGCCGTTCAATCGGAATATGGAAGATAAGATACGGGACAGGTTCTCGGTTTTCCTTTGGCAAAGGCGTATGCAAAGGAATCAAATAGTAGAAATATGGTCCTTTTTGTGGTGCTTTTAGAGCTTAGAAGTTGGAAGGGAATAAAGTAGGAAAGGTTATGGGCTTGAAGAGACAATTGAAAAACGGTCTTCCTTTATTGTAATTTTTTTGCTTCTATCAAATTATAATTTTTAAAGGACTTGGCAACATTACACCATTGACTGTCGGAGATAACAGTAAAAAACTTCAATACATTAATTATGCATCTAATACAGTCGTTTGAAAACATTTTTCTATCAAATTTATCAGAATTGTACGCTTCGTGTAGGATCTGTAATACATAATTCATCAAATGAGTCAAATAACCTTTCGTTTTATTGTTCATCCTGCATGTTATTAAGATGCTTTCATTTTAAGCCCGCGATAAAATCAGGAATTTACGAAAAGCTTTGCATGACTCTTTGTATGAAATAACTTCTTCCGTACGCTATATTGGTTGGATACACCAGGCTCGGATTATGCATTCAAGCGCTCAACGCAAAATACGAGACAGACTGAGGAATTATCTGGATAAGCGTATGCATTTAGAAATTTGCAAGAGAACAACAATTTGAAAACGTGCGTTTTGTTGCCCCGAGAAAGGCAGAAAATGGAAAAAAAAGAAAGTTTTGGTAATTTAAAAGGTTTGTGTTTTTATTGTTTACAATATATGACATTATTTATTGTTTTAAAAAGTTTATTTATACGTAACAGTCTGTTCTTTCGACACATAATCGTTCCTTGATAAGTTCAACGATTTAATTGCCCAAGACCGTAATTCAGCGGCGATTTATTCTCCGGCGTGCAATTAAAAGGATTTCGACGCAAAAAGCGTTCCCGTGAAAAATCAAGATCACGGCCTTTACCCGAAACAATCCCTCTTCTTGAACTCACGAAAATTGCACCATACCGATCTCTTCTCTCCCTCATAAACCTCTCTCGCCCTGACACCCCGTCGATAATAATTATACCGGCAGTCGGTAAGCAGCCCTCTGGTTTTCTTAACCCTCTTCCTCTCATTCTTCCTCGCTCGTTGATTACATCGTTCAGTAGGCCCAATCGTCGAGATAAAAAAAAGAGAGAGAGAAAGAGGAGAGAACCCGGAGCGTACTCATTCAGGAATCTCCCAGCACTTAATCACCGGTTTATCGGGGAATTTGCGTTCCAGTTAGGCGGTAGTCCCGCGGAGGCTCGAATAAAGCGAGAAGGACAGGTAGCGCAGGGCGGAGGAAAGAAAGAATGAAGATGAAGGAGGGAACCGCTCGCCGCGCCATTCATACGAAGTTGAGACTGTCAGAGAGGACAGGCAGACACACACCTGCCATATACCTTTACTCGCATGCGCTTAATTGCCACTGCCGAACTGTCGGTAATATCCTTGCCTACGTATTTAGGCCCTGTTTTCTTTAAATTCTGAAGATGCACGTTGCAGTTACACGGGCGAGTACGTCCCACAAGTATTCCTCGAGCATTGTTTTCGGAGAAAAAAACTCCCACTTTCTCAGATGGTCATTCATTATGCACTTTAGTATACACGATGGTTTAGAATTCAAAGGTACTTCTCACCAGGACTCCTAACTTTGTATTGCCCGGTTGCAATCAGTACCCTCCAAAGTCATTGCACCAATCAGCTTCGGAAGCTCGACGGCAGTCCAAAAAGAAAAAAAAAATAGAAAGAAACGCATCAGGCAAGAAGCCTGCCACCTGCATGGGCGATCCAGCATTCGAAATTCCTGCCGCGTAGCTTCCTCATGCCGCGCGCTGCCAAAGCACAGGTTCCGCGCAGACTCTCGCCGGAGGCAGGGGAGAAAGAAGATCGAGCTGCTGATTCTCCGCTCGGAGGCAGCGGAGAGCAGAAGCCGAAGCGTCGACGCCCCGGGCCTTCGCGTCGATGCATGGCTAACCGCGCTCGAGAGAGAGAGCTCTCTGCCTTAGACCATTTCTTGTGCGCACGGACCAGCAGCTTCTGATTAGAGCTTTCCTTCCTTCTCTCCCCGGAGTGTTCTTCTGGCTTGGCCGTCCGTGATTTTTTGCCCACCGCCACGTTCTCCCTCGGCTATACTTTCGGACTAGCCGGTGGTACGTGGTGGCCGATGCGGTGATTTGCCTCCGCTGCTTTTTTGGCATTCTTCGGGCTCGGTGAAGCGGGGGTTAGTCCGCGGTTAAATCACTGGGTTTCAACGATAACGTTTTAAGTAGCAAGAACGAATTGAGTATCGAGGATATGGCGGGATTTTTGAGAGGGCGTTGCTGGCGCTTCTTGCCAGCTGGACAACGGTATATAATTCTTCGTCAGCTGTAGGCAGTATTTACGGAAATAAGTTCTTTAGGATTGATATTTGAATATTTCTTCTCGCGTGGCTTATGCTAATATTGTCGCATGATTCGAATTAACCTATCGATAACAATGCATTAACTGTCCGTTATATTCCCCAGAATCTCTCAAACATGGCCATCGTGAGGCCAGACTCCGGCTCCGTTAAAAGGCTTCTCTTTCTACTTTCTCTTTGTTAAGTGCTTTCATAACAAAAGCTGCAGCAGCGCTTCCCAAAATCTTCCATCGCGTGTCAGGCGAGGAAGAAAGCCGCATACTAAAGTGCAGGGGGGATACCCGCGAAGAATGCCCTTCGGCGCCGAATCTTCTCGTCTGTCCGAATGGTGCATTTTGTGAGCGGCGAAGAATAGCGAATTCCTTTACCGCTGCTGTGGGTGGTTGAGGGAGCGCTTGTTCACTTGAATGCATCCTCATTCTTATTGCCAAAGTGACTGTACGCCAAGAGGTTGTAAATATCGCTTACGCTTTGTCAATAACGGACATTACTCGGTGCTTCAATGCAGAAAATGCAAAATGTGAAAGTTTTTCGTAAAAGGGGCTTGTAAAAAGAACGCAATATTTCATTTTATTCCGTATGTGCAGTGTCGTACTTGTTGTACTTATGAAACTATTAATGATGATAAAATTAATTGAATTGGCAGTTTGGTAAGAATCGTTCCGCTATTGAAATTCTAATCTCCAATTATCTAATTAGTCAAGAACGGTGCATATTCAAAGCTTGTTAACTGCAGCTTAGCTCAAATCTCATCCCTTTCATTTCCAAAAACTCTTTCACTCGGTCCAAAAATAAATCCGGATTCCGGTCTTCTTCCTTCCTCGGGCCTCCATTGTGCGTCCTCGTCTTCATTTGTTATTCCACCCCTTAGCGAAGAAGCAGCTCTCCCTCGCGCTTAACTTTAATGTCCGCGAGTTGTCGTGTGGCAGCTGCTAGACTCACGCGCGCCCAGATGTTTTTGTTTTCCGAGTGACACACACAGAAGCTCCCGAGGTGTCGCCGCTGATTTTCCCTTGTCCCGCCATGTGCCGGCGAGAGACAGCGACTGGCCTCGGGTACCCTGGGATTTTCTTGAGCAGCAAGCGCGCATCAATCCTCTTTAATGGCGAACGGTGACGTCGAGAGAGCATGTGCTTAGGTGACTCGAGGACGGTTCTCAAAGGGTGTTAATGAAGTAACACTTTGTTGGAGACCTATTTGCGTCAACTCGAATTCATTATTGTCGTCTGCTTAACGAACTTGGTTCATGAATTTCAGGCTCTGGGATCTCGCGGCGACTCCCGAGCCGATACTTTGTTTGATAAAGATTAATTGTTCGTAATTTAGAGGTTCGTTATTTGTGGCTTCTTTAATATTGACCTAGAAGTAATTTAATACAATTTTGTAGTACTCGCCCGTTCTATTTTTTGGTGTCTAAAAATAATTTAGTAAAGAGAGTTTCTTACCATTTTACGGAGGATATTTGGGTCAAATGCAGCTGGCTCACTGTAAAACGCAGAGAAAATCCAAAGCAAAAAGATATGCTTGCCATAAATTACAATCTCATTTCTGATCGAACTAGGCGTATCCATAATTTACCGTTAATAAATTATCATACTGTAAAGACATAAACCTGTTACTTAACCGCAAAAATGCCATTTCTAATCTCCCGAGGTATTAATAATCCTAGAAACTTTTCAGATTTAAATTAGACTGCACAGTGCGGCTAATCGCAAAATTTCGCCATCCACCTCGGCGTTTCGAAAAGCCCTCCTCCTCCTCGCCCCCTTCATTATATCACGACTCAACAAATATCGTTTCATTAAAGCAAAACATAATAACCCTCCGCGTTTCGAGCTCCTCCAACAACGGCGCGCGTTTCTTGCGCGCGCGCGCGCGCACGCGAGAGAGGCCTAATTAATCTCGATGCCGAAATGTGCTTCGCGGAGAGGAGGCTTGCAGCGGCAGCAGCAGCACGGCGGAGAGGGCAAAATGAAATCATCGGCCCGGCAAGCCCGGGCGTTATTATCGCAATTATCTTATCCACACCGGCCGCGATTCGACCGGCTATCGGAGAGTTATGAGTCTGGGCAGGAGAGCGGAGGAGAGAGAACCGTGCACACCGTATAGCCACGTGCTGCGGCGGTCGAGGAAAGTCGCTCGCCTGGAACAGGATCGGAGCGAGAGGAGAATGGATGTGGGTTTATCGGTTGCCGCGGCAGACGACGGCGGACGCTTTTACTTTGGGATTAGGAGGCGCGATCGATGATACTCTGTGCTGGGTGTGTGCTTTTCGAGAAGCGGCACGGTTGGGATGATTTGCAAATTTGCCTCTGTACATTGAAAGTGATTTTTATTCTCGGTTAAGCAGCGCCGTCGGAAATTCATATCAGGGTAGTCTCCGTAAATATAAAATTATTACTACGATCATTTTCCGGTTAAAGTACAGGAGTATTAGCCTACTTGGCAAAATATTTCAGCGTTCAATTAAACTTACTTGGAAACGTGGCTGTTCCAGAAGAGTTAGCGAACTCGCATTCATCACGTCTATCCCACTCCTCCCACTCCCTCGCTCTTTTACACAATCTCGTGACTAACGCGGCCCGCTTACCGCTCGGATCCTCCGCGCATCTACACGGAGCGGCGGCTCAGCCTGCCTTTTTCCGTCGGCGAGAGAGCCGCCGCTAAACGTTGGGTCAAGCCCTCGGACGGGCGCTCGCGCTTAACTGTCGACGGTAATTATTGTCGTCGAAGGGCATCCGGATTCGCTCGGGTGAGGTCGGCAAAAAAGCGTTGCTAAAGGATGTCATTTACCGGAAGATCGGCCCGGAAAGTATATCCCTTAATCGATATTGCAATTACTTAGCGGCGAAGCTGCGGAGAGCCGAAATAGCCGGGCGAGCGAAGAATTCTCTTACTCTCTCTTGCTCGGGCGATCGTCCTTCTTCAGCATTGTAAACTCGGAGCTGCGCGTGCGCGCCCGGCAAAGTGCATTTGCATTCAGGAATCTGGCGAGTGTCTCATTTGAGAGCGAGCCTCCGTCTCCCGAAGATCGATTGACGCCACTTTCAAGTCCTCGTGCGTCCCTGTATACGAGCCCGCATTTCACTCGCGGTATGAGTGTGCGAGAGAGAGAGAGAGAAAGAGAGATGCTCTTAGGATCATACGCGCTTGGGGAGAGTGCAGTCTTTCTTTCTTTCTCAAGAGAGGCCCGACCGACACACTCTCGCATACCTGAGGAAGAGTACCTGCGGCCTCGCCGTATTATTAAAGAGCCCGAGGGGCCTTCGTTGCGCCGTCTCCTTTTTCTCCTTTCTTCCTCTTTTTCTTGCTGTCCTTTCCTCCTCCTCCTCCTCCTCCTCCTCCTCCTCCTCCTGCTCTCCCTCTTCTTTCGTTTTGTCTCTTTCTCACTCGGTGCATCGCGGCCGGCCGGCTTTTTTTACCTCCTTTTCTATTCTTTCACTCTCTCTCTTTCTCTCTCCCTGCCTCCTTCCTTATGTTCCTCCCGACGTTTTTCTCCTCTCTCTCTCTCTCTCTCTCACCCTTTTGCTCCTTTTCCACCCGTTTCTGCTTCTATGCTCTCTTATTGCCTCTTGTCTTTCTTCTTTATCTGTCTTTTTTATCTTCTCGCTCTCTTTTCTCTACCCCATTGTTCTCCGCGCGTGTATCTCGCTCTTTCTCCCTCGTGTCCCTATGCTCGCCGCGCGCTTATTTTCATCTTTTTGCGCCCTCTATCTCGCTTACTCCCCTTCTCCTTCGCTCCGCGAGAGAGAGAGAGAGAGAGAGAGAGAGAGAGAGAGAGAGAGAGAGTTTCTTTATTTGCTTTCCTACTCCTCTCTCGTTTCTTCCTCGCTTTGCTTTATCTCAAATCTCTTTTTCTTGCTTTCTTTTCGTCCTTGCCGGGCTTCTCCCTTTCTCTCTTTCCTAAGATCCGTCCTCTTTTTTTTATGTTTATATTCGCATTTTTTTCAACACGCCGAATCCGCAGTTTTTCGCCGCTCGCAATTTCTCCGTATTTTTTCTCTCCCTTTCTTCGGCTACCTCGTGTTCCCTCTACCTTCTCATTTTTCAATTTCTGCCTGTACACTTAATGTATCTTTACCCCGATGTATTTTTCACCGCGCGAACAAACCGTTGTTGTCGAGGTAATAATTTCAACTGAAATTTATGGCGCTGTCGTTGATTCGAGTAATATTTTTCAGGAGTTTGATATATCGAATTAAAAAATTTACGATCGTTCGTACTCGAGAAATTGATTGCTACAACCCCAAATTATTTCGCGAAAAATAAAATCTCCGCGGCAATCTGCTTCTTTTTTTTTTTTTATTGAATTCTTTCTCTCTCGACGAGTATTATCATTCCGAGCACATCGAAAGGATTTCTTTTCAAAAAGTGCCCAAAACTTTTATATATCTCCCTTCAACTTCCTTACTTCGCCTGCGATCCGTGCTCTCGCGTTGTCTCTCGGTCATCGTTCGTGCGTGTCCGGTCACCTCGCGAGCGATGCGGAATACATCCCTGTAAACGTGCCTATATATATATACCCGGCACACCGATTCCGCCGCCGTGTTCCAAGTCTGCGTGAGCGCCCGGCCGCAGCGAAAGAGAGAGGATCGAGGCATCTTTCTTGCGAATCGCCGATATATATGCCGAAAAGCATAAATAATTCATCGCTAGAAAACGCCATGGTAATTCGGGGCTCGAAAGTTATCGTTCCTTTTTTTTAATTTTTTCTTTTTTCTCTTTTTGCTCTCCGGGCCGTGGAAAAAATGGTCTGGGACTCCTTATTGAATATGACGAAAGGCCGCCATAAATTTGCTTTTTATTAAACTTAGACTTTTTGGCGAGTGTATAATCCTTTGATGTTTGTTTAGCGACGGGCCGGACGTTTAATGCCGCGGATATTATTTCATTTTTATGCTAAATTTTACGATTTCACGACCGTAATTTATGCCTTTTTTTCGGCCTTTACCCGAGTAATAACATTCCTGGCGCCCGATTTGATTAAGCGGTCAGCGGATATACACCAATATTCCGCAATCAAATATCGTTTTCTCCCTTTGTAATTATCCATTACCTCGTTAACAATGCGCGATTCCGTTATGCTGCAAAGCGAAAAACTGCCGACTGATTTATAACGTTCCTCTCGGAGACGGGCGAATATTGTGTATCGTTGCGGGTAAAAATCCAGACCGCAAATATAAGCTCGGACTCGCGAGAGAACACAATGACCGCTCGGTTCTCTCTCTTTCTCTCTCTCTCTCTCGCGGGGAAATCTGACTGACAAGAAAATTACAATCGACAGCGCGCCAGGAGACGATTTTTTAAACTCGAATGTACACGGGCATATTTTGCGGTACTGTATGGTTAACTTGCATAAACGCAAAATTGCAGGCGCACGCACGCATTGTCGAGCGTTTTTCAGGAATCGCACCCAAGATCTGATAAACGTAATGGCGTAATAACCCTGGTTACGGCTATCGCAATCGCTGGAAAAATGGCCTTTGAATCGGCAAAAAATGGGAAACGGTTAGTGTGAAGTTTGAAAAGGCCAGATTTCCACGAGACGTTGTTTAGAGTGTAGGTCTGAAAAAATTACGTGGATTAGAGCACAGAAGGCGCATAAAAGTTGCTGCGAGCAACAATTAAAAATGCGTTATTAAGAGTCGCTGGTTGGGCGGTTGATTGAATAGTGAAAGGGCAGTAGGGAAAAAAGTAGAGTTTTAAGTTTTCTGCAGCTTGTTAAACGCGGTTTAAATACGAGTAAGCGGTAAAATGCATTTTTAGAGCTTGCAACTGCAATAAAACTTAAACGCCTAATATTAAAATGATTTCAACACTTTGATTGTCTTTAAATTGCAGGGACAGTACAGGCCTTCCAAGCGCACGAAAAACTTGAATTTTTTCAATCGAACAAAAAAATTTCTAAAAAAAATTGAATAGAACGAAAGAGAAGCAAGAAATATCTCTCCAAAATTCGACTTTCCGCAACGCGCGGGGCAATCGCTTGAATTTCGCTCTCGCGAAATTACGTATTCCTCGGCTCTGCGCGGCGAGGTCAAGTGCATCGCCGGGCAAAAACGAAGCAAGAAACAGCGAGAGAGCTGGATCTCTTCCCCCCGCCGATCACTCTCGCCGCGGCGTCTCTCCGTTTCCTGCGCGTGGAATACATCGGAGCCTCTTTCCGATTCTGCGGTCACGAACGATTCGGGCCCCGCTTTCGGCCCATTATCGCGATTAGGCCCCGGGCCCCGATTATCGGTAATGACGGGTTCGCGCGGGGGCGGCTGCAGCCGGCTTATGACAATGATATGGATATGCGCGCGACAACGAGGGAACCACGCGCATTCCCACGTCCGCGCGCGATGCGCAGGGAGCAAAGAGAGCGAGAGTGACCTTTCGCATAATCGACCGGCTGTAATTACGCGCAGACGCGAGGAATCCTTAGAGCGCCGGTGTGAGTGTTTGTGTGTCTGCGCGCCTGGCTTTCTTTCCGTGAGAGGCAGATTCGTGCGCGCAGGGGGTTCGGCCTGACCTTCTGACCGTATTTTTATATCGCGAGGAGCTTAAACGAGCCAGTGACTTATTTGTTTGAACCAGCTTTTGCAGATTTTTCGGTTGTTTGGAAAATTTCGTAATTTAATAATAAACTGTTGTTCTTTCCAATTATTTAAGTAATTTTAGCAACCAAGTTCTTGCGCTAGAAGCTTCTAAAGCACGGCGTCATTCACAAAAAAGCCTCGACCAAGGCGAAGATGACGAGGCGAACGTTTTACGAGCTGGTCCTTCCTTCCTCCTTCGCGGCGGCGGCGGCGATTTTTTCTTTATAGCCCCTCCCTCGAGCCTCCTCGGAAAGCGTATACATATATTATAATTCCCCCCGTAATTGCTTGTTGGTTTTATGCTCATCGCTATTCATTGGCTTCGTTATGCGCGCATAATTACGCGCAGCGGCGACGGTTTTCGAAGAGAGACGATCCAGCCGTTAACGAATTATTTATGCTTTCGTGCCTTCTTTCGACCGGTATTAGATGCATTGTGCCGGAGACGCTTATAGAGTATTGCCGGTGATTACGGTTTAGATAATTATCGATATTCGACGTCCGGCTGGTGTCTGTGCTTTTTATAAATTATTAGTTGTAAAAGTTGACGGTAACTGGGTGTATTTTAAAAAGCGAATGAAAAAGTGATCTTTGGGAATAGGACTTTATTTATTTTTTACGGCTTTTAAAAATATTTAATTTTACAAACGCATCTACCGTAAATAATTTCAATTTCGCCCTTAAATTTCAAACGGAATGTTATAAAGACACTGCAGACTTAATTCGCAACCGGAAAATAATGCGCTACCGACTTTAATGCATCCGAGCTTTCATTAATTAATTTATTACACAAGAAACACTTTCCCCGCGATCTTTTTCCGCCGAGCGAGACCCGATACTATCACTACTAAAATGCCGCGCTATCAGATCGCTATCAATTTTAATTAGAAACACATTACACTTTTAAGACACCAAAAATTACCGCGGCCAAATAACTAATTGAATTTCCCGGTCGCGTGCTGCTGCCGGCCGAAATCCGCTTGATTTTCCCGGCTGGATTACGGGGCCATTGGCGTGAGAACTGACGGCGAGACTTTTCCGCGCTCTCCGGGCCTCCCGTGTACTAGGCGCCGGGAAACGTGAGAAAGCCATAGGCGGGTGTCACTTTTCGCGCTTGGCTGCGCCTCGCTCGCGGCCGCTTATCGCGCCGCGCGCGCGAGTTTACGTGATCGCGGGGCAGGGCGAGGCGCTCGCTCGCGCGCGCGAATAGTGAAAGTTTCGCGAAGGAGAGCGAAGCCGAGAGGGGTAATGAGAGGGCCCCCGCCGACACGCATCGGTTGAGTTTCCGCGTCGATCTGGATAGCGACGATTTTTTTTTAATGGGCCGCCGTATAGAGAGCTGAATTCGTTGCTCGATTGCCCGGCGCTGGGTATTGTTTGCCGAGATGAGGCTTTTGTGCTGTGGATGCAGGAGAAAGGCTTTTTTCGACGATGGACGATGAGGCTTGTGAGTGCAGACTGCCGGCTGCTGGGTTATTGGTCGCTGCTGTGTTTTGGAGAAGTGGGAGTGTTTTGCTGAATTGAATTGTTGAATCTTGCTTGTTGCTTTGTAGCTCGAGTGATGAATAGAGGTACTCTAGCGGTAACGAATAGAAATTGATTAGGTATTCTGAATGGATGTTGATAGGGCATCGGAGCTTTCGAAATACTCATTACCACTCTGATTAGTTGAATAAATTTAATATTCAATGTTTTTCGAGGAATATAATCGCGAAATCAATGATTCTTAAATCGATAAATCTGTGCATTAATCCCTTTGGAGCCTCCTAAAAATTCTAATCTACAAGCATTTACGAACCAAAAAACTGTCCGTCCCTCTCCACCTCGTCTCCCAAGCCAACACAATATTCAAGCCCGACATATTCATTACGACATCAAAGCCCCAGCTTGCACCGACAGCCAATCAAGGGAATTCGCCAGTTTTCCCCTTTAAAACAGCCCAATAAACTGCAGGATAGAAAGAGACGGCGGCCCTCCCGTTCTCGTCGTAAAATCGTTAAAAGGTAGTCCCTCCGCGCGGAGGGACGTGCAAAGCCAGGCAAAGCGGAGTAGCCAAGAGTCTGTTTACCGAGTCATCTTGCGTGCGGACGCGTCGAGAGCGCGAGACGTAATCGTATATAAGGGCGAGCGCCGCCGATGGCGTCGCGATCTCGGCGACCTTTGGCTCCTTTAACTTTCGCGCTCTCGCTGCGGAGTACTTCACCGAGGCTGATTTATTCTCGAAGCCTGACGACTGGGTTCGAGTGCAGACTGGTTTCTTCGTTTTTCACTGAAAATGTGGGTAGTTTATGAAGTTGTTTAAATGGGGATAGGAGTTTAAGTGGATCCTGCCAATTTTTGGGAAAATTGAGAGATTAAATATTAATGTTCAACATAAGCAAGTACAAAGTTTCGCCAAAGGCAATCTATTAAAAATCTCGATCTCGAACGAGCCACATTTCGAGTACGTCCCGAAACACGTTATTAATCGTCGATAAATTCGCTCCTCTCGAAGCCTTATAGTTATTAAATTATTCATCGAGCGATACAAAATTTATTCATGAAATTCCGAAATTCGATTGACAAAACCGGCATCCACTCGAAACAACAATGATTCCATTCCCGGGTCACCGAAGCCAAAAACCTCATATACGCATGAGTGTCCTTCGCTCGAGCACGTGTCGCTGCTTTTCGACTTTTCGACCCCCTCGCGCGTCGAGTGCAGTGTCCATATTTGGCCGGGGCCTTTCTCTCTCTCTCTCTCTCTCCGCCATTATCGATATGTTTGAACTGCCGAGGTCCTGGCAAGCGCGGAAACCGTGAGAGACAATTTCGGAAGGAAAGAATAATAAGCCGAGAAATTTGTACGGATTTACCCGGCGGGCGCGTGAGCAAACCCCCCCCAGAAAATGATCTCTTTCGGCGACTACCGGCGCGCCGGGATGAAGTTCGCTGTGTGCTTTGGCGGGCAAGACGTGCGCCGAAGTTCGTTCGGTATTGTTGACTTTCGTCGAAAAGTCGGATTCGAGGAAAAAGGTTGCGTATTTTTGACTAATTTCCGTTTTAAACGCTTAATTTTACCGAAATTCATATCCACATCCACATGGTTTGCGCATAGAAAATTTAGTCATCAAATATCTCAACACTTTTAACAACGTACTAAAAAGCCCTTTTTCTCTGTTTCAGGTAAGTAGAAAGTCGCTTCCGTCTCGCATTGGATCTCCAGCCGCTGGAACTCGCCTCCCCCCCACGAGTTCATCTCGGCGAAGGTCAAAGGACAAGTATACACTCAGCATTTCTCCTCTCTTAGCGCGCGTCATACTCGCACGTTTTATGCGGCACGATGCTCGGCGTGTATATACGTGCAGCTGTAAAAGTCGGCGCCGGGAGGCAGCAGCCTCGACGCTCTCTAAGCGCGCTCTCCGGCTCATTAGCATCGTCATCGCGATTTTCCGCCTCCCGAAGGCCCCCGTCGACTTATTGGCGCCGGAGCAGGCAGTCGATGGCGTGTGTATGCATAGGAGAGTGTCGCGAGAGCGAGATATTGATAGCCGCCTGACTGGAATCTAATTTAATTATTTAGCACGGCGGTTTTGCTTGCTTTTCCAGAAGAGTCGCGGTTGAGAAATGAAGGATTCAATTTTCTCATCGTAAAGCCCGGCGCTCTTTTAAGGAAAATAGAATTGGAGTAACTGTTAGTTTCGTCAGATTATCATGCGTTATTCATGATTTCGTCTTGTTGTAACGCGACTGACTTTTCCTGATTTTCTTGTGGCATCTTCAACCTGTTTGGAGTATTTAGCTAAATTAACCTTATGTAAACTGAAGTTAATTGCAACCATAGAAGTTTATGACGAATTTAAAAAATTGTTTATTTTGCTCTGAATAGAAACCTAATTGCGTCGTTAATATCACGTTACTCGCTTTGCCTGGTTAAAATGTAAATGCAAAATTGGAAAGTTAAACGGACCGCATTAACCGTTCTCGGGACTTTTTCGAAAACAAAACTTTATAACCGCTTTCTAATACGTTCCCTCGAAATTTTATTCCCATTTCCGAAGCTTCTCTCGCAAAATTTACGAACCCTAAATCTAATTTCACCCGAGCCACGACTCTCCCATTCGTCAGCTCGGCTCGGAATAAAGATAACAAGAAGACCACCGCCGCGCTTCTAGACCAGAGAGCCTCGTCGCACGTCCCGCTCGTCGACGTCGATGGGCGCCTGCATTTGCGCAGGTGACGAGGGAGTTTCCGCTTGTTACGGGCGCCGAGGAGGCGTCTCTCTCTCTCTCTCTCTCGCTTTAGCACGGCGCACACGTCATACGAGTGCGTTCCCCCGCTGTGAATATATCCGCGAAGAAGTTGTTATAACCCCGGCCGGGGGGAGAAACGGTACTCGTTACGTCCCGTCTAACGAGACGCGAAAATCTCGTTTCCGTGAGAGGCTCGAATATAAGCCGCGCGCGAGCCCGAAAAATCGGCGGCATTTGCATGGGGCTCGTTGTTTTGCCGGGGAGGTGTGCAGCTGTAACGAGAGTAACGGGGGCTCGTCGGACTCGCGGGCAATTAGCTTTTTGAGAAGTTTAAGCGAGTTCGTATCGCGCGCTCTAAATTAATTGAGATCCCTTCTTGTGATTTAAGTGCGTGAGCGCTCGCTTTTTATGAAGACGACGCGTCGCCGGATAATTGTCGCGAGAGCGGGGGAAGCGGCAGCCCCGGATAATATCTTCATAATTGCAAAATTACCGGCGTGAAACTGTGGCGGCCCGTGCGCCTCGACGCTCGCCGGGTGACAGGATAATTTCGCGGAGCGCTACTCGCGTTTTTGTGGGTCCGGGTGGATTTATTCAATTGCGCAGAAATTTTTAGCAAAAAGTTCGGCGTCGAAGGCTGCTTTCTGCCGGCGGTTGGAAAATCGTCGGGACGCGGCGTGATGGACTTGTTTGTCTGAGATTTTAATTCGGACGGGGACCGTTAATTGCACTTTGAAATAAAGAGTTTGAATGAATGGTCGCGGTAATTAACTGGATTTAGCTTTGTGTTTCTAAATAGACGGCTGGTTTGCTTTATTTTCAACTAATTAAACACTTCATTTAGAGGCAGACACGACTTTGGCGCAAGGCGATTTAATTAATCGAACGCTCGGACCGCTGTGTGTTGTGTCCGAGCTTTTTTGCAGACGACATTGTTGTCCGGAAGGCGTCGTTCGGCTTCACCCTTCGCGCGTTCAATTAACACGCTACTAAAGATCTATCCGCAACACATTACAATGAATTACCGATCGAATTAAAGTTAAAAGATTAAACAAATTGTCTTTCTCGATTTTAACGACGGCGCGGTATGCAGCTCTTTCTCTCCTCTTCGAAAATTGAGCTGCAAAGCTCATAAATTTTCATAATGAACTCGATATAATATTCGCGCCTTCGCACAATAAAACCTCCTGAAACTTTACAACGGCCCCATTAGCCCTAAAAAAGGTCTCCCCGCGCAAAAACTCGCGGCAAAAAGGCGTACTTGCCGTCAAATTTATACCCTCAAGCTCCTAACAATCCCTCTATCACGCACGCATGTCGCCATAAAGCTTCGCTCGTTCGAGAGAAAAAAGAAAGAAAGAAAGAAGAAGCTGACGCCTCGCAAAAAGTGCTCACGGCTCGGTTCATTAAAAACACCTAACAAAGCGTCCAGTCTTCTCGCTCTCTATATATAAATACCCTCTCGGCATCGGCGTAAAAAGCCTCTCTCTCTCTCTCCCGGCTCGGCGGCGGCGGCGAATCGACAGCGGCGGCCGGCACAAAAAGACGACGTCGCCCGTACGTGTGCGCGCGTGTTTGTTTTCCCCGAGCGGCTAAGTCGGCTGCTGCTACTTGTAAATTGACTTTCCTTCAGGTTCAGGCCTCGGGGCCCTTTCTTCACGGTAGCCGCGCGCTCCGGAGCTCAAAGAGAGAGAGAAAGAGAGAGAGACGAGTGCACCCGGTGTGTCTTACCGTATGCGGAGGACGTCGCTGAGGGTCGTGTCGATGACCTACCGCTTATACACTTGTCCGTGCAATCGTTTTGCTACGAGAGGAGCTTTTTGCTCGCTGCGTCGGGACGGATTCTTCGGGTGAAAAAGCTACTGTGGATTGGATGACTTTTTCTGGGGCGAGGGGAAATGCAAAAAAGGAACGTCGAGCAAACAGGTGTTATTTGAGGAATAGGGCAAATTTTAAAAGGGGGTATAAGATGGGATCATTTTATTACATAGAGTACCGCTAACTAAAAGACGGCTTCAATAAAAAGAGGGGAATGTACTATGGTATTAGTGTAAACAGTAATAACAAAATAGAGATCCAAAAGTATAGTGATAAATATAAAATTATATATTTTTTTTTAGTCCAAAGGCAGGCTGGGTAAAAAGTTCCAAGTATACCGTGGAATGTAAAAATCAGTCTCGAAAAAAGTCGTATTAAATTTCAAACATACCGTAAATTATCATAGGTACGACCAGTAAGCTCTTCTCAATAATTCCGCGCAAGAAGAGCTAAACTCGCCGGCGCAACAAATTTCACAGCGCGGATAACAACAAAACTCGTCCGCCGGGCAACAAAACTCCCATTGATTCCGCGCTCGCGAATACCGTTTGAGCCCAAGCGTCGGGCGTCGAAAGAAACCCGTCCAACCCGGCCCCCTGATACTAACGACAGTTCAATCAAGATTTTTCCACGCGTCCGCCGTCCGAGGAAGCGGCGCGAGAAAAAGCCGCGGTCCGTCGCGGGCAGACTGCGAGACGCGCGGAACCGGAAAAACGCTTGTCAACCTCTCGCTTGTGTGTACGCGTGTCCGTGTGTCTGTACGTGTGTGTTTGCGATCAGCTGCCGCGTGGGAAAGTCGATCGTGGGCGATCGATTCGCGATGCGACGGTTTTTCCGGGGACGCGAGAGACCTTTTTTTGCGGCGGAGTGCTACATGCATTAGCAGGATGGATCTGCGTGCTTTTTGTTGGCTGTTCGGGTTCTTGTTTGATTCTGTGATTGTGTTTTAGCAGTAGTAGATATTGATTAGGTTTGTGAAGCTTGAGGGATGGAATGAAGGAGGCAAATTGTCGGCTTGTAAAATTGAAATTTTCATTATTGCATAGTGTTTTATTTTAAAGATAAATTAATTAATTTTGATTGATTTTATTGGCAAGACCAGGAGAATTAATAACGAACGACTATATTTATTAGACAGAATTTCTAATAAAATTATCGATGATACATTACGCCGAAACTTAGTAGATTCCAAATTTAATTGCGAAACGAGCATTACAATTTAGTATAATAATATTCTCTCAAAACAGTCAGCCCAAATAATTTATCCACTAAAATCCGTTGCTATCCCCGTTAATCAAATCCTAACGAACCTCCGCGCACTCGGCCGTAAAACCGTCTCGCATAAACAAGCATCTAATTGACAATCCTCGAAATATTCCCTCTCTCCCCCCTCGGCGTATATCTCAAGCTCCACCAGGCGACAAAGCGACAAGTGTCGCTCGACGGGGGGTCGACGGTATTCCTCGCGAATCTCGGAAACTCTTTCCCGAGAGGGGCGGAGAGACGTTGAACGGTTCGCTTTTACGAGCCGAACCGTCTGGCGAGCGCGGACATTATGTAGCGTCGCGGTAACGGAGGTACAAGCGTGGGCGTTAGATCGGCGATTTTATTTCGGCCGGTATGCAGACGCGCCGCTCTCCGGCCGAGAGGGGCTCCCATTAAACACGCGGAAGTCGTAAAAGGCGGTGAGTTACCGCGCCGTTAATAAATGAAGCGCTTGGGAAAAAGTAGCGACTAAGTTTCTGCCTGGCGTCGCGAGGTTTATGCGCACGTCTCAATTTGTGTGCGGAGCGGTCGCTGCTGCTGCTGCTGCTGCTACGTGAGATGTATCGATTGGTTTGTCTCGGGGGAACCGTTATTGGCACAATTGCGTTGGCGGGATTCTCGGAATTGTTCCAATTGTTCGAATCTCTCGATCGAGCGATAATTTTTCGGATCAATCGGTTATTTTAGACGGGGAGATGTATCATATTTTAACGAAAGAAGAAAAAAGAAGACTTGCTTTTGTAACCAGTCATTTTCAGGGCCATGCACCTTTACGCTTTAATCACAAAAACACAGCCTCAAAAGGCTCATTTATTCATTAAAAACAAAATCCCGATAATGTTTCTCATTAGTCACTTTAAGAAGAAGCCCCGACGACTAAACCGTACTCCGCTCTTCTTCGAATTCACGAGAGGCTCACAAACGGCGGCGGCGGCGGCGGCGGCCGCTGTCAAATCACGCGTCAAATCTAGCGTGATAGGCCCTGCTTAAGATCACTTAGCGCAGCGAATTCAAAGGGAGGCCGCCGAAACGAGAGAAAATGAAGGCCAGCGAGGCGCGCGCGCGCACCGCCTTAATTTTACTTCCTCCGCTCTCGGGTTTTTGATCGACGGATATACATATACGCGCCGGGCACTGATTGCGAACCCGATCAAGTAGCCGCCTCTTCCTCTTTAGCTGATGCCATTGTGCGATTCGACGGCTTGTTGTTGCTGGCCCCTCTTCGGTTTCGAGCGGGGCTTTAATTGTGGCTGACTTTTTGGACAGTGGTAATGAGGTTTTCCGTCTATTTAAGTTATTAAGACAGGTTCGCGGGAGATTGTTGTTTTGCACGAGTGATTCGTAATTTATGTATCAGATTTTCTCGGTTTTTATATAGTAAATTATAGATTTTAATAACTTAATTACTAAGTTTACGGCGACAAATCAATAAGTTTAATAAATGCAATTAAAATACCTGATTTATTGAGAATCTATATTCAAGAATTTATAGACTTTGCTTTAATCCTTACAAGTTAACCATCTGCTTAATCTACATAATGCCACACATATCTCTATAAGTCAGCCACTTCAATATTTATCTCGGATAAATAAAAAAAATAACGAACATTAATTTACTCCGCATGTTGCATGCACTTCTCATTAAACGACATCGATTTGGTTACATAACCTATCGGCTTCCCGGCAAAAACCGTAAAAGTCGAGCCGCAGAAAGGAGGTTTCGATGACGAAGGAGGCCGGATCAGAGCACCGGCGCGTCTGCCGAGTTCCTCTCCCCGGCGCTGTGTGTGTGTGTGTGTGTGTGTGTGCAAAAAGCCACCGCCGGCGCGTAACCTTATGTAGGCTGAGTCAGGCGAGGCGGTTACCGGGAAAAGCGCGGCAAAAAGCCACCCGCGGTCTTAGAGTCGGGCAGAGCGGATGCCGGTATACGAGGTCGCGAGTTTCTGAATTCGATTTGGGGCTTAGGGAGGGACAGGTAGGAGTGGCGAAACGAGGAAATTTCGAAATATTTTGTTAATTCATTGTAAAAAGATTTTATTTGAATGCAGCCGCGCTGCGAGAATGATTTACTTATGTTCTTTGCGTAAAGGAAGTATCCCTGCAGTAACTTAATCAGTATTATAATTAAGCTGGGAAACCGTGATTTTCTTTATTATTTCTTATGTTTATTACTGTGTATATAGTCAGCTTTAATAATGCAGTTTATAGCCGAATAAAATTACATTTAAAACTTAACATTGCATAATAACGATCTCGACATCGCTCACAAAAATCTCTTCTACAAAGACTCGCACAAAACTACCATACGCTTATTACCAAGGCGGCCATCAAGCTAATTCCTAAACACCTCAACCGCATTCCCGTGGAAATCGATAAACCTCCTTTAAAGAAAAAAGTACGATAAAATCCAGGCATCGATTCCTATCGAGCGCTCGGCCGATTTTTGAGGCCCCGAACCTCGCCCAGAGCGGCGAAAAAGTGCGTAATTGTGCAGGCGCGCACGCAAAACCGGCGGGAAAACGACTTTCCCACATGTATGCGAATCGTGTTGCCGATCGGCGCCACCGGCGGCCGAGGAACGCAGGAGATTTTCGAGCCCTCCGGCGCGCGAATGAAACTGAATTCTTCGAGCACGAAAGTGGACGGTTGATTGTAGCGTGCAAAGGTCGTCTGTGAAGGCTACTTATTATAAGTCATGAAAACAGTTTAAAATTTTTCGACAACCTGTTTAAAAGAAAAATTCAAATTCAATCCGTACTCTATAACAATAATCCACTTCGCAAAACGAACCGCAGCTCCAACTCCGAGCTCCTCTCGCGGTCCATTTCCATAATTTTCAAATTCTAATACCTTACATCGCGCTCGCACATACCGCACATAATCGAAGCCCTCGCCTATTCCCCGGAGCTCGGCTCGCGCCTTCCGCTCTTATATACGAGATCGTTAACCGGCAGCTCGGGCGAGATTTCCGCCTGTAGCCGCGCGGCGGCGTCTGCATTTGTCGTTTTGCCTCCTCCGGGGGGGATGTATATTCATACGCAGGCCTCGTGTCGTGCCGTGTATGACGATCGTTTCTTTGTTTTGCCGCGCGCGCGCGCGAGAGAGAGAGAGCCCGCTTGTATATACCGACGTGATTTGCGCTGCCTCCTTCGCCGCGCGTAGCCCGATGTTATTATAGATACGTAGCTCGAGCTTACGGTTATGTAGCTTGATGCGCGCAGGTGTCTTTCGTGTTTTATGCCTTTTCGCGAGAGAGAGAAAGAGAGAGAGCTGAGAATGAACTTAATGCCGGAGGACCGTCGTATTTTATGCTGATTATTATGTACGAGGTCCTGCGGGAAATTCATGTGATATATATTTGTAGTTTATGTCGGAATCAACTTTATAAATTCGTAAGTGCTCTTATTGCTGTCGAGGGTGATTCGAATCTTCTCGGATAAATTTGAATTTATCGATTCTAAATCACTTAATATTTCGCGTTACTTGCTGCAACGTCTAGTTTCAAAAATTATCGTTTAGCTTTAGATTTTCTCTTTTTTCGATGAAACTCGATAAACCACAGCATAATAAATGAAACCAGATGCGCCTCGTAAACACCTTGTCGCCAAGCATTCCGATCAACTACAAAACTCGTTCGCGCGACCATTCGATTACCCAAACGTCTTTATCAACTGCCAATTGCAAAAAGGTACTCCCAGGCGCAAAGTAAGCAAATCACTCGCCGAGATTCCTGCCTGCGTCGTCGCCCGGAGCGACTAAAAAACCGCGGAGCGGCGCGAGGAAAAATGTAAACGACCGCGACTGGCGAATCGACGGCATGCGCATTAATTTCGTGCTCAATTTGCCCTCTCCGCTTTTCTCACCTGACTGGCCCCGATCGAACGAGCTCGTTAATTATCGTTCGTTAAGTAGCGCGAGATCGCCGTTCAAACTGCCCGTGACGGCGGCAGCCGCAAAGAGAGAAACGAGCGAGCGAATGGAAATGAGATGAGGACTTATTGATGGGAAACGGAAAAGGCTGCTTAGCGCTTTTACTCGACGATTATTACTGGGTATTGTGAGGGAATATAGGGGGATTAGCAGGAATGCAATGAGATTGTCGCTCGGTGATTTAAGCTGCCGGGCAGATGAATTATAACGGGAAAATCGGCTACCGATTTGCGGAGGAACAAATGTAATTTATCAAAGGCTGCGGTTTTTTTATTACTGTTTAAATCATTATTTTTATATAATGTGCGCTTGATGAACTTATAATTCATATTTTAGATAAGCTCGTATCCATTAATCATGAATAATGAATCATAGATTTCGCCGGTAATTATAGTTTTCAAATTGCTTCTGCAAGTTATTTTTGCATTTCTACATTACTACCCTATTAATGCAAATTCAATGTTATTTTAAACGTTGCTAGAAAAAGAAACTGCTCGCTAATAACAAATTCAGTACCGAAGATGTAATTAATAATCCAGTGCACATATATAAAAAGGTTAATGAAAGAGCTTTCAGCAAATCAACACCCATTTGAAATTATAATCAGTAGTTCAATTTGTCAATTACATGTACTTACTTTTATTTTTCTTTTCACATACGTGATACTTATTTTCTAGCATAAAAAAATAAGCGAAGAGAGTTTTTCCGCCGATTTCATTTTTTTCAATTCACCCTACACAATAATTACCAAGATTAGACTCGTACGAAAAATGTGATGCAATGGGAAAAGCCTCGCGACACGGAGGATGCATCGTCCTCTCTACCGCATTTGCAGGATTCCTGGGCCCCAATAGAATCGCCTGCGCCATTAAAGTTCCTCTCTCTCTTTCTCTCTGCGCTTCGAGCTCGGCGCGATCATTAATATTGAAATTACCGCCGCGGCGGTACCTAAAGGGCATCGTGTTCTCTCGCTCCGCGCTGCTCTCGTTTTTCCGCCGCGCGGCCGACCGTTAGAAGCGCACCGCTTGTCTTGATTAGGATTTATAAGCCGGGATGGACGCGATCCTTATGTAAATGCGATGGGCAAAAACGGCCGCGGATAATGTAGTTATAAGAGGCTTTCTCTGCCTCCGATCTCGAGCGGCCAGATGAAACTGTAATATGCTGTTTGGACGCGGAGGTGAATGCTTGATGGATACGAGATTTTAAGTTTATTTAGCGAGAGGTCATTTTTAGAAAGGCCGGTTAATACATTTAGATTAGAGGCTAAATCACTTGGTTACCTCTTGGCGACGGATGCACTTTTGCTCGAGGGTTGTTAACATTTAAATCGATGATTTATAAACTGGCCGTATATTATTTTTGTACGTGGCGTAAATAACGAGCAAAAAAAAATGATTTATTTATTAAAATTTCATTACTTTTACCTATTACGCTCATTTATTTACTTAGGGTTAACACATTTTATTAACCATTAGGTCTTGAGTAATCTGCATGTGAAAGTTTTGGATCGCGGCTTCTTACTTTTCATTTTCAACGGTCGCCTCTAAAGTTAAAAGCAAATATGTGAATAATTACGCAGTAAATGAAACTACCTACTCTCTTTTCTCCGATCGCGCGTTCAAAAGTGAAAAAGTTCCCGGCGGCGACTATTTATAACGTGGAAGTGGATGCGCGTAACGTTTCGTAAAAACTTATACGACGACGTCGTAACTTTAACGGGAACACGTCGTCGATGCGTAACAGCTGGTGCGAAATTTGTTTTTACCCGTAGTGGAATCTCGGCAGAATTCAAAATGCATCTGCTATCCAGCTGTCCCTTTAGAAGCGCGTTTTCGCACTCGATGCTTTTAGTTGGCTTGTACTTTTGCCTTTTCATTTGCGAGCGGAATTAGAGTCGTACTGCTCGATTAAAGACAGCTTTCCGAGTAATTTAAGTTTTTTAAAGTCAAAAAATTCATACGTATTTATGAATATACGTTTATTAAGCAATCTAAACTGTACATCCTAACTTTTCAGTTTTATCTTCTAAATAAAGACGTGTAATAAGGTGCTAAACGAGCTTTAAATCAAGCTATATTATACCTCTTACCCACAATTATGTACAATTAGCGAATACAGTAAACATTTTCGCCTTCTTCGTGCATAAAACAGCAATACCGCACTAATTAACATATAAAACCGTCAGAGAAACAAATTCACCGTTCTCCAATACAGTGTATAATTGGGCACAAACCCCTAACAAGTGACACTCCGCTGGATTTCCCTCCAATAGACGGACTAATTGCCGCGGTGTTCCCGAGCCTTTTTTTTTCGCGCCTCTAATTGCCTATGAAGCGGTCAGGGTCCGCTTAATTTATACAAAGTTACGGGGGTGATTTTTTTCGCGCGAACGATCGTGTATTGGCGGAAGCGTTCGGAAATATGGGTAGCGTGCTTGTAAGCCGTTAATTAGAAATGAGCTTTACACGCCGGATTCTTTTAATGCCAGTCATACGAAGTCGCTGCAGGTTGTCGTGATTATTCATGTGCGAAAATGTCGATTACATTAATAATACTGACTATTTAAAATCTTCGATTACTCGAACAGTATTTTACCAAAGTTCAATGATTTATATATATGTTCCTTTAGCGGCTTACTGTTTCTTGAGATATTTTAAAAAACGTAACTAATTTCTGTTCTAAAAATAGGTGTTCTGCCTCGATTGAATGCGTTATTGCAAGATACGTTCTAGTCTTATAGATGCGTCGAAATAATACAGATTGAACTTGGCCTAGCATCAAAACCGACACTCGACACGAAAACAAAGCAAAAACAATCCCCCATCTAACTTATGTAGATTGCCCAAAGAACATATCCCCGGCAATCCCCGGCACCCACTTTAACAGTGAAAAAAAGGCCGCAAAACACAGCGTAGCATCCCGACGCGCGTATAACCATCCATCCCGGCTCTCGCGCATATCTACCGAGGGGCAACGCATCTGGCCGTTATCTTCGGAAAAATGCCGGTCGCTCGCGGCCCTCTCGATTGCCTCGGCCGCAATAAAAGAAAACGGCGGCGGCGGCTGCGGCGGGCCGGAAGAATCTCTCGCATTGAAATACGGCGTACGAGCCGCGGAATCGGTGCACTTTGTTTACGGCTCCGCGCGGAAAGGTCGTGGAAGTCGCCTCGGGCCGGAAGGCTCTGCGCTGGAAATATCGTAGGTGTAAGGGGGGAGACAAGTAATGACGCTGATTTGCGAGCCGGCCCTCGGGGCAAGGCTTACACACGCTCGCGACGTGTACAACTTGTGCTCGCGCGCGGAGCGAGATTGTTGCTAAGGGAGGATTTTTATTGTTCGAGAGAGCCTTATCGGCCCAGGCGCTCTAAATCTTGAGGGCGAGGAAATTCGAGACGCGCTCGGGTTGGATGCTTTGATTTATCCGCTGGGCGTTTATGGACCTGTTGGCGATTTCGTGGCTTTTTAGCATTGTTTTATTAGGATGTCTGCTCGGCTCGATAACTTTGAGGAGTATTGTTTTTTTGTCGCTCGATATTTATCGGTCTGTTTTATTACGGGTCGATAACAATATGGATTTTTCGAAACATTAAATCAGTCGTCAAGGTTTCAAATTAAAAAATGAAATCATGGACCGAAGAAGTTCCTGAGAAGTAGTGCGTAAAGATCTTTTTTGATGATTACGTCGAAACGTAGAAAATGAAAATTCCTTACATCTTTATGGAAGCTTTCCGTTTTCACAAGCTCGAATAAGTTTATACAAAACTTTGTTTAAAATAACGGTACTTCGAAATGTTAACTTGATATCGCAAGTACCCAGAATTTATTTCTTGATCAATAGAGTATATTAATAACATTACTATCAGAAAACAGCATTCAGTCTCAAAATACCAGACACTCTTACCGTCGACAAAATCCGAAATCACCTCGCATTCGCGGAATGCTTACAATTTTCCGCGAGCCCTCCACCCAGTACAGTTATAAGACAAGCCCGAACAAATTCAAAATTTCCAGCGCCATTCATGCGCTCAATTTACAACGGCGCGCCGAACACGTACGCTAATCCCAGCCAACAATTCATTACCCCGCCGCGAGAGCGTATCACCTACCCGAGAGAGAGAGAGAGAGAGAGAAAAAGTCCGCGTCGACAAGCTCTATCGGGCAACAAAGTATATCCCTATGGCTATCAAGCCGGGAGGAGAGACGTAAAGTAATCCAGATAAAAATGAGCGGACGGCGACGAGGAGGAACATATGGAGGTAGATAAGAATTAGGAGGCAGGAAGAGCCGACGAGGACGACGACGACGCTCTATGTAATCGAGAGGGAGGAGGGAATAATGACCGAGCACGAGGCGTTAAATCGCGCGTGCGCAGTCCTTGTCCCCGGAGCGGATAACCGATGCGAAAACTCTCCAGGGGAGAGAGACGGGGAGGCCTTTGTTCGCCGGCTTGGTTAATGGCCGATCGCGGAGTTTTATTGCTTCGTCGGCTTTTCCGCGTTTGCCGAGGTTCTGGCGTCTTCATTAGAGGGGCGTGAGGTGTGCGCGGCTTCGCCGGGAGGAGGGGGTATTAAAAATTGTTCGTTCGCTGAGAAAGGGTACGCGTTTTGAGAAGGAAGGTTGAAGATTTGAAAAAAAATTTTTTGTTGGTTTAAGATCGATTTCATTTTAAAGATAATTGTCGTTAGACTTGTGTGATGGGAGAACTAATTGCTTCTTGAAGAAGCGAAATTGATAGGAGCGCGTAAGTACAAATTAAATATAATGACACAGACGCGTTTATCAGATAATGTACTTGCAATCAAGATTCTGAGATGGACAATCGGATAATAAGTGAAATTCGTAATCGTTGTTTATGTAATTCTACCAGTATAAGAGCTGTTTTTAATTAAAAAATTTTCGCTTTTGTAAAGTTATAATTTTAAATTGTAGAAATTTAATTGCTAAAAAATTAAGAACGGTGATTCGCAGCGTTGATAATATATTTCAACGAATCGAGTTTAGTTTTATAAATAAATGCAACTTACTTTTCTATCCGCCTCCTTATCTACAACTAGAATCGATCAAAATCACGTTTAAAAACGCAGGCAAGCGCACTTTCGCACAGCGAAAGCGACGACACGGCGAAAGTCAGCCGGGCAATGAAACAATGGAATCCAGGAGGGGGAGAGCAAACAGCCCCTAATTGAATAAAGCTCATCCCGGGCAAAGCGGCGATTGGCCGCTCGGCTTCCTACGTAGTTCCGTGCGCGTAATGAACGGTTCGGGAGCATTAGCATCGCAATCATCGTCACCATCATCGCGGCCCGCGAACTGATGGCCACCCGAGAGAAAGAGAGGCGACGCGTCGCCCGAGAAATCACCGTCATTACGCTAGCCGATAATCGGAGCAGCGCCGCTACGTGCAGTCATTTGCCGCTGCCACGGACCGCAATCTAGACTGCCGCTGCTCTGCTTTCTTCTGCGTGCGCGCTCCGCTGCTCGTTTCGATGGGATTTTGATGATTACAGCGAGGGCCGAGAACGAGGAATTCGCGCTGCGGTAATGGTTTTAATATTTCGGTCGCCGCGCTGGACGTCGAGGAAAATGTCTTTCGCGACGAATGTTCTTCCTGTTGGGTCGGCGATAAAGATTGGAAGAATTTCAATGCCGAAACTTTTATTATTTGTTATAGCGCGGTCGATTTAGCAAAAGTTGGGTTAAACGATTCGATGTAATCGGTTGCTTTGTCGGATTAAAACATTTGCGCAAATATGGACTGCGGCCCGAAGCGGAAAGTGAATCTTCGCGTTCTCGATTCTCGACGATATTAGCCGGAGGGGTCGCGGGCGCATTGACATAAATTGTCGCGTCCGTTCTCGTTTAATTTCGTGCACTCCATGTGCTCTCGACTCTTTTTTGCGCGCAACCTGCTCCCGCACTTGTCTCTACACTCCCGCGTATATTCGAGACAGTTTGAGCACCGAAAATAATCTCTTTGTTTGTCGAATGTTGTAATAATTTCGGAGTTTGTCATAGAACGTTTAATGAATGTTTATAGTACAGTTTCAATGAAAAGTGTTGATAAATAATACCGAAATTAAAAGATAATAACGTCGTAATAATTTACTCTCACGAATCTGATTTACATCAAAAACAGCGTTGCACCTAACGAAATTCCAAACTTTTCAAAACAACCTCACCCCAAGCAGCGACGGCGCATCCTTGCCGCGGGTGAAATAATCTCTAAATTTAGTGATGTCCTTGGAAGACGAGATCAGGACTAAAAAAAAAAAAAGCTCGAGAAGCGGGGCGAAGGGAGTGAGGAGGGGAGGGGCAAGCGGCCGCGGGGCCTTCCTGTCGAAAATCAGGTTTTGCGCCGGGCTCTCGCGAGACTCGCGGGCAAAAAACCGCACCGGGTAATTACGCGAAAAGGACCCATGAGGTCTCTCCCTTCTCTCCTCCCTCTACGCACGCGCGCGGACTCGCGGCTAGGAGCGAAGCGCGAGACGAAAGGACACGAAGAAGGGCAGAGAGAGAGAACGGGAGTGCAAGAGAGCGAGACAAAAAGCCCGGCCTCAAGTGCCGAGGTAGAATAAATAAGGAAAGGAGAGGAGAGAGAGAGATGAGTGTGCGAAATGCCGAGATAGAGGAATTGTTATTAATGTTTTTGCCTGCCTCCGCATTGTTATGCACATTATTTGCTTTGTTTCGTTATTAATCAAGTTCACTTTTTTTTTGTTTCAGGTAAGTTAACGCAAACACGTTCGCGCCAGAGAGTTTGAATTTAAGGATACGAAGGTTTGATCGTTCTAAAATTATAAACTCAAATTATTTTGTACAACTTTGATTCTACTTTAATACTACTTTTTAAATTAACGTACTGTATCTAAAGACATACAATTACTTTCGGGCCGGAGAGCTAAACGAAAACAACGGCAGCCGTAACAAAGCTCGCAGCCCGGAGTAAAGACAAGGACTGTCCCTCGAAAAGAAAAGAAGCTGCGGCAATACGGCATCCATCCCGGGCCTGTATCTCTTTCCGCCGCGAACGAAACCAGGACCTCGATGAAAACCGCAAAGACAAAGCGTATAGTCCCCCCGGGCATTTATTTTCCTCGTTTTTTGCCTGAAAAAAAAGGCGAAGGGCGCACCGTGGAGAGAGAGAGATGAGGGAAGATTAGCGGACAGTTTCTGAAACGGTGCCATCTCGATTGCAGTCGTGTCCTTCCCGCGGGAGTTTATACGAGCTGCGAGGACTCGGAGAGAACGGCAGCAGCGGCAGCAGTGGACTTTTAAGGGCCTCTCGGCTAATAGAATCCCGCGGTCTTTTATTTACTTGGTCCCCCGCAACCCTTTGTTTGCTCCTCCACTAATTTCAGAGCCTCCTCTCTCTCTCTCTCTCTTTCTGTCTCGCTCCTTTTTCTCTTGCTTTTCTCCCGCTGCCACTGCACTGCCCGTCTCTAAGAGCGCGAAGACAGTTTCGCTTTGGCGCTAGGCAGGCCGAATCTCTCGCGCATTCAGCCAAGTAATTCGATTCGGTAGGCGTGTTGGAATGGGAATTTCGGTTGCCGCGTGTGGAAGTGCGCGGTATTTAATAGCCGTGCTCGATTTTTTTTTTTTCGGGGGCGGTTTTTTGAGCTGCCTGTCTTTAAGGATTCGGGGTTTGATGCACAAGCAGATAATGTAGCGTTATTCGAGGCGAATTACGGGGGAGGATTATCGTGATTTGCATTGTTATCGCTGTCTTGAAACAGTGAATTTAGGCTTTGTGTTTATAAGGAACGGATTAAAAAAGAATTTCAGTTGAATTTGAAAATTATAATTGGAAAAAAAAAGTTCCTTTTGAAACGAGCACTAGGAAATCATGGACTTGGGAAAGAAAGAAACCGCCATTAGAATCTTAAAGCTCTCAAGCAAACAGATTTTACGACACTTTGAGTTACGATTCTACATAGAAAATCCTCGCCAGTACAAAGAGAAGACATAAAATGATGTTTGAATACGGCGCGAGCATAATGTTTGAATTAGAGCTCTTTCAAAATAGTCAAAGCGCCGCTGACTAATTTACGGTCCTCTAAATCAAATGAAAATACTCAAAGTAGGCAGAAAAATACGCTCGCGGGAAGCGAGCCGGCATTTCCATCGCTTGAATTAATTCCCCGACGTCTTATTCAATAAACTCCGATGTGAAAAAAAGGCATCCTAAAAAAAAAAAAGCCCCTCCATACCTAATCGAAAACGCCATCCCGGCAATCATCGCTTCTCATCCGGTAGCTCTCCTCGCCGGCAGAAGAAACGACTCTCGGCGGCGGCTACTGGTCGAAAAGCCCGAGGGGCCATCATCCTTTCTTGCCACTTGCAGCTCGGCGCAGAGAGTCGCCTGCAGCAGCGGCGGCAGCAGCAGTTTAAGCTCGTTGACATCGCACTTGTGAGGTCAGCCAACTGCCGTTCGATTCCCACCGAGTGGCTCTCCTCGGGCAGACGCGACACTTTCGCGCTCGGCCGCGGCTTTTTGCCGGCGAAACGTCAATTTGATGCCCCGGCGAGAGAGAGGCTTTCGTCGCTTTTCTTGGCGGGAGGGCTGCTCGAGCGGTTTCGAGAGGAATTTTTGGCAGGTTTTTTTTTCTAGATCGAGGTTTTTAATTGGAAGTGGGAATTTTTGTTGGGTTTCTTTTTATTTGATTGAATATATATGTTTATAAGACTGTTAAATCTTTGTAGATTCGACATAAATTTTTGTAATTACTAATGCCGCTACAAATTATTATTTCAATCAGTATAACAAGAATCTTGAAACTGGTCTCGTTTAAGCTTAATTTCTACATAAACTCTGAATCCTTTTGCCTTATGCATTTATAAATACACATTTTCAATTTACATCTTGCACAACGAAGAAGAAATCACTAATATTCCTTAACTAAATAGCCGTTAAATACTGATTAAAATCCCCGGCGGTGCTTTTCGCAAAACCAGAAAATCATTCGCTCGGCCATTAATTACGAGAATCTTAACGCATCATCGAACAGCGCATACATATTTACATAATATCGTACCGCCTTAAATAAACACCGGCGCACAATTAGCATCCCTAATTATATTTTATACGCATCCAACGAGGATCCCACACGACCGTCCGAGCAAGACCCGCGAACAAAGACCCCCGCTGGAAATTGATCCACTCTCCCGGTCGTAAATTCGCCCCGGCCGGCACAATTTTACACCGGGCGTCGGGGCTCGTATAAAATCGACGTGAGCTCGGCGCTAATCCGCTTTATAACCCAGATACGCGCGCAATCTCTGGTCACTTAGGCGCGGTGTGCGCGCGCCGAAAAAAAGCGGCGCGCGCACCGCGGAATGAGCCGCGCGCGCGGCGCGAGAGTCCAATCACGCGGGTCTCTGCGGTTGCCGCTCCGCTATCCGCGAGCGTGACGCTCTCTGATGTAACGGGGCTTCGTACGCACCGGCGGCGCGGCTTCGATAACGTCCACCTTGGGAGGCTAAGCGCGCGTGATATCATATTCCGAGTGAGAGAGAGAGAGGTGGAAAATTGTCTGGGAGGCTGCGTTTCCGTGATTTGCGACCGGTTGCACTGCTGCTGCCGGGAGGAAGCTTTTACAATGAAATGTGGTAATAAAGGCAATCTCTGATGAAGTTTATATTTTTGCTTAGTTACTTTATAATGATCAGCGAAGTTAAGTAGCTATTCTAGATAATTCTTAAACTGCGTTCAATAAAAATTGATAAAACCGATAACTTTGATCTTCATTGCAAAGCGACAGTCACCTTCGGGTCCCCGATAAAAAAAAAAGTCCCAATCAAAAATCAAAAGCAACAAAGCCATCGTTCCAACTAAGCCAAGGATTACCGGCGCATCGTCGCAGCGGTACTCTCGCGCGCCGGCCGAGTCACCGCTCGTCCGCCCTTATCCCCCGCCCCGGCGATGGGTATCGGCGCGCGCAACCGCGCGATCCATAAACCATCGGGACACGCCCGATTATCACCTCCCACAGATAAGCAGCATCTCGTCCCCGTAAAATTTTGCATCCTGGCAACTCGCTTCTCGGGTCACCTCTCGGCTCGCGGAGAAAGAGATTAGAAACGGTACCGTCCTCCGCGCTCTCGTGACTGCGCAATTATCCCCCTCCCCTTCCCTTCCCTCCTCTCTCTCTCTCTCTCACTCCCGAGTTCGATCATCGGCGTGCGATAAGGAGGCGGCTTTTATCGAAACGAGCCGCGCGATTAGCCGCGCTTATGAAGACCTTAAACCCGCGCAACCTTAATGAGCGAGAGGAGTGACCTTGGAATGGGGGGAGGGAGGAAGGGCTGCCAACGTAATCGATGGGACCTCAGTCGGGGGGTCGAGAGAGAGAGAGAGAGAGAGAGAGCAGTGATTTTCTTTTCGAGCTTCACGAGCCGTTAGGAGCTCTCGCGCGCTCTCGGTACGGTTTTAACGGCGCGCGAGCCGAGGATTAATAAGGATATCTCTCGGGGCTCTTTTTGGATTGTTTTATAGCGGATGTAAATTTAATTTAATTTTGCCGGGACGCGCGCTTTTTCTTTCTCTTTGCGTTATTATTTCGAGACAGATTTATGGCGAGTGCCGCGCGCGGCTCTTTATTCGTCGGCGTTTAGAGCCGCAAAGTATCGACGTCGCGGCTCCGCGATGTATAAAATCTAATTTTCACCGGTAATTTATCGATCGCCATTACGTGTGGCATTGCGAGAAAAACAGTATCTATGTAGAAAATCGCGCAAAACAAATTGAGAGGTAAAGGGGCTTACACAGCCCCCTCGTAAATAAGGACAGCTTAGCCTCCCTTCCCCGGGGGGGGGGGAAAAAAGCTCGTCAAGCGATGATTAACGCCCGGGCAAAAAGCCCCGACCTAAAGAAACAGTTGAATCCACAGATGGTTCCCCGGGGGTCGCCGCTCTATGACGCGAAGAAATCACTCGGGCGGCCTTAAGTGCGACCTGTTGGAGGAAGCTTAATTTAGATCTCGCGTGCGCCCGAATAGAGCGGCGGAAACCGTGCGCCGAGTGAACGAAGAACGTCCGCGAGCCGCGCGCCGACAAAAAGCCGAGTCCGCACATGGCGAGCGTGCTTTTTACTCGATTCGGCTTTATTTTCTTTCCCACCAAGCTTCGGCGGCTTTGGTTTAGGTATATTAGATTTTTTGGCGCTTCTGGTCGAAAAATTGAGAAAACTTTACCGCGCTTCTTTGCTCTGCCTTTAATTAGACTCTCTCGGTCGGCGCACGTTAAAAAATTTCTCTCGCTTCGACGCGTTTTTATTTCGATCGGCCGCTCGATCGACGTAAATTCGATTGATCTCCGCGAGCGGCGCTCTCCCCTCTTCCCTCTGTCGGCACTTCTCTCTGCGTGCGCTCGCTTACGGATTGCAAAAGAAAGGATGTGCCGGTCCTTTTTTTTTCTTCTTCGTCTCGCTCGTCTCCCGCTCTCTCTCTCTCTTTCTCTCTCGCCTTCTCCTTACTTCCAGGATGTTTTTCACCGCGGCGGCGACGCTGAAAAATGCCGATTTTCAGCGCCGGCAATAATTAAAGCGGGGCGCAATTATTTCTGTGGCCGCGTTTAATTAAATTATCAGGGGCAAAAATTTTTAACGATCCCGGCAATCGATATCGCGGGTAATAATCATATTAATCGCCGGGGATTTTTGTTTCGCGTCAATCTTTAATGCCGATCGTTAATTCGGCGTCGAGGATAAAAGAGCTCCGCGGCGTCTCTTAATTCAAAACATGAGACAAGGAATCGACGATTTTAATCCGGCTTTAATGGCGATTTAAATGCGCATAAAGCAGGGAGTCGCGAAATAATATTTTTCGCCACCCCGAAGCGGCGATAATATTGTCAACGACAATAAATTTCCGTGATTACTCCTATCTCGATTGGCAGGTCTTTTCATCTTTCTCCTCCGCTGCCGGTCCGATCAAAATACACGCGTAATTGGATACAGCGCGACTCCCCCCCCGAAAATCCCTCTTGATTTTTCGATAAATAATTACCTTCCAAAGTCACTCTCTCTCTCTCTTTCTCTCTCCTCTCTTGCGCGCAGATCTCGGGAGCGATATCGCGCGTGCTCCGAATAAACTCGGCGCGCCGGAATTTCATTAAAAGGCGGCCCTTTTTGTCTCTCGGCTCTTCGTGGACCGTAAACATTGTGTTTATGAGATTGCCACTTTCGTCGAGTTTTCATGCCGGGGAAGAATCGGACCGCGCCGCCCGGCCGGGTAATGAGTGATGTTTTTATTTCGGCTTAATGAGCCGAAATTTAATTGTCAAGGGATAAATATATCCTGGAGTTTGGAGAAAAAGTGTATGGAATTATACGGCTCCGCGAGAGGAGAAGGTTGTGAGGCGCCGCGTTCGCGGCTCTGTCTTTTATGCCTTCGGGCAAAAACGTCATTTTTTCATTCTTAACTTTCTCGAAAAAATAAATCTCTCTTTCTACGACTCTTAAAATTTAGCAGCTTGTTACTTGATAGTCGTAGTGCTTCTTATATTTGAAATAAAAAGAATTAGTAAGAGCTACTCGAACCCAAGCAACAAATCAAATGCGCAACGCTCGACAAGCATCAGCTCGTCAAAGAAACCGCCACCGGATAATCCCCGCGCATAAATAAGGAAGCCCCCTTAGAAAATAGAATTTCCCCAGGAGGCAAAAAAGGGGGAAGGGCGACACTCGATTGGCTCCCGCTCGTAATGGCCGGGTGATTATACTCGCGGCGGCGGACAATCGGCTTCTGCGTCGTTGTTAAGCGCGCAAAAATCTCCCTCGGTCGAGTCCGCGGCGTTTAAACAAGACAGTTACGCCCCGAAGAGCATCGCCGAGCGACTAAAGACTCCATAAATCGCCGAGGCGCGCGCAGTTAATCGCGACCGATCTCCGCTGCCCGGCGACTCTCCGTGGAGGCTTTGCGCACGAGGAGAGAGAGCGCTTCGTTTACTTAGAGGCCCGCGTCAAAACCCATCTGTCGCGCGAGCTCGAGATGCGCCGTCGACGTATTATGCCGGCGAATGACTTTATTTTCGTCGGCTAAAAGGGCTCTTGATTTATGCAAGTGGCTCGAGATTAAATTGTTAATCGCTTGGCGCTTTTCTCTTTTACGCGGTGTACTGGTTATACTGATTTATAAACTGACGCGTTTAACTTTTTAAATTGTATTAACGTATTCAAAAAGTAATTTTCATAAATAATTACCTCGGTAAAATGAGTCTCAAAGATTCGGAGATGAAGATTCACACAGTTACCCATTGCCATCTGGCTGTACTCTTAAACTTTAATAACTTATCGTGAAATTCGCTCCGCGGAGTTCCCAAATCGTTAAACCCGCCATGTAACAAGTGAATTGAGTCACGCGAGTGAAAAAAAGCCATTTAATCACGACGTAAAGACTTTGATCCCGGAGGCCCTAAATCCAGTATCTCCTTAGCAGCCGCACTACTGACAATTTAACAGCCCGACATTTTTTCCCTACGATCCCAATAGGCGCCGGCGCAAAAAAAAAAGCACTCGAGCATCGAGGCAGCGCGATTCCTCCCGTTTACTCAGCGTAGGCTCACCCGGGCACTTTCATTCACGAGTCAACGGCCATTAGCTTATCAATGGAGGCACCAACCCCCGCTCTCGGGTCGGAGGGCTAGCTGGCACGAAAATAAACCCGTCGACTCGTGAGAAAGCCGTCTCCTCGTCCGCGCGTACGAGCTGCGTACGACTCGAGAGCACGTGCTGCTGCGTGGATCGTGGGAGGAGCAGCGGCTTTTTTGTCGTACGCGCGCACGCGCGTAAACAACGCGCTTAGACGGCGTAACCCGGTTAGCTTAACCTTGCCGGCAGCGACGGCGGCGCTTTTTTTTTTCGACTGCAGACTCGCGGGCCGGATGGGGAAAGGCGCTGACGATATTAATGCATTGTTTTTTTTTCGGGGAGGAGAGATGTAGCGGCATGTGCTTGCCAAATGCTGGATGGAGGTGCTGGTTCAAGTTCAATTTCTTGCTCGGCCGCTGGGAGAAGTTGTCTTAGGGTTTATCGAGCAATTAGTGCGATCATTAGTCTTCGAGTAAAGGGGAGAATAAAAGAGTAAATGAAATTACTGTAAATTGTTTAGTATTTAAAAGGAATATATTGAAAAAAAGTTTCAATAGAACTGAAATTGTTAAAAAAAAATGTGCAACATTTAAATTACCTTCGTAAGACACACAAAGAAAGCGAAATGTTTTATTTACTAAATTACCCAAAGGATATTGCGCGCCTCGCACGAGGCCTCGCACAAAAGAAAAAAAAAGAAAAAAAATCGCCGAGTCGCGCAGATGTCACTTCGCCCGGCCTCCTTGCGAAATATCCGCTTTTCTTCAAAAAGCCAGCGGCCCACCGCAGGCTTATCATCTCTCCCGCCTCTGCCTCTCCGTCCCAACTCTCTCTTTTTCCCGCAAAACTGTCGTGCAGCGTCGCTCGTTTCCCGTGCTTTCCTAGCTCCGTGCGTGCGCGCTCTCGATGCTCCCTGCGGCGAGTTCCTTCAGCCGGCGGGCGTTTGAAGTAACGGAAGTAAGCGCCGGGACAATGGAGACAAAGGGCGGCCGAGCGGGATTACCTACGAGGAGATTACCTTACCGTAACTTCGGCCTAATCGCCGTAATGACTTTCGTACGATACGTTTTCGGCGGCATTGTTTCGGATTGAGCAAGGAAAAGAAACCACCTCTCGGCCAGGGCGAGATTCGATGCTCGTTAAATAGGCTCTCCCCGGCGCCTTCGCCCGTCGCAACCTTCGCGAATTAATGCGCCGCGAGAGTGTTGTCTTTCAGAGCCGCGGCCCCTGGGAACAATATTCCGCGAGCGGTCCCCGCTTCTCGTTTTGCCCTCTTTTGCGCGGTGTATAATACGTATCCGTTTCAGGCTCCGATGATGCATCGGCCCGAGAGTCTCCTCCAGCCTCGTTTGCTCGCTCTCGCCTCGCGCTCTTTTGCATAACGATGATGTTTTAGCGCGCGCCGAGATCCGCCGGGAGATGACGCGTGTGTTTTGCTTCGAATCGAGATTCGTTTTGATTGCCGCTGCAAGAGAGAGCCGGAGGATTCGAGTGGTAATGAGTATCGTAAACTTTGGCATTGCCCCGGTGAATATTTTAAGGAGAGGGGGAGAGGGATTTGCACGTGGGTCTCGACTTGGGTGGCGGACTCTCGCGGGCTTGATGTCTTTATGAGTTGTTATTTCATTTGTCATTTAAGGTCTATATTTCAAAGGATAGGGGCATCGCTGCCTTTGGTACAATGAATCATGAATATTTATCTTAATGCGGACTCTATATTAAACGTCCGTTGACATTCGCCGCGGTCTGCAGTTCAACGATTATTTTTAAACGTCGTTATTTTTATTAAGAAAATAAACTTTTTTTAATTTTAAAGCCTTTCGCTCCGCTCACGAAGTTCAGTGATCTCTCGAACGGTAGCAATATAAAACCGTTGTAAAATCGCACTAAAATAAATGAACTTCCTACACTCAACCCCCTCGGCACGCAACGCCAGAAAATCATAAAGAAGACGAGAGGCCTTTAATTTTTTTGGCGCCGCGCAACACACGGGGCTGGTACGGCCGTCCGATCATCAATATATATACACACCCGTGCACTTCACGGCGTATCACTCGACCTCGCAATAAAACCTACTCCACATCCAGACACACAGATGCTTCTGCAGCGGAGCGAGGAGCAGCAGCGCGGGGTGGGGGGAAGAAGCACGAGATGATCCTGTCCGTAGCCGAGAGACTCATACCTTCCCACGTGGATAATGTGACTGTGCGGGCCTCGGCGCTCTCTGTGCTCTCGTTCCTGCGGGAAGCTGCGCAGACTGGTGCACGCGCCGCACGAGGAGGGAGGAAGCTATATCGGGTTGCCGCCGCCGCGCCGAGAGAGAGAACCGGAGAGCGGCAAGCTCATTAGCTCCCTAATTAGATCACTGTCACCTGGACCGACTAACCCATTCGTCTCGTTTCCGGGGGCGCGCGCGCACGATTCTCCCCCCGCCGCCCGGGCGTAGATTCGTCGTTAGCGGAGAGGAGCTGAAGATGTGATTGAGAGATTGCGGGAGATTTGTTGAGGGATTTGCCGCTGGATTTCGGCTGAGTGAAAGGTGCAGAAAGGGAGTTTCTCCTTCGACGAGAGGCCTGGGAAAGAACGCTCCTCGGCTTTTTCGGGAATAAACGAGCGGTGCTGTAGGTCAGTTTGTCTCGGGACCGAAGTAAATTAAGAGAAAATGAAGGAATCTCTTTTTTTCTGATGTTTTCGAGATTGGAAGAAAGGGAGCTTTAAGGAGGATAATGAGGTTGAAAAATACTTGGCATTCAATTTTTTTTTAACTGGGAAATTAAAGCAAACGTTCGAGAAGGATGAAGCCTTCGTAACTCGTCAGTCGACTTTGACATCGGAAGTGCGCCAATATCAATAGGCAAAAACGGTAGCCAGGTGTGCTCGTTTCATATATCCGGCCTAATCGCTCAATTACGAGCCGGCATTCTTGTGCGAGACGTTCGCTACGCCGTCGAGAGAGAAGCCGTATGTTTTCGATCGTGGGAGGAACCATTCAATAGGTGTATTTGAGAATGAAAGGAAATCTGTTGTGGGGTCAGCATTGAGGTGAACACTGCTCTCATTCATGGAATTTCTCGAGGCTGCGCGGATAAAGGCATTCTTTCGCGTTGACAAACACGTTTTTAGGCGATCGAACGAGTCTCAAATAATTGTTTGTCATTTTTAACGCGATCGCGGGACCCCCAGGAATTCGCTAAACACACACAATGGAACCATACACAACTTTTGTATCCCGAATAATTAGTAAATATTGTTCGATTTTTTTCTTTCGTTATCCAGAGACAATAAACTGTTATGCATTTTTGAACGCATCAGCGGTGCCTGGGAACGACAAAGGCAACCCCGCGCCGCTTTCTAATATTAATGGCGAAAATTAAGGCTGAAATTCGTGATTAGCATAAAAGCGTAAACGCATTAAATTAACATAATCAAAGTGGCATCAAGCCCGATCGACAGCAGCGAGTACACAATCTTTCAGCCTCAACACTTTCACATTCTCTCCGGCAAAAGTACAATTAATTTCTCACGGCGCGCCGAATCATGTGTAACGACGAAAACACCTATAAATACGAGAGCGCCGCCGCCGCGGCGTTTACCTTTTTGCTTCATTACCCCCGCGCGGACACTCAGATTTTACGATATACCTAATTCCATCTCGCGCTAACAACCGGCTCTTAGGGATCCAATCGGTTTTTTCTCGCGTCGTCCGGCCGATGGATGATATTCATTTTGAAGGCTCGCACGGAGGCACGGAAAAACGTAACCTGTAATAAGCGACTCCCGTGTACATTATGTATATACGCGGGGCTCTCTTTCTTTTCTTTTTTTTTTTTTTCAAGCCGGGTTCGTCGTGAAATCGCTCTGATTTCACTTACGTCACTTCGGAAGAGCCTCTCGATTTACGTCGATTTCGAAGTTAATGCGATTTCGTAATTACTTAAAGACCCGTCCTCTTTCTTCCTCTCTTAATTGGTCGATTAATAGGCACTTGGACCTCAATCTGGCTACTTTTTTTTCACCTTGGTCATCATTTTTTTTTTAACCTTTTGCTTCGGAAGCCTGTTCGAGACGGTTCATCTCGTGTGCTTTTCTAGGCCTTTTCGTCCATCTTGATAAACCGTCTAAGGCTCCATTTACTGTTTTGTTGACAGAAGGATGTTCACTCCTAATGGATGTAAATTATACTGTGTATATGCCGTCTAAATCTAATGCTTGGCTGATGATCACCTGCTTTTTAGAATGAAATTTTCGCATGACCTATAACTGATGTCGGTTTGTAACGGGTTCATACATTTTTTCAAATTAGGAGTATAAAATTAGCCGACGATTTTAACTACAAATTATATTTTAAAATATTAAAAATCTTAACATTTAAAGCTTTAATTTTGTCTTACTATTTAATCAAATAATTCTGATGTCTTTCTGCAACATCATGTTCTCCGTATAATCGTTTCTACCAATAACTCGTATCATTTCATCGCTGTTTCTCACCAACAACTCCACTTCTGGGCTAATTTAAAATCGCACTCGAAATCTGTACATAGTCCAGACTTAAACAAGTCCTTACATCGGTATTCACAGATCTCTCGCATCACCTTCAGCTACCGTAGCATACAGCCTCTCTAGAAAGCTCCGTGCACCGAGAGAGCCAAGGAACCTCGACCAAGAGAGTCCATTAACATTCGGCGCGCGGCAAATTACAAGCCCGAGAACGTTAATGGGAGCCGCGGCGCGGCTCTCGGCCGCCTTCATCCTCTTACCTCTGGATATTGGGTGGGTGGTGACAGGCGGCCCAAGGGGGAGATGAATCCTGCCTTCGGCGCACGCCCAGAAAAGTCTCTCGGCGTTAGATGATCGATCGAGAGGATCGCTTTTGTTTCGCCGATTTTGCCCGGTGATTAGGTAGCCCCGGATAATGGACTTCTTCGGGAGATTGGTTTTGGATGTTTTTTGGGCAAGTTAGCCGGTGACAAGCCGCTTGATCGATGAGTTTGGGGATCGTTTTGCTTTTGCATCCTATTGGAGAAACATTCAATTTCACGCCGGGTTTGATAAAAAGAGTAAGACTTAAGTTTGTATTAACGCTGTTGTTAATGGAAGGTTGAGCATTTATTAAATTGTGTACCGGTGGAAATTTTTATTGATTTTACTGGAATTCCAAATTGTAATTTACTGAAAAAAATAAAACGTAACATTTTTTTCAAACCCGTAATTCCTAGATTACTGATTAACGGTTAAACTTCTCGAACAAAAATGATACATATTGTTCTACTTCGGTCTTTCGAAGTAAGTCTTAGAACCCGGTACTTAGAAGACTTGAAAAGTAAAGTAAAAAAAAGGCATGCAACTAACAAGCTAGTGCAATTCTACTTAAAGGCGCCAAGTCCATTCCTAAGAAGTCCGCAAATTTGGCAGTCCTAAATCCGGTTTCCAGCGACTCGAGACTACTCCCCGTCGTGAGAAAAGCACTCGGGGCCAAATAATAATTACACCCCACTCGAGGGTATATGACCAGCTTCCTCGACTCGTGTACAGTTCTGTCTCCCGAACTTCTAGGGTAGTGAACCGAAAATACAGAGCTGCCACGAGAGACGCTTCCTTCGCAGAAGCTGCGTTTACGCGTTTCCGGTCAACGCCGAAAATCCTGGGGTCCTAAATGGGGATAGGAAGCGCGCAGGTGGGGGGGATTCGCGCGCAAAAAAAAGGGTAGCCGATTTAGAAGCCGCAATTTCGCTACGGGCAATTTTCTCACGTGGCGGCGGCGGCTGCGAGGCCGCGAGACGAACTTGACTTTGCGCGAGTAGTTGTAAAAATGAACGAACGCCAAAGACTATTATATATCGTAAGGCGCGGGCCGCACGAGAGAGACCGTTGTAAAGTTTTAATAAGCGCAGTAACGGGCTTTATGCGTTATTAGGGGAAATTTTTACGATGTCATTCGACGTCGCCCTTAATAATTTTAAAGGCTTGGTAATTTAATGAATAGCAATGTATTGGGTACTGCAACACTAGATTCTGTGTTTATGCTTCGGTGCTAAGCTATACTTTGCCGATCCTTTCTTAGGCTGAAATATTTCTTCAGAGGGAAAAATGAAAGTTTTATACTCATGAGAAATAGAAACGAGATCCTGAAATATTTCGAATATCCTAGAAATTGTTAGCAATTTGGAAAGAATTTTTGAGGTCAGAGCTGAAATATTTTTGTGCGCGCTGAAAGAAAATTATTTCATTTTGGACAATGAGATGAAAATAATTCAATGAATTATTTAGTAAGACGTTCGAAAAACCTGATGTACATTGAAACTACATCGCCATTGAATTCGCGTTCCCTCCTCTTTCAAAAACTCGAAAACACGCTCTCAAAATGCAGAGAAAAATTTCGCAAGCCCATATAAAGCCCGGCACTGTACGCACGAACATCCATCGTCCTTAGAGCGACCCGATGATTCGACCGAACGTCATCAGCGGGTCTCCGAGGAAAAAGTGCCGCTCTTGCGTCGGTTTTATATATAAAAAAAAAGGGCAGAAGCCTACCTGTCTCGCGTCCCTTCCTGTCGCCTTCGCCTTAACAGCTGTCTTTAACCTCCCCCTCGGCCGGACTCGCGCGCGAGCAATTCGAGAGGAGATTCTCCGGGCGAAGAACCACGGGAATTCGTCTCTCGCGGGTCCGGGGAGAGAGAGAGAGAGAGAGAGAGAAATCGACGACGATTACCGGCTGCTTTACCGCGAAAACGACGGCTCTTAAAGGACGTTGGCTTCTTCGTCTTCTTCTCCTCTCGTCGCACGGATTGTTGCGCCGAGAGAGAGAGAGAGGATCTGTGAGAGACAGTCCGCGAGCTGCGCGCTTTGTGTAATTTAACGTCGGGAGGATGCTTTTTGCGCGCGGGCTTTATTGTTGCTTAATGTGTTTATTATGAGGCCGCGACGATTGGAATGTCGCGGAGTCCTTATTGTTGTAGGACGTCGTCTCGTGGATGGGAGTTTTTAATAGAGATGTATCTTTCTTGTTTTTGAACAGGTCCGAGCATACTTTTATGGTATAGTTTTAGAAATCGGCATAATCTCGGGTTAAAGCTTGAAAGCTCGGGGATTTCCAGGATAAAAGGACGTGTAATGTTTCTTGCTAATGCCTGCTAATAATGGGCAGTAATTTAATAGATAGAAATAATATAGTAGCGAATTTCAGCGTTTCTTTCCACATGCTAAATTACAATCCATTATTGCAATTGCCATTAAATAGATCGATGTAGATGATACAGGACGCGCTTCAATTTCCACGCTAAGTTGTGCATTATCTATACAATATAATTTATTTTCGAATGATCGAAGCACTCACTTATGGCTTCATGAGATTTAAAACAGAGTGTATAATTTTCACGCCAGTACTCAAATCATTATCGACGTAAGGATCTTAGTTCTGATCTTTTATGCGATGCTGTGATCGAGGATCTCGGGTTCGAAATCTTTCCCCCCCTTTGTTATTATTGCTCGCCATAAATTGTAGCTTTTGCAAAGTCCCGGCGTAGCTCTGAAACTACCCGTAAACAGCGTCTCTTATCAAAGTAACAGCACCGACCACTTTTTAATTCCCGACGCGCAAAAACGCGTCCGCGAGCGAAGGAGCAGCAGCTATCCATCAGATCGCAGAATTTCGAAAATTGAGTCGGCAATTTTAATCGAAGAAAGGCCGAAGCCAAACAATCTTTCCTCGCCGTTAAACGCGAATTAATGCGCTCGATATATCGCGCGGGCTCCTCCCGGGGGCCCTCCCGGCGATAGGACCCGCCGATAATGAATCCCACCGCGCGGCCGTCCACCCGGGCGCGTCGTTGCATAAGCCGAATTTCTCGGAAGCGCCTCTCTCTCGCGCGCGCGCGTATCAATATCATCCCTCTTGTTCGAGTACCGGGAGAGATAAGGGGCCGCGATAACGCGGCAAATTAAAAATTGCTTCCGTGTTGCGCCTTGTGGCCCCGGAGTCGCGCCGCAATTTCAGATCCTCGTTTAGATAAGCCGTCGCGGCGAGAGAGCTTTTCGGAGGCTGGAGAGAAAGAGAGAGAGAGGATGATGATGAGCCATTTGTCATACTCCCGCCGGTGCATTGCCGCCGTGGTAATTTTGGCAGTGTATGCATGTACGCGAGATAGGGAGTTGATAACTTCGAGGAAATCGGGGCTGTCGATCTTGGGGAAGAGAGGGCCTTCGCCTCTCTTCTCGCTGCATTGTCAGTTTGATGAGAGAGTTCTGTGCTCTCTCTTCTGATGATTTAGTTGGGAGGGTGACCTGGATTTTGTCGGCCCGTAAGATCTCGCTCCGCCGCGATATTATTGTAGGCTAAAAGGTGGAATTAGTCATGAACTAGGATGGGATTAACGTCTAATTTGAGAAGCACTTTAACAATCACGAAAGATAGGGGAAACTTTGACGGTTTACTTCATTGAACCAACATTCAGCCACTATAGAGTTCATTACTTTATTATACGCTGGATGAAGTAACGACGTTCCTCAGCGTTCCAGCTAGAAATTTGACCCAGTCGAGGTGTATTATCGCAATAGTCCCATTGCGAATCTCGGTGAATCGATCATTGGCGGCACTGACATGACTTACCTCCTCTGGCCACCCGACACCTTCTTTCTTCTGGCGGGCTCCTCCCGAATCTTCTTCGTATAATTTCAATTCTCTTCGTTTATCGCAAATTGAGCTCAATCTTCGTCGTGCCCACATGCCTTCGATTCTGCGGGTCGAGGGCCTCGTTACATGTGGAACGAGTCCATTGCGCAAGATATTCCTCGAAGGAGTAATTGAACGCTTTGCCGCCGCCGCCGCGCCGCCCGACTTGGGGGACATATAGTATATAGCGAGAAAGCCCGCACGTCGCGAGATCCGCGCTAATTGCGACGCCTGTCAATTTATACGAATTCTGTCGCCGCTGCTTATTGCTTGCTCCGAGCCGGACTAGATTTTTCTCGAGCTCTTACGTGTGCCGCTGGTCTTCTGGGTTTTCTTTTTTTCGATTCGACTGTGGAGGTCTTTAGTGTTTTAAGGCTTGTTGTTTTGATGGGACAAATAAAGCAGGCAGCTTTTCAGTTTGAGTTGGCAAACGAGTCACAGAATGCGAGTAGTCAGCTGCCTTTTGTTAGGAATTTTCAATTGGACTCGAGACCGATGATTCCATCAGTGGAAAACGGGTTGATATTTTGATTTTTGGCTGGCCTTAGTTTTAATAAAACAATTCCGTCGATAAATTCTTGTTTTTATTCATTTATAACGATGATAATTACGATCAAATGGTTTTAAGTGAAAGATTCCAAGAAAGCTTCAAATCGTTCGTAACAGAATAAAATACAACGTTTTATATGCACTCCTCTAGGAATAACGAAATTTTGAATACAATATTGAAATGCACTAATGCACATGTAAGCGAAGACTCCGTTATTTTCAATTATGCATGAGTCATGCCGTACATTTAATTTGTAGTTGTGCTGAATACTTCTTCTGAATCACAGTGCAAAAAAGCATATACCAAAGCTATAAATGTTTCCCAACAATTACACGTTTGGTAATCAAGATACACTCGTACCTCCCGAAGACGTTGAACCTCTCTCGGAGGGGCAATAAATATTAAAATTCACGCTCGCGCGCAACAACAGGCAGCGCGCGACTCGGCAGCGAGAACAAAACCGAAAAAAAGAAGAAGCAAAATAACGGGAATAGCCGCCCTCTCTCTCTCTCTCGGCTTCTTCGTCGTCCGTTTTACAGCCCGCGGTCTCTCTCTCTCTCTCTCTCTCTCTCGAGGGGAGCCGCCAATTGAAACAATAAAGCGAAATATCATTCGCCGAGCTATGAATATGGTTAAAGGGCAAGGAAAAGAAAAGCCCCTCTCGCGTCGGGCTGCCGATGCGTCTTAATATCCCCGACGCCGTGTCGTAAACATAAACATTTATTGCGCCAGGCGTAATGAAATATTTTACAAGCCAAGAGCGCACCGAGAGAGAGAGGAGGAGTAAGCTCCTCTGTCGGCTCCCGTTCGATTTTCTATGTCCCGAAGTGTCTCGGGTTTCTCTTCCTCGCCTACTCCGCCTTTTCCTTCTTCGTTTGTGTTTTTTTGTTCCCGAGGCGCTACCGGCGGGGCTGGGCTTTTTTGGCTCTCGGCTTTCTCACTCGCGTACGCTTAGCTCGCCTTTTACGATACTGCTAATTTGATTAAGGGGAAGCTGCTCTCGAGGAGCCTAGCTTTGAAGTTCGAATTATGGCCGGGTTAAAAAGTTCTGTTTGTTACATTCTCTAGGATAACTATATATGTAACTAATTTGATAGCATGTAAACTGGACCGTTTAAACTTCTCGACTGATTTTCTTCCGTTTTTATAGTTGGGAGAAGTAATTATGTGAACACGTTGCTTAAAAATTTGGAAATGCTTTGCATTCTTTCGTCAAATAAAAAGTATTTGTTTGAAAATTTTATTACGTCATTCTCACGGGCCTCGAAGAATATGTACTTAACCTTTTCGTTAGGTGGGAATTTTTAAGTCATCAAGAGCTAATTCGTTCGATTAAATACGAAACCTCTCCAGGTGTTAAATTGACCATAAACTCAAATAGCCCGCCGCTCGAAACGTATTCGGAACGATGAACTAATATTTCGAATCCATTTTTTTTTTTTTTTTTTTTTTTTGAGCACACAGAATTCTAAAGAATGTTTGTTTGAGTTATGGCTTTCGAGGCGTTGGCCAAGAGAATTATTAAAAATGATAACTTGGGCAAACGGATCCACGTGTGACTGATATGCCGCGCGTGCCAGGAGTCAAGAATGCTTCATAAACACGTCATTCTCAGCACTTTACCGTTTGTACTGTTACAAAGGAGAATAAATATCAATGCGCAAAATTGTTCATATTTACGACTTGTTTAATTGTAAACGTTAATAAACTTATGACAAAATGTACCGGAGGATGCATAAATATTGATTAGCCTTAATAATAGAAACATTAATATGTGCATTTCAAATGCATTACAAGCAAGAAAACCACTAATGCAGCATTTGCATTTTTTTAAAATAGAAAATAATAGTAAAAGCAAGAAATTGACTCTCATGCTAAGTGCAACCTATCGAAAGCCCATTTCTATATACCTATACGAATCAGGCCCTCGAAAAAAAGCGCGCAAAATTAAAAAAAGGAAAAAAGAAAAGAACCCCGAATGAGCCGCGAGATGAGGCGCAATTTGCATCTCCGCGAACCTCCGCTCTCCCATAGTCCCTTTCGATCGATAGTAATAAGCTCGCGAGGAGAAGCTCCCTCTCGAATGCGAGCCCTCGCGGCTCGGGCGCATCATTCGGTCCTTACACGCGCGCTCGTAAAGCGCCTTCCGCCCCGCTGCCGACTTGCACCTGCAAAAAGCCCACGCGAATAATCCCCGGCGAGAAATAGAAATTGAGCGGAGGATCCTCGCGCGCGCTGGAAGAGGAAGAGGAAGAAAGTGATAATACGCGCGAGCGCGAGGTAAGAGAGAGAGGGAGAACCTGTTTTTCGCACACGATCAAACCTGTTATTGTGCATTGAATAGATATTCCCTTCTTTATGAGCCCTTGTATTATGTTGCTAGAGACGGGGAGGGGAGGGGGAGGGACGCACGAGAGGGAATATCTATTCGATTGGAATGCAAAATCGTAAGTGCCCGAGAGCCCTGTTCGACTGAATATTGCATGAGATTTAAAATAATTCCTGGAGGGTATTTGTGCTCGGGGGATTTTAAAAGAATATTTCCAGGCCTTTTTTTTTACGCCAAACTCCATGGGATATTATTCGCTAGGAAGATGCAAGCTTTTATATAAGATTGTACGGCGCGATTCTTACGTTTCGTCTCTCGATTTTCATCTCGACACAAAGAATCTAATCCAAAACCTTCGACAAAACTCGCCGATAAACTCGTTTTCCCTTTTCCGCAAATAACTTTATATATATAAATCTTCGAAAGCACAAAACACCGCCGATAACTCGTTCGTCGCTCCTCCCTCTCGGATCTATTTTTAATCTCGCACTTGCTGACTGGCCATATAGGTTCAGAGAATAACATCTCGCCGGGATGGAAACCTATCCCGGACCAGGTTAACGACAAGCAATGCCCTCCTCTCTCGCTTCGGCAAAAAAAAAAAAGAGTCTCTCTCGCCCTCGTCTATAAAGGCTGCTCACTGGATCGCGGTGCGTTTTTGCCCGTCGACGCTTTAGTCGAGCTGCCAGGTGTAAGCTAGTACTCGACATCGTCATTTTTGCCGAGGCGAGTTTTTCCGGCGAGCCGGCAGCCCCGCGTGTAAAATGTTCTCTTCCAGACCGATAAATTGGTCGTTTCAATCGTCGCCGAGTCGCCGGCGAGCGGTAATTGAAAAATTAGAGTCCTCGACTCGGTGGAATCGATGAATTATGGGCGGCGAAATTTTGCTGGTAATTAGTTGCGTTATTGCGGAGTAACGAACGGCGAGCTTCGGGTTTGGATTTGTAAGACATTGCGAAGGCTGACAAAATTCTTACGGTGAGGAATTTTAGAAAAAGTTTTTTTTAGATTCCTCTGTAATTAAGAGTCTCAGTTAATTAAAAATTGAAAGAGTAAACTTATTTGTTTAACATCGCCATCGGAATTACAATTAATTAACAATTCAAATAAAAATGATTTCAAAATCAAAATTCGTAGTGTCGTGGTTGCTCGAGTAAATCTTTGTAAATCACAAATAATTTCGCGATCTCCAGCATACTTATCACCGCGTCAACTATTTTCTTAACGATCCCCCTTTAAATTATTTATCGTCAATCAGTCGTATTTTCATCTTCGACGGATAATTGAGAAATCCTTGCAATTTTTAAGAGAGCGTATACTAACGAGAATGTAATTGCCCGGGGAGACCGCGACGGAGGCCCAGTTTCCATCTTGGGTCCGAGCGGCCATTCTTTCCCGTATACTCTTTTCTCTCTCTCTCTCTCCTCGCCGATTGATCCCACGGCGATTCATCGAACAAGTTTCTTCCACTTGTTACAAACTTCCCTCCCAAAGGAGCTTTACGCCGAGACCGAGTTGACGCGCCAAAGAAATATCGCGCCGAGCGCGACTCTCTTTTTTTGTGTCCCCCCCCGCGCCGCCGGGATAGAACTGCGAAAGGCAATTTCCTTACGATAAAAAGCGACGCGCTATTAAGGTAGTGTTTGCGTATGCGCGGGGAAAAGGCGACTTAAAGTAACTTGCTTCTGTTCCTTGATTGCCGGGGAATAAATTTTCAATTTTTCAAAGAGCGCATCGGCAGAGTGGGAAAGGTATATATCGATATTTTGTTCGATCGAAAAATGAGTGTAACGAATACGTCAAGTTTTTCGCTTAATGTGCGAAATTTTGAAAATCCCTGTCATCGTTAAAATACAACTCGCGGCGAATCCGTATCCGGAATAGCTCGAAAACCGTAACAAAGCCCGAAGAACCTTGCGGTCCGTCCGGCAAAATCCAAGGACAGTCGAAAGCCGCTAAAGGCAATCGAAAAGAAAGCAAAGCCGGCAGCATCCCTCGGCTCCCCTCTCGGGGGACTAGAGTACGTACGCCGCGGCGCGCAAAATGGTATAAGAATCGCTTGCTTTACGAGCGCCCAAGCCCCAATAAAGTGCGGCCCTGGCAGCGATAAACAAAGCCTCGACATCGCCTCTTTTCTCCTCTGCGGCTTTGGTAGGAGAGAGAGAGAGAGAGAGAGAGACCGCGAGAACGCATTAAAGTTTCCGCGTCGCGAAATGGAAACGAAGACTCTCCCCGCGCGCCGCCTCTTATGTATACGCGGCGAGCGCGACATTCCGCGCGCCGAGTCTGACTCCGGGCTGCTCTTATACCCCGGAGTTAGATGTCCACGTCTGCTCCATTGTGGTGTTGTCGGGCAGCGTTGATTTATAAGCTCGGTCGTCTGAAATTTTGTTTGGGGTACCTTGAAAGTGGGTAGGTGAAATTTATAATTAACTTGAATATATAAAAGTTATATGAAATGCAACGTCTTGATTTTCAAGAGCATTTTATTGAAAAAAATAGTACCATTATTATTTACTTTCAAGGGCTTATAAATGACTGCAATTTCGGAGTATTTTGTTTGCGTTGCTTTAAAAATTAAATTTGAAGATAGTAGGATGAAAAAGATCGATGGGAACTTTATAACTATTAACTTGTTACATCGAGTTAGAATAATTGAAGTTGTTGGAGTAAGAGGTGCAGCAAAAACAGCGATCGTTGAAGATGTCATCTCAAGCAGTAAGAAGAACGGTTGTTATATGACCGAATCATCATTAAATTGACTGTTTCTTCCGTTCGTCAAGCTACAACCACCGTTAGAAAGATACCCTGAATTAACTTTCAGCAAAAACAAAGACAAAAATTTCAGCTTACGAATCTTGAATTACACATTAGTATACTGTAAAATTAATAGCAAATAATTGGTATGCGCCCCGTCGTAATTCGTTACTTTTGACGTTTCCCAAATTGCGAAACAACGTCAAAGAGTACAAACGCCATCAGTCATCATTAACCGAACAGTCCCAAAATTTTAGAACGATTTTAGCCAATCTTCCAGTACGTCTTCCCACGACACCCAACTAACCTCTCTCGTCTCTTCCACAGCTGTACATCGAAATACGTGGGCGAGTTCTGCCAGCACCGGAACCCCTGCCTGACGGGTCCGCGATGCCAGAACGGAGGCTCCTGCCGGGTGATCGAAAGTTCGACGGGCGGCACTCCATCGTTCGCCTGCGACTGTCCGGTCGGCTTCGCGGCCAGCCTCTGCGAGATCAGGATCAACAACGCCTGCGACTCCTCGCCCTGCGCCAACAACGGGACCTGCGTCCTCAAGTCGCTCCAGGAGTACACCTGCTCCTGCGCCAATGGATACACCGGTGAGTAAAATTTTCCTCGGTTCTAAATCTTAAGCGGCAGCTTTAATTTGATTTTTTTCAACCCTTATACAATCTTGAGTATAATAAAAGCTCGTGGACGCTTTCCAGTGCAATTGCTGCAACTAATGTCGCACCCTAGCCTCATCAAAATAAATCAAATATTCTATTTAATTTAATTACTCCGCTACCGCAAAAAACAATCAGCGACCGCCAAAAATCGAGCAGCATCACAGCAGCCTCGTTTCCTCATCCAACCCGTAAGCCTCGCTCGTTCTACGACTCTCACGGAGAGCCTCTGTAAAGGCGGCCTCGCGCGAAATTCGCCTCCGCGCGCGGAGAGTCCATTAAAGCCTAAAACTCCCGCGCGAGTGCGTGATTCATTAGCTCGGCCGCGGGGAATTTACGAGTCCCGCGCGCGCGAGCTCTCGCGAAAAGCGCTCCGGCTTTATATTGTTCGGAAGTTGCTTAATCCCGGCTTCGTAAAAAGAGAGAGAGAGAGAGAGGAGGGGAAACACCCCTTAATTAATGCCGCGTGGGCGGTACGTACGAGCGGCGCTCGCTGCAAAAATGGCAAGTATACGTAAGCGCGAGATGAATTATCGGCGGTGGGTATAATTGTTGAATATTTATTTTAAAGGGTTCGCCGATCCGCAGCAGAAGAAATGATAAGTCGAGAAGGGGGGGAGTATTGCTGAAATGTAACGGAACGTGCAATCAGTGTAAATAGCGCGCAGACCGATTGGTATTGATGGCGATAAATTTCGCGCGATTTAGTGCCTTTCCGTCGAATTTCACGACGGCTTGTTTATTTTATTGCCTCTCTCTCTCGTGATTTTTTCGGAGTATTAAAATGTAGTTAAGCTCGTGGATAAAAACTTTACGCGATATAATTTCGCAAATTTTTCAAAATTTATCTGCGCCGGGGTTCGTTACGCGGTTGTAAAAATAAACGATCGCGCAGGCAAAAAGAGCCTGGATGTTACTTTTATCAAATCAATCAATGTTCCCACGAATATTCAATGTATTAAATGTCGTTAACTTTATCGTACAACCCATTGTCCATTGATTTGAGAATAAATAAAGCAACAAGTTGCAAGGCCTTGCAGATACGTACAAGCAGGTAAATAACAGTATAGTCAATCACAATATCGCACTGATATATTTCTTACGAGTCTGCGCGAAGAGCATTCTTAAATAAATTCGAGTTAATAATCGTTGCAGTGTTTCACTTTGTAATTTATACTGTCATAAATTACCCTGTAATGACTAACTTAATGGAAATATTGTAATGAGAACTCGTTTCGCTGTTGCTAACACAGTGAACTAGAAAATACTTCATGTCATTTTCTCCGTGTGCTCGCACTTAAAGTAAAACCGGTGTGTGCGCCTTAAAACAAAAATGAAAAAAGCGCAAACTCCAAATTCGAGCCTTTCGAATAGCTCTTTTGATAAACTCCCCGTATAGTATCCACCTTTTGATTCCAATCTCATTTCCATAAAGTCGAAACGTTCCCAATCGACGCGCGTTTCCAAGCGCCGAAACCAAACTTTTCACTCCAATTGCCAATCATACATAAAATTCCTCCGTAAACGCCCGGCGATTAGCTCTCGAGCCGCACACTCGAGCGCGTAAACACCACACTCGGCGCTTACATAATAATTCGTTTCACACAGTCCGCATCCCCTACTTACATAAAATTAATAAAATCCCCATCAATCTCGACAATTCCCCGATAAGCCGCGCCGCATTTTCCTCCGCATTCCGCGGCGACGAACGCGGACTCGTTGCAAAACGCTAAATCATAGTCTTTCCTCGTGTCGCAAGGCGACGAATAAAAAAAAAAGAAATCGAGAGCTTCGACGCTGGCTTTTAATTGCCGGGGGGCGTGTACGCATCTCACCTTGCGCGCGCAATTATCGGCGCGCTCATTGATTCGCGTGGGCCGCCGCCGCCGCCGTCGCCGCGTGCAAGGATTATGCAAATGCGAGTAAGAGCGTTGGATCATCGCCCGTAGTGGAGCGCGCGGACGCGTGTAACGGCCCCGGGCTCGATTAATGCGCCGTCTAAGTGACTTTTTATGTAGCGCCACCGGAGGAGGTGGAGCCGCGGTGGACCTCAGGTACGCGTGCAGGGGAAGAGGCGGAGATTTTTTGGCGGCTCGTGGGAGCGCTCTCTCGAGGCGATCGCGCGCCGGGGATTTTGCTCGATTCTGGGACTGGAAGGGGTTCGATTGGCGAGGAGGACGTCGGAGCTCGATAGAAGCTGATTAAAGCTATCGGTGGAAGGGCGATACGCGTCGTTCTTTCAGATGGCGGTGAAATATTTGAAGCGTGATGCTTTTGCGCTATTAAAAACTAGTGATATTTCCGTCGGTGGAAGGCCTTTAGGCAAATTCAAGTATTAAAACTAGTCATAAAGCATAAATTATGTAGTAAAATACTTTGTGTCGCATAAAAAAAAATCGTGTTACAAGATCTCTCGGCTTGCCGAGAAGTGTAAAGATAAGGGGAAAAAGGTTAATTTCGCAAAAAAGTAATGTCAACTTTTTTTTCTGAATCAGTGATATAACGAGTAATAGAAACCTTCCACGCGCTGACTTACTCACGACAGCCTGGAAACGTTAGAAAGTGAATTCATGACTCATTCGAGCATTCTTACAAAATTCGCTAAACATTCAAATCCAGGGCTCGCGCCGGAGTCATTGCAATAATTCGAGAAGGCAAATACCCTCGAAACTCTCCTCGTAAATTCTTTTTTTTTTTCTCTTTACGCTCGGCGTAGTCGCGGCTTTGCATGCGGGCGGTTATGCGTGCGTATAACGAACAAAATAAATCTGGCGGCGGCTCGCGTAACCCGGAGAAAGGGGATCCGTCAGCGGTGCGAAAGTCTCTTGAGGAAAAGCGCGCTGCCAGTATGTGGGATAATTGGCGGACTGAAACTCCCTCGTAATACCTCGAGATTTAACGTCATCTGGTGTATTGGCTCGTAGCGACAATAGATTGTCGTTATTTGCAGATAAGGATCTTCGCGCGGGTTTTTTATGGGGTAGAGTCGCTTTGAATTGCTAATATAGTTGGAATTAGTTTTCATTTATCCGGTATTGTTTGCTTTATGCGTTTATGAAGTAGCAATTGCACAAGTGGAGACACAGTTTGTTAAGAAAACCGCGAGGCGTATAAAATTTTGTTTAACATAAATATCGTAAAATCTGCTAATTGCTCTATCATTCTTCGGTTTTATGTGACGGCAAATTGCAAAAGCTCATTTAAATTTATAAAATATCATTCGAAAACTGTAACTACCCCGCTCGATTATAAATGTTTTATAAATAACGGACGGACATTTATCACTTATTGTAAAAACATTAGTTTGTACGGACTGAGAACGGCAAAAACTTTATGGACTTGCTCATGTTGAGATATTCATTAAATTTGCAATTATATAATACGAGCTTTACTGATAATTATTTAAAATTCAGCTTATCTTAATTTTCAAAAAAATAATGTCTCTAAAAACTGTAACTTTAGTTGAAAGCAGTCATTACTAGCATAAGTTTAAATCTATATAATTTTTTGAGTTGAAGTATTAGATATCTTAGTAATTTTAATTTCTGTTTAAAGTTTCTCGAATCAATCGTTCAATTCAATTTATCGAAACCACCTTTAAATCATTCAGTAACATCAACACAAAATCTTCCCTAAATATCCATCACCGAAAAGCAGTATCTCACATTCAGCTTCCTATTCTTACCTCCAAAAAATTCAAGCACAAGCAATGACGCTATCGCCGATACTTTTTCATTCAGACGCAATACACGCTAAACAGTCCCTGCAAGTAATTAGCCGCGCTAATCAGCTCGGTCTCCTCGAGGGGGGGAGAGGGTTTGATTACAGGCGGCGGCACACATCTGCCCCCCCGTCGGAAGAGCGCACCGGCGCAGCTGTTCGCTCTCTCGTCGGGGTCAAGGTTCCCACACAGCTATTTCCGATATCTTCACTTCCTTACACCGTCTCACCGCGGCTTCTGGGCTTTGCTTCAAATTGGGACGATGTCGCGGAAACTTTTTTCGCGATTCCATATCGCCGACTCGCGGACACGGAGGGTAATTACCGAGAGAGTGTGCTCTGTGTTCCATCGTGCTCGGAGCGTTTTTTGGGCCTGGTTAGAGACCCGTGTTTTAGATCGAATTTGGAGGATAGGCAGGATCGATCGTGTATTCGGCTTCTTTGGATACGAGAGTTTTCGAAAGAAAAAAACAGGGATTTAGAGATCATATACTTTTTAAGCTCGCTTATACAGTTAGTCCATAACGCAAAATCTTTCTTGTCCCCAGGCGAGTACTGCGAGGAGGTCGACTACTGTGCGTCGTCGCCCTGCCTGAACGAGGCGCTATGTCGCTCGCTCGACAACAACTATCAGTGCACCTGCGCCGCCGGCTTCACCGGACCGAACTGCTCGGAAGATATCAACGAGTGCGATCTGTACCCCTGCACTTACGGAACCTGCCTCAACACTCACGGATCCTACAAGTAAGTTCATTAGCAATTTAAGTACTTTCCGGGAAAGATTAAGCGTTGCGGAGCAGCGGATTCGTTTTTCGTAGGATAAATATTGCGATTATCATTGTGTTGGTTTTTTGAGATTTAAACTAATCTTTATGATCACTGGTTTATCCTGTTCGCTCGTAGCGATTTATTTTTCTTGTTGTCGACGCCCTTAACCCAAGCTCCTATTATTTTTATAAAGTTTAATTTCTAATTTAAGGAATGAATGATTACTCTCGTTAATGCACGTAAGTCAGACAAACATTCCAGCCTGTCGCGTAAAAGACGGTCTATCCAAGCGAAAACCCGGAACCGCCGTCGACAACGTCTTCGCCCGTAGCCGCGCGGCAAATGAAAGAGCACGAGATTTCTGCGCGTCTAATTGCGCCTGGATAAGCGATCACGTTCACCTGCAGCCGCTAGCCGATATTATGTCGCGCCCGCGATTACCGGAATGCGGAACAAAGAGTCTCCTCGATCTCACGGATCATTACTGCGCTGCATATCGTTTCTTTTTTTTTTTATTATAAGGCGCAGGAAAAATAACCAAAGTCGACGAACGAGTTTACAAATTTTTGGAGAAAAATGAGTATACACCGCGTACGAAAATAGCCTAATTAAATTTCGCGTTAATAACGCAGGAATCTCGCTTGAAATTCAGCCGATTCCTCGGCTCCGCAAATTAATGCAGAGAGCATTGCGCTTTCGGAGTTATATCGAGCCTTTAAGTATCGCCATAATTCTTACCCCCTTTTTCGAGGTGTCGATTTTTCCTGATCAGCATTTTAATGCCTTCCAACGCGGGAGAACGAGAGGCGGGGGCAAGAATGAAGGATTAAAAAGACCAAGTCGAGAGGAACGTGGACGAGTGCGCCGCTCGGATATTTTATGTGCGGGATTCCTTGTTCGGCGAGAAAATATAAATTGTCGGCGCGGTTCTTCACTTACCGCATTTGGCGACAAAAATATTATTATAAAGTGTCGGAGAGCAATTTTGCGAAATTAAATTTTTGGGCTTTTTAAATAACTCCGCGAGATGTTGAACGAGTTTTTAATCTGCGTGGCTGCACTTGTTTGATTTATTAATTGATGAGCTCTTAATTACTTGACAAACTGGTCCATTTTTTATCTGATTAAAATATTTTTTAATTTGTTTTTAAACCTTAAATATTTTATTTATCATATAAGTCTTTAAGTACCACAATAATACATTATGATAATGATGCAAATTCAAAGGCTTTCCAATCGTATCTTAATTTGCAGTAAAAAATATTCTTTTTATTATAATTACATTTGACCTTTATCAAGCATTAACAAGGCGAAATGGTCGCCTCTTCTAAATAACAAAGAGTTATCCAGAGCCAATCACAACCAACACCTAAATTTCTATCAACATATCTGCAACAAAAATTTTCCCACTCGAATTAGCAACCTCCGCACATTTCCTGTACCCACACGAAATGCCCGCACACCAAAACGTCTCGGCAAAGGCTCGCCCGCACTCTCCTCGCTTCGGAAAAAGCGCATTTCGCGGCGGCTCGGCGCGGCTCGTCCGAAAAAAGGGGCGAACAAGAAGACTCGAGGGGGGGGAGGCCAGGCGGGACGTATAGCAAAAACTGGTTTCGGCGCGAGGAGCTGCCGGCGCACATAAATCGCGGCGTTTCTCAAGATCGAGTCGAGATTAATCGGGGCTGACTCGCGCTCGAGCACCGAGCCAGATAATGTCGCCCGGTTTCCTTCCCTTTTATTGAATTATATATCGCGAGGGCCTTTTCTCGCACTTTCGAGCGCGCCTCGCGATCGATCAAAGCGCAATTTTTCAGGGCCCCCGAGTTCTCTCTCTCTCTCTCTCTTCTTGCGCCGCGTGAGTGTCGTCGTCGTCGATGCGTCGGACCGGGTAAACAAGCGCGGGGAGAGAGAGCAGCTTGTTTCGCAGCGCTTGCCGCGTGGCTGCGCGCTGCTCGAGAATGTAGTTTTTCTAGTTTTTTTTTTAAAATAGTTTTGTTTTTACCTCGTGTAGTTTTGTAGTGTCCTGTTCGATCTTTGATGTTTCTTAATTAAGTTCGATATTATTTAAAAAAAATACATTTTTTCTTTTTTTTTTTTTTAACAAACACAATTTTTCACTTACATTCACTCGTGCAATTATAAATAACAAAAATAGCTCATTAAGCGACAAGTTACTGCACTGTTTACAAGGCAGCCAAAAAAAAAAATCATCCTCCACCAAAGGGTCTCCGGCGGCAATGCAGCAGCAGCCTCGAAAATAAAAGATCGTCGAGCCAGCCTCGGTAAATCGCCTGGCTAGTTGTTTACTCGCCCGCATCTTTGCTCGGGCTCAAAAAGGGCCTTCGGCCACGGGGGTACCTATTGTAAAGTCACGCGTGGCGACGCGACGCGCGGAGACACGTAAGAGCGCCCACAGTATACCGCGCTCTCTCTCCCTCCTTTTCCAATAAAGACTTTGGCAGCAGCGGCGTCATTAAATCGCTCGTAAGATCTCCTCGGGCGCAGTTCGTCTTGCAAGCGCGGCTCATTAGGCCGCGAGGGATGTACGGCGCGTTTTGCCGGACTTATTAGGGGGGAGCTTTTGTCGGTGTTTATAGGATATGCGCTTTTTCGAATTTTCGAGCGGGATAAAATACTGGTAAGGTGTACTAATCTTTTGCGTGTTTCGTCAAGATTTTTATAGAAACGATAGCAATTTTCAATGAAAAAATGCGTGGCTGCTCTGATAAATTAATGAATGATGAATAGTCGTTAGAAGTGATAATTTAGGCTCGATCGATTCGAAATCCTAGATACCAGTTTACGACACTTCATTCACAAAGCAATCGTCATGTAGCAATTATCCGAGCAATATCAGAAGCGCGCATTTCACACCTTTTCACCTCATCTAACGCAACAGAATAGAACATACATCAAGCCGAGCGCCGAGAACAAGCCCTCATTCTTCGGCCGCGAGGAACGCAATGCATATTACCCGGCGAGGCGAGCGCAAAAATTCGAGTATCGAGCGCAGATTGCGCAATCGAGCGCCTTGATTAATGAGTCGCGATGATTGGCACTTGATTCCGCCGGGGCGAGGCGGAAGAGGCACGCAGCGATCGCGTGATTTATGAAATAATGCCGAGAGGAGGTGGGACTTAATTGAGCGACCCGATCGCACTCCCACCCCGGAGTCGAGGCGGATTTTTTTTAGCCGGGCCGTCGAAGGAGGAGAGAGCCGAGGAGATGTTGCGGGGATCTTGATAAGATGACTCGGACTTGCTGTAATTCCGAGGGAGGATCGAATATGTGTTGAAGGCTTTTCGGGGGCTTTGAACGCTAAGAGGTTACGAAATTTATTTTGGTAGGAATGACTGAGCTTAAAATCAAGCCTTTCAGCACTTCGATATTGCGTAACAGTTATTGTTTAAATTAACATTACGAAAAAGAATCAAGTGTCTATATAGTAACTAGTAAATAAACGATCCTAGAATCCTCCACAAAGCCCATTATTTTTATCCCCATCTTGCTTCACACACTCATCCAGCGGCAGGCCCCGAGAACCAGCCAAAGTCAAAGAACTCGACCGAAAAGCGGAGAAAAGGGAGGCAAGAAAGGCGCGCGCGCTCGCGTTGTGGGGGGGTCAAATTCTTGCGGGAGCCCCTTTAGGTGAGCGATCCCTAATGCTCTCGCAGCTGTTGCCCGGGCTGGAATGCCGGCGCACCTGTGCGCGAATTTCACCGCTCGCCAAGATTATCCACAAGGTGGCTTCTTCGGGGAGGGCTTCTGCCTCGCTTCTTCTCCCCCCGCTCCCTTTTGAACCGTCTTGTGAACCGTCTGGGCGAAGGCGCGCGCACGTTTTTGGGGATTCGGGGGGGGCGGGGATTGGACTGCCTTCCCCTCTGATTTTAAAACTCCTATTATAGTTTGCTCGATTTGTAGTACGAGTGTCTAGTTTGTAATTTTCTGCTGAACAATCTTTTCCTCCGTGCAAAATTAAAGGTACGTTATTTTACCAAAGCATGAGCGTTTCACGACTACGTCGACAGCTGCCGCTAAAAACCGCACAATGACGCCCGACAAAAACCGAAGCCCCAATCAAGCAACAATCACGGCAGTCGCGCGCACTCTTTCTCACCTCCCGCATTAAACTCGAATCTTCGCAGCCCGCTTACCCACTTCTGAATCGGCAATCAGAAAGTCTCGCTCGCGCGCCCGACTGCCTACCCTAATTGTTTGTTAATTGCGCGAACTCGAAAACCCGCGCCTTCAAAACGGTCCGCTCGTTCATCAAAGCCGGGGGTCTCTGCGACTCGCGAGAACAGTGCCAGCGCGAGTACATTCATCATGCGGACACGCATACATCTTCGGAGAGGAGCCAGGCGGCAGCCACTCTCTTGCCGCGCCGGCCATGATTTACAAGCGTTTATTTTCCGGAATAATGCGCGGATCCAGAAAGTTAGACCGGATCTTTTTCTGGGGCTCTCTCTGCTTTTCCGAGGAAGATTTTGATGGGGCGTGAGAATTGTATCGGTGTTTGGGAGATTTTTACGATTCGTAGGAAAGTAGTTACGGGTTCTTTCGGGCTACTCCTCTTTTGGGAAGCTAAAATAAACCAGACCAGAAAAATTTAAGTGTTTTTCATTCGCTGCAAAGAGCGTTTTTGTTAGTTTAAATATAATTCGCGTTTTTGTTAGTTTAAATTCAAGGTTGATACAAGGTATTTTAATTTTAATATTATTCATTATTCAAAGCAGTTTCGTTTAATTAACACCCTGTCCCGCGAAAAGGCTTAAAACTTCCGCCGCGCAAATTAATGGACCCATAAACAAAGTTTTCCTCGAAAAACAAGGAGAAATTTCGCGCCTGATGTAGAGCTTAAATTACGGCTGACCTCACACTATTTTACCCAGGCGGTGCGACGCGCGCGGGGCACTCGCAGAGCAGGTTCCTTTTTCACGAGCTCGCGAGCGTAAAAGCGACGGAATATAACGCGCGTAAAGTTCAGTGTCAACTCGGTTCGCGAGGTCCTTCGCCCGAGGGAGCCGACTCGCGGCGAAGCAGCGCGAGGAGGAGCGAGAAATGTGCTCGGTTAAGTGTTCCGGGGCTCCGGATTAATTGCTTTCTCGCGTTTTTTGCAGCGCCGAAATTTCGGCATTTTTCAGCGTTTATCTTCGGGATAACGAAATAATCCGCTTGAGAATTGCGGTGCGAATTTTACGTCGATGACTCAATCCCGGAGTTAAATAAAAAAAAAAGCGACTTAGCGTTAATTTCTCGTTATCGAGTAATTTTTCTTTCGAGAGTAATACGAATTCATTTAGCCAACTCCCAATGAATCTATACCCCAAAAGCTCGTCCCACCCGATTCTGGCCCCGTCACAATATCCAAGTGTACTTAGTAATCCGAGCGGCGGAAAAAGAGCAAGAGACTCGCGTGTATATAGGTAGCCTCGGCGGGCCCGGCGCGGCGCGTGTGTGAGAAAGCCATGAAAAGACGAAGCGGTAGCGCGAGACAAAGAACACGTGTTTTACGCGTGTTCGTGTAAAAGTTCCTGTGTACGCGCGGGAACACATGTAAGGCGAGAGAGAGAGAAACGGGGAAGAGACGCACACGCGGGCTAAAAAAACGTGCCGGCGCATTTGATATACGCCCGGCAAGTGCAACGAATCCCGGCACAAAGGAAACCCGGCAATTGATAGCCGAGGAATCGGAGTTTTATCGGATGTTGGACGATGAGTACTGGGTAAACCGGGGAATATTCCCCGAATCGAAATCAAAGCGAGAAGATGTCCAACATCGGAGGGCGTTGAAACGACGGAATTTTATCGCGACTGAAAGTGTCAACGACGCCGCGATGGAAAAGGTTGAAGAGACTCGCGAGAATTATTACGGCCGAGCGAAAAAATCGCGTGTACGCGACGCGTTTGCGTGCCGGCGAGGTCGGGGGTCAGGACGAGGCGAGTCCGTTTTCTTGAAAGGCGCGGAGACAATGACACGGAAAAGAACGCAGTCGTGCTTGGGACTATGAGAAAGAAGAGCGAGGGCTTCTTGTTTTTCCAGCGCTTCGCTTTTCTTGCGCGTAATTGGTACGGCAATCATTTTACAATTATTTGCGAATCTAAAGCGGACGATGTTGTTGTCATTTTTATTTTTAGTGACGTTAATTTTTAAAGTAAAATGCGTATGATTTTTAGAATAAAGAGCTTTACGATACGAATTTGAACAATAAAAATTGCAGAATAAAATAATTAATTAGTTGACGAAAAAAATTTAAAAAACGAATGGCATTTCCATCCAGATAAGTACATCATAATTAAAGGATTAACTCATATTTTTGCCTCCCTCAATTAGCGTTTTTTTCGCAGCGGCAAACGAAAGTAATTCAATTAAAACGTCATTTAGCCCCTTCGTGGCTTTCTCCAACGAGACTCGCGACGCGTCCCAAAAACTCTTCCCAGACACCGTACGACAATTATTCGAGTGATGAAATAAGAGAACGAACGACGGCCGAGGGGCCGAAGAATTTTTATATAAAAAACGCCCGAAACTAGAAAAAAAAGGAACTCGTTTACCCGGCGACGAGGCGACGTGACTCGAATCTATCATTCGGGAATTTCGGCTCGGCGAGGCGGTCGCCGGATATGCGGCCGATGCCTAACATCGTGGCGATAACCACCTTGAAGTCTAGTCGACTCTATGCGCGAGGAATATTTAGAGGCGACGATGGGCTCTTGTGAGGCGGCCCGAGCTCCGAATTATCAGATAAAAATCTCGATTTTTCAGTTTAATGCATATAAATAGGTACTTGCTGTTGTAAAGAGAGTTTGATATGCTCGGTTGGTACGCTTCGCGGTTAGGCTTAGCGTTTTGTTGCCCGGTGGGAAGGTTTTTGGACTTGGAGATTTATGGTTCAACTAACGGATACAATATTCTATACGAAAAATTTTATTAAGCAAATTTTCTCAAGACCTCGTAAATCTGCCTTTCTAGGCCAATTTCTTTTATCGCAATCGCTAAATTAAAAGCACGTTCAACCTCAAAAATTCGCCGGCGATCCCGCCGATAATTTACATCTGCTTCTTCGTCGATTCGAGCTCGCTCGCGTGCTTCGCAACATTAAGCTCAATTTACAGCGCGCGCCATAAAAATTTAACGTAATCGCGTACGTAAGGTCACTTGTCGAGAGCCGCTCTCCGCGAGCGTGACGTTAGAATTATTTTGAGTGACGCGCTTTAAAAAAAAAGGAGAACCGCGGCCGCTTCGGGTGTAGACCCGTTTTACGGGGAATTTTTCATAAAGCCATCGACGCGCCTTGAATACGGTGTCCGGCCTCTTTCGAGGTTCTGGTTTTCGTTTGTTTTTCGGAGCGCGGCGCGAGCCTTTTGACGTTGACGAATAAATTACTTCGCCCAATTTCACCGGGAGAGTTTAGGAAAGAGTTCTCTCGGGGGGCCCCGAAGGATTTATGTAACTCGGCTGCGCGGAATTTTCGGTTTATCGGTGAGTTATGCGTCGCGCCGCGTACGAGTACTGCATGCGTTTTCGCGCGGAGTGCCTGCTAGTTTTGTGGGAATGTCTGTCGGCATCCGCGGCAGGATAGTCGTATAAATTAAGGATAAATAAATTGACCTATCCTTGCTTGAAGATCTAAAATCGCATTGAAATACTATTATAAAAAGTAAGTAAAAACGCTCTGCAAAACAAAAAAAAAGACAAGGCGTTCGTTGTAAATCGATATGACTTCGACCGGCAAGAAAGATAGCGCTTAAATAAATCATGGGATTTTTCGAATGCACCCCAGCCGTCAATCACTGACGGATCACCGCTCGGCGACCGCGACGCAGAGAGGTCTAGCCTCTCGCGTGCAAAGAGATCGATCCACTGGTCGGCCCGAGTGGACATTATTCCGATACCGTACCGGCTTTCAGGAAGTATTCAAAACCCCGCGCAGTCCGACGCAGGATGAAGATCGAGAGGCGCCGCCGCCATTGTAAACTGTACATTGACTTTTTCCCCTGCTTACAAGACTATACCTCATTGTTCGCCATTGTCCGGAGAGCCGGACATTTTTTTTATTAACCCCTGCTGCTACGTTTTAAAGTTTATTTTCCAGTTATAAATCAAGTCAAGAGGAGGAGGCTCGAGAGTAAAGTAAACGGTTTTTGGAGCGGAAACGAGAGCTTCTGAATTTATAAAATGCACTGGCTAATTCTTAAAAGAAATGCTTCTCGATACGGTGCGAACGTATATATACGATGTCTCTTTGTAAATGCCGATCCCTCATTATCATTAGAATCTCTAGAAGAGCAGCCTCGCCATTAAAACATCGGGAAACGGTTCTAATCCGCATTTTCCAAATACGTCCATAATTATCATAGCCGGTCAGAAAATCGCTGACCCGCGGGGTCGAGCGCATTAATCCTCTCCGCGGCGCTTCCTGAAATTCTGAAAATACCGCGCAAACCCCGCGAAGCCAGAAAAAAAAAGAAAGAGCCGATCCCCCCGACGGCGGCAATAAAATCCGAGAAACGCGTCGTTCCTATCAGCTTCCCTTTACGTTAACCAGCCGATCGATCAGGCCCCCGAGACACATCGGCCGCGGCTGCGCGGAATACGGCTGCTGCATGCGTTTTCTTTGCACGCGATACATTATCGATCCTCTCTCTCTCTCTCGGCGCGCTCGGGGATTTTTCCCGAGGTGGCGTTCGACGCGCTGTAAAATTTAAATATCCCCGCGCATCAATTACCCGTAGCGCCGAGCAGCGCGTGTATATATACACGTCCTAGGGGTGGCCCTAGGAGAAGCGTCTTGTATAGGAAGCAGAAGCGTATTTACAATGCAGATGAGAGGGCCTTTAATTATTCTATACGTATATAAGTCGTCGGGAGAGATTTCTTTTTGCGCGGAGATGTTAGCGCGCGGCCCGTATGTGGCTGGACGGAGGGGCAGGGGGGAGGGGGATAAGTTAGTGCGGGGGCATAAGTGATGGGGCTGCGCGCTTCGTTTGGTAAGGACTTGCTGGGTTTAAGCGATCGGAAACATGCTGCTGGAGCCCGAGTTCGACTAAGGGTGCTGATGCTTTTTAAGTGGGCTTTCGAGCTTCAAGTTCTGGTTAGCGGCTTATGATGAAATTTTCATTTTCATTTTTCTACTTAAGATTCGTCAGGGATCCATTTGGTTAATCGATGTTTGATTAAAAAAGGGCGACTTTCAGTCGTGAATAAAGTATAAGTTTAAGCGTTGGTTTTCTATCGAGAAAATCAAGTTTTTCCATAAAACAAGACTCGAATGTAAATCACCGGGTACTTAAAGCGATTTTTAAACTTTTTGCCAGGAAATAATTAGAATAACTTAAAAGTAAAGTTGTCGATTATGGTCATGGGAACCTTCTCAATTCGCAGAGTCAACCTTAAACCGTTACAACCAGTTAAATCGCCAGCCAAAGCCACTTCCATTCCGAGAATTCTTATATTAATCCCGCTTCCACCAGCTGCGCGCATTAATTAATTCCCCGACGTTAGAAAAAAAAAGGAAAAACAGCAGGATAATAACAAAGCAAAATAGCAGCGCAAAAAGAGCCGCGTGTCATAATCCGGCAGCCTCGCGAAAACGGGAACGCCTGAAAAAAACTCCTCGGCAAAAAGCGCAAGACGCCTAATGACTGGAATCCGCTGTCGCGCCGATAATTGCGCGATTACGCGCTCACGCATATCCAGTGCTCTCATTAAAAGCTCGCTTTTCACACGCGCGCGCGCACCGAGGGGAGGAGGGAGCGCACATTCGGGCTGGCTAGCGACGACCTCGGCCCGAGCTCGGAGTTTGATGTCTGCATTGTGGGGCCCCGAGTGCTTTACCGAGAAAAAAGTCGCGCCGCCGTTAATAAGCACTCGGGCGACGCGCGCGCGCACGCCCGCGTCCTTTGTCGATCGGCACCATCAAAGCGCGATGCTTTAATTGTGTGCAAATCCTCCGCCGGAGCGCCTACGACTTACTCCTCGGCGTCGTTTTATGCGGTTTCGTCGTCGTCGTCGTCGTCGCGCATCTCAATGCGCGGGGAGTTTTAACGTTTTTGGGCTTCGTTTTAAATTGCGCCGCGTGTCTTTCCTTCGAGGGGAGCGGTGGTTGATGCGATTGGTGAAAGAGCTCTGTACTTTTGTTGATATCGAGGCACAAATTTTTTGTAAAGTAAGGTCAGTAAAATTAAAGGCGATAAAATATTGTTCTTTCATATAAACACATTTAATCATTGCTTCGATTCGATGAGAAACTCAGTTTCCTGATAATTTTCTTGAGATTTTACGAGAAGAACAAACAAGTAAATTACTGTAATTGCGTAATGGGGATCAACGCATTATATGATGGTTCTAAACTATAAAGAAGAATTTTTATCATACTGTTATTTATAGAGTCTTCAAATTGATCTACGCGTTAAATTAAGCTTTTCATATCAATAACTGCCTATTAACGTGTCCTTTACACCTGCAATCAGCAATTAAAATACTTCTAAAATCGATCAGTTTTTTCTACAATCTAAAACCAACGTTACTCAGCAACATAATTGCCCCTCCTATCAATAACGACAAATCAAAGCGCAGAACTACCCAACTAAACGCTTACACGATTACCATTACCTCGACGGCGCAACACAGCAAAATCGCACACTTTAATGCATAATTATCGCGAAGACCTCGATCGAGTCTCGATTTTACACGACTCTGCGTGCGTGTCGGTTTCGCGGAATGTCCCGCGGTAAAATGCTAATGCAGCCTCCCGAGAAGAAGGGAAGAAAAAAAAATAGAGTTATGTCAACCCGCGCGAGGATCGAAAAAACCGCGCCAAGGCGTTGGCCTCGCCCGTTACAAGATAATAAAGCGCGAGAGATTGAACTCGGCTCGATTTATCGCTGCTTTCGCTTCTCTCCTCGCGGCCGGTGCGTCTATTAGACGCCGCGCGGTATATATAACGTACGAACAATTGTCGGTGTAAATTGCGCCGCGATTTCGCGCCCCGCTCGTTTCGAGTTTATGTCGAGGTATGGGCCTTTAGTGCTGCTAATTTTTCGATATTGTTGCGGAGTTGGTTTATTAGCTCGTTTAGATTTTATCGGAATGTGTGCACACGAGGGGATATTGTTTGGGTTGTACGAAGCACGCCGAGCGTTATATTAGGATTTTTAAGAGCGAAAGTAGCATTCGTTAATAGTTTTTCTACAGGCGGAATTTTGTTAATTAACGGGTATTGCATAACTCATTCATTTCAAACGTAATCATTCAAAGTAAGGTTATATAATGCTATTCCATAAATTCCAAAATAACCACGACTATTCGGATACCGATTTTATTTAAAAAAAAAAAAACATTACTTATCACGGGCAATAACGATAATCGCCTCGTCGATACATCACGCCTTCGTCGACTTTGTCTTTCTCGAGTTCCCGCTCGAGCGATCGAACGAGAAACAAGTGCTTGCATTGCTCGGAAACTGTAGCTTAGCTTCGTTCATCTTCCAGCGCGAGCTGCTACGTCTTCTCTTTGTTTTGCGCTCGCGGCGCACGAGCCTTAATCTCGACAATCATCGACGACATTAATAAGAGGGTAATTTGATCCCGGCACGCGAAATAGAGACTCGGAGTGGTCTAGCAAAAAAAAAAAGGGCGAGAACGATTGCGGGCCGTTTGCATATTAATGCTGCGTTTCCGGATTCGATTAGCGAGATAAATGCCGCTGAATGGTTATATAAAAATAAACGGAGTGGTTACGGTTTTCGATCGAAGGCTATTGTGATTCATGCCTTTTTGTTGCGCATTATGCTATACTTAATGACAGACGTACATGGGAATAATAGAGGTTAGCTCATTAATTAGATTTCACTGGTGATATACGAGTTTGTTTATGAATGGTGTAAGTCCCTCGTAGAACAAACAGTAAAGGCAACATTATTGTGCCCGTTTTCGCGAGAAATCCGAAACACTCGAAATATTCGATTAAAGAAAAGTTTCTCAACAATTTTTACCCGATCCAATAAATAAGGACTCAGCGGGCACATGTGTGCGCACAGGAAGCAAAAATGCAACCCTGAAAGGCAGCGGCGGCAGCTGCGAGTGAAAGGAAACGCGCCGAGCGACGAGATCGATAGCGCTTTTCCGCACTTGTCTTCTATTTTTCGCGAGCGACTTTCGCGTCTCCTCATTTTTTTTCTCTCCGCTTGTATCTCTTTCATCTCCCCGAGCCGCCTATAAATATTAGCAGCCGGCCTTATTGGTCTTTTTCCATTCAAATGCGGTTTATCGATTTCTAGTTTATCGAATAAAACAAGGCGTTCTCGAGTGTAACAAACTGTTGCAATAGCGATTATGTCTTTTTAGTTTACCGAGTTTTCTAGCTGATTCCGAGTGATCTGTTTTACATTTGTATCAGATACGAATGAATTTGATGTAAAATTTGAGGAAAGGTCGAATTTAACATTTGAACACACGGAGAGAAAAGTTCAGGAAAAATTATTAACTTTTTTGTAAAGTGAGACCGTAAGATAAAAAATTACTAACCGTAAGACAAAATATTACTAGGTTTTTTTAGTAAAATTTACCAAACTTTTTGTAAATTTTACTAAAAAGTCTCTTAATTTTTTGTCTTACGACAAGTAACCACTTTACAAAAAAGTTATTTTTTCACGGAAAATAATTATTTTTCATTCGTATTCGCTTAATTGATAAGAAAATTAATAAACAAACATGATTTTTCAGAACTGATTGACTATAGTAAATATAATTATTATTTATTGACAATGTACAACAGCAAAGAGTAGCATTAGTGTTTTAAAAATATTTTTTATTTGCGACAGACAATCGCGTATTCATGTAAAGCAAGTAGGAGGCTAAAATGATTTCCCCCACAAGCTAATCCTTTGTAAACTTGTCGTACCTCATCCCTCGCATTTGTAACATACTCTTTGACAACTGGAGTGTGCTTAAATTCCGTAACAGTTTCCGTCTCTGATTCATTGAAGTTCGGTCCAGTTTCTCCTCTAACAGGGTCTATTGATCTAACAGCTTCCCTAAATAGTAATATTTTATTATATATTATTAAAAGTAACGTAACACTTAAATTTTTAAATGCTATTTTTGAGCGACCGATTATCAAGATTTATAAGAAAGTACTTTTAAAAATGTATTGTCTAAACAATAAGTATTTTAAAAAACATACTGTATATCCATTTGAATGGTATTTTCACTGTCTTTTAAAGGCTTGTAACTCAGACTTGTTCTCTCTGAAATACTTCTAAAAAATATTTCGTTCCATTTATTAAAAATCGATTTTTGTCCTCTGATTTGTAACTTCAATTCCTAGCGGAATTTATTAATATGATGTAAATTTGACATTTTTTGAGTAAAAATGTATTTTAAAAATAGTATACAAACTTTATTACTGGGGTTGCAAATTTTTGACAAAATTGGTTTGTCTGGGACATTATCCAAGATATTTGGTTTACACTTATTTTTATCGTAGTTTACGTTAATCTTTAAAAGGCCTGGTTGCGCTCTACCTTCATAGGTCATCCTACACTCTCCAAAAAAATAACGCTACAAATGAACGAAAACACAATATTAAATGTTAATTTTAGAGCATTTGACGTATGCATGTATTACTTCAGTTGTGATGGGCGCAGAAATGCGCGTTTTTCCGATCTTTTCCTTGGCCGCAGTTTCATTCACTTGAATTATGCCAGCGGTAAGCAGTTTTATATTTACTGACGTTTTATTATTTTATTATTATCATCCTTCTTACTGACGATAATCGATTCCAACTATGAAATAAATTAATAGAAATACTGATTTTATGCGCTAAACCTAAAATATTGCATTAATAAATTTAGTCACATACTAGTCCATCTTTATCCTTTTGAATCACAAATGGAAGTTTCAATGCCATATATACTTTTTTGAACGCATTACAGTTCTTTAAGCTCGTTACCAACCGCGTGCCAACCGATTGAATGTCGTAGTTAACATCTTTAAAATTAGCTATGTATGCATTTGGCCAGCTTGGGTGTGGTTTTATATTTAATAAGTTCTGAACTTTCAATGTTGTTGAACTATTGGGTCTTAAAAATATGCGATTTGTCTCTGCTACACGATAACTGCTTACACCAACTATAAGTTAATAATTTATGTAGTTTTATTCAATCAATATAAGAATCAAATATTTTGCTTTTGAAAACATAATTACCTGCTAAAGTATATTGAATAAGTAGACATTTGATTATGGCAATGCTCAATACTATTGTTACTACAAAACATTTTTTTGTCAAAGGCATTTTAATGTATTAAACTTGAAAAGTCTTGGAAACTAAGAATATTTTTGAAAAAGGAAGACGTTTTATTTAAAATGAACAAGTTCTTATTATTACTAACTATCTAAATGTTAATGTAGACGGTCATTTTTGAAAATTGCAAACTACTAAGCTAACCTAACTACTTGCTAAACTAATTACTTTTGCTTAATTTTAATCATAATTTTTATAAACGTGTTCTTTTTCCTCTTTTTTATCGACGACATTTATTGATTTTTTAATATATTTATATATATTTAGTTATATAGATTCTTAGAAACTGTTCATTAATGTCCTCATTATTTTAATGTTAAAAATTGTAATAATTATAGTAATAACCTGATATAATTCAAAGTCAAAGAAACACTTATGCAAGGTTAAAATTAGAATTTCAAGTTGTTCTTATTATCAAACAGGAAGAGTTTTTAAACATCGTGTAATAGTCATTCTTTTAAATCCCAAAATTCAGAGCTGCAATACATTTTCAAGCGTTCGATCTTATTTACTAGTCGAGGTTTGGTTCGAAGCTGTAATTATCGGAGTGAAGGAGCTTGAATTGATCTATTTTATATTTGTCTCAAATATGAGTGAATTTGGTGTAAAGGAAAAGATGAATTTTCAAGAGAACATTTGAATGTGGAAAATAGTTACTTTTTATTCATATTCGCTTAATTGATAAGAAAATTACACAAATACCAGTTCGAATATTCGTAATTTATATTGTCAGTTCGAATATTCGTAACTTATATTGCAGGTACATTATTCAGTATTTGTCAATCACTTGATCATCTACATATGTTCTTTAACATAAACTTTTTGATAAATTTTGCACAAACGAAATTTTTCAGAATTGATTGACTATAGTAAATATAATTATTATTTATTCACAATGTACAATAGCAAAGAGTGGCATTTGTGATTTAAAAATATTTTATGATTTCTGACAGTCAATCGCGTATTCGTATAAAGCAAGTAGGTGGCTAACATGATTAGCCGCACAAGCTAAACCCTTGTAAACTTTTCGTAGTTCATCCCTTGCATTTGTAACATACTCTTTGACAACTGGAGTGTACTTAAGTTGCGTAACAGTTTCCGCCTCTGATTCATTGAAATCAGGTCCAGTTTTTCCTTCATCAGGATCTAATTTTTGAACAACCCACCTAAATAGTAATATTTTATTAACTATTATTAAAAGTAACGTGACATTTATGTTTTTAAATGCTATCTTTGACCGTTTATCAACATTTATAAGGAAGTACTTTTAAAAAAATATCATCTAAACAATAAGTAATTTAAAAAGTATACCCAGTCTTGATTGTCATGGCATCGTTACTGCCTTTGAAAGGTTTGTAAATGAGACCTCTGTTCCCTGAAAAATTTTCAAAAGATATTTCATCCCCTCTGGTGCCAATTCTCTTTCGTGACTTGTCTAAATAGTTCATTTCAGTCTAGAATAATTAATTAATATGTAGGGTGTAAAATGGAAAATTTTTTTTCGAGTAAATACGTTTTTTAAAAGTAGTATACATACTTGATTTCTGGGGTTACAAATTGTTGACAAAAATGGTTGATCTGAAACATTATATGTGATAGTTTCTGTACAATTATTTATACCGTATTTTACATTAACCGCGAAACTGTCTCGCATCAACATTCTGCCGTCATAGGTCGTGTTACATTTTCCAAACAAGCTACGCTAAAAATGAAACACAATATTGAATGTTAATTTTAGAACAATAAATTTATGTACCTATCTTACTTCAGTTGTTTTGGCGGAAAATTCCACTTTTGCCTCGTTTTTCTTGACTGTGGCTTCATTTATTTGCATTATGACAGAGGTAAGCAGTTTTATATTTACCGATGTTTTATCATCCTTCTTACTGACGATAATCCATTCCAACTGTGTGAAATAGATTAGAAACATTGGTCTCATATTAAGATATATACACTAAACCTAAAATATTGCATTAATAAATTTAGTCACACACTCGTCCATATTTATCCTTTTGAACCACAAATGGAAGTTTGAGAGTCTGGTTAATTTTTTTGAACGCATCACAGTCCTTTAAGCTCGTTTTCAACCCCGTGCCAATGGATTCAATGTCGTAGTTAACATCTTCAAAAGTAGCTACGTATGCATTTGACAAGCTTGGGTGTGGTTTTGTAAGTAATAAGTTCTTAACTTTCAATATTGTTGAACTATCGGGTTTTAAAGATATGGTTTTTTTCGCTTTCACAAGATAACTGGTTACACCAACTGTAAATTAATAATTTATATAGTTTTGTTCAATCATTATAAGAATCAAATATTTTGCGTTTGGAAAAGTAATTACCTGCTAAAGTATATTGAATAAGTAGACATTCAATTATGGCAATGCTCAATGTTATTTTTACTATAAAACATTTTCTTGTCATAGTCATTTAAGAATTTATTTGAGTAATGCAAATTAATTAAAACTTAATACACAAATTAAACTTGAAACGCCTCTAAATTTAACAATGAAAACTAAAAATACTTTTGAAAAACGAACACGTTTGAAGAAATTTCAAGTCTATTTATTCAAAGCCAAGGAAATATTTATCGATTACTAGCTATCTAAATGTTTGATATAAACACTAATTTTTTAAAATTGCAAAGTTAACTACGTGTTGTTAATTTTAATGGTAATTTTTATAAACAAGTTTTTTTTCAAAATAATTATAATAATAAGATGACATTTCAAAGTCTAACAAACTTGTAAGATTATTTTACAAAACTGTAAATTTCAAGTTCTTATCATCAAACAGAAAGTTTTTGAACATTGCGTATTAATAATTCTTCTAGATCACAAAATTCTCGCAACAAACAATTCCGCAACAAAACCTCCTTACCCCAAGCAAATGCGCCCTTTAATTATACAAGACGAAGAATCCCAAAGAAACCGAATCGCAGCTGCCTCCATTAGTTAATTCACGAGTCAGATTTATCCCGCATTTCCAAAATTGACCTTCCTGGGGCGAAGCACACCGCCTTGCGAAACTTGATCGTCCGCCGAAACTTAGTTCCGTCGAGGGTAGGCTTTCGCAACGGCGTCGAAATTTCGCTTCCCTCACAATGCAGCAATTTTGCCGGCCGCGCGCACGCGATCTCTCGCGACCGCGTGAGAAACCGCCCGGCCGATCCTATCCGCGCCGGGTAATAATTTAATTAGCGGCGTCGCGGCCGCGAGCAAGCTCGAGCAGCTTCGATGGATTTCAAGCGAGTAAGATCTTATCTGGCCAAGTCGAGGCTCGGTTCAAAGCTGTAAAATATCGGAGTGACGGAGCTTGAATTTGCGGATTCACGGCTGCGCGTTTCGTGGGGAAGGCGGGGGAGGGAGGAGGTTACCGCCGATGAGGGAAGGTTTTTGTTCGAGTGTGTATAAAATTTAGGAAAAGTCTCGAATGAATCGAGCGCTCGAGCGTGAATTGAGAAGAGGAAAATTACCAAAACAAGCGGATTAAAAGGGTCGGTCGGGCAGACAAGTTGAATGAACGAGTCGCGACGTTTCGTCGAGCGATGTGTAACGATTATCGAGTCCGGTCCAATTCAGGCAATTACGGCGTCGGTGGGAATGCAGTTGGCATCGCCTGGAACGAGAAAATTTACCCATGCGCCGAGAGCTCTCTCTCTCTCTCTCTCTCTTTCTCTCGCTGTTTCCACGCGCTCTCAGAGCTATCGAGCGGCCCTTTTTTCGCGATCGAGATCGCCCGTACTTAGGCTGGATAGTCGCTTAATGGGATAAATGGACCTGTGAATATCAGTTACGTTTCAAAGAGAGGCTTTGCATAGTTTCGGTGAAGGTAGAGAGGAATTTCCTTATGCAAGTAGGGAAGGTCAAGGAGCTGAGCAAAGTCGGTGGAATTTATCGAGTTACCGGGAATCGGGTTCGATTCTGCTATTTGAATTTGAATAAAGTACGTAAATTGAGTCTAAACAGGTTTACAACGTACAGGGTAACTGTAAAAATTTCATCGTACTAAAACTACATTATTCTGCACAATAATTAATAAAAAAAAGACTCGGCTTTCGCAAAGCTTTATCAAGTTAGCGCAAAAGCTACATTGAAAAGCCCGCGAGAACGCAGCTCCATTAAATAATCTAATTCAATCGTCGCGAGGAGCTCGAAAAAAATTCTCATACAAAGTTTCGCGCATTGCGTCACCCGAATTTCGCGATTCATATACGTACACGCAGCCAGGAATCAACCTCGTCGTCGTCGTTGTCCCTATTCCCAGAGCGAAAAAATGCGCGTGTCTACCAATCTAAAAAGAGAGGGCCCCCACCGATTGCGGTGGAAAAGTCGGTCCGGCCCCGCTTCCACGAGCTCTCCGGCGAACGTTTGAATGGAGCCGCGCGAAAGAACTAATGAATCGACGTGAGAATGAAAGTGGAGGAAATGCTACAATATGCGCCGCGGATTCGCTGACACGAATTCGCACGCCTGTTGAGCTTCTTCCTCGGCTTTTTTCGCCTCTCCGTACACGTTGCGCGAGGAAGCACAGCAGCTGCCGAAGCGCTCTCTCGGCGCGACTGCAATTGCCGGCGTTTAAGGGACGAAGATGAGGAGGAGCTCCTATGGGAACTCGATCGGTGCTGCTTGTTGACGAGTGCAATTGCAGCTTATTTTGCGTTTGGGACTCGGTTTTTTTATTAATTCGAGCCAGTTTGCTTCAATGAAACGCAGGGCTAATTCAGCTCGTCAGGCTTTAGATAAAAAAAAAACATCATTCCATGCATTAACCCGAGTGTTTTCTATAAGATACTAAAACTTTAGTAATGTTCGTATCATTCAAAGGTCATTACGCAACTCGATACTTTTACTATCCTTAAAATCTCAAGTGCCGATCAAAATCATCGACACCTCTAATGACACATAATAAAGGCATTTCACCGCGCTTAGAAAGTCGCCGTCTCTTCCTAATCGTCCCCGATAAGTCCTGCACCTCCGTCGAAAAATATCCCCTCGAAATTGCCGCAGTCGTCGTGGAAGGGGGTCCGAGTCAAAAACATCTCACTCGCTCGGCGATCGAAACGAATACCTCCGGCAATACAAACGTTTAGATTTCCTATGCACGCGGCGCTCGATAGATCCGCGGCGGCGGCGGCGGCGGCGGCGGCACGAACGAGTCGCGAGTGCCGCAACGCTCTCCATCCATCAGCCGGCTTACGCAACCGCGCGCGGGGCCGCTTTTATTACGGTTTTAAACGCGCGGCGTATCACACGCGCGCGCGAGCGCTCACAATATCCCGGCGCTTGAGAAAGAGAGGGAGGCCTTTTCGCGGAGAGCGCGCGGGCAGGCAGGCTTTTCCCCGCAATGACAAATGAGGTTGGGCGCCATTGTTTCGTTGCCCGGCCCGTTGCCCACGCGCTTTATGCACCGCTGCGGCGGCGAGCGACCGGCAAAAATGCCGGGGCTCGGAGCTCTATTGCAGGATGGATAAAAACGCATTGTGCGCTGAAGGTTTATGGGCGCGAGAGTTTGTCAGGTACGTCTGTTGCCTGTCTGTCTTGGGGGGCTTTGATCTGTTTCTCGATCTATTTTTCCTGCTGCCTGGCAGAATCGCGTTGCTGAAACGATACGATGCTCGGCGATATCTGCGCGTTCTAAAGATTGTAGAATCGCGCGTTGAAAGGCGTATTATTAGAATATAATGTACCCGCCAGTTTTTAAAAAAGTCGCCGCGTGTTTGAACAAAGGGATCTCGTTTTGCAATGTTTTAGATATTATTCGGATTTTTTTCCTTAAATCGATACCGTAAATCATTCTCGATTCGATTTTCTTTACATCGAGAAAGCAGATTAGTCGAGATATTCTAGAAGATAATTGATTCAGATCAAGGAGTACGTGAGAGAAACAACGAAAAAAGAGATCACTCGAACCAGGAAAGAGCGGTGTTTACATAAAGACCGAATTGAGCCTGGAAGCGTTTCGACCAATTTGCGGTTCGCAACGTGTGTAAATAGCTTGATTATTTGCACCTCCGCAGTTTCGCTTTCATTGCGCAAAGTACGCGGTGAATTTTTCGACACTTCCTCGAGTCCGCGTCCAGCAGGTGTTTGTACAATGGTATAATATCCCATTCGTTCGATTAAACTCGGAAGCTGTTGAATTGCACCGGTAAAGAAGATAAATTATACTTTGATAATAAAGTATTACGAAAATGGACTTATGTCGGTTTACATTTCAATGAGATCGTTTACGCGTAGTTTTCATATCCCGTTTGTAATCAATCTCCTTATCTCGCTCTAAATTACACCACAAATTGAGTTTCGAAACGCGCGTGATTAATTCCCAGTAATAACCACTGAGAAAACGGCAAAACTGCTGTTTAATCCATCAATTTTCAGCGCATAAAAGCATTGCTCAACTTCCTATCGACATTCATAAAAATTATCATCTCAATCGCTAAACACTCTCGTTTGCCCCGCCGGATATAAACGATTCCGTGCGTCTGTTTCCACAGATCCTGTTGCACTTGTGTATATATATCTGTGGGATTTCCTCCCTTCGGGCCGCATTTGCATCTCGATACGCCGAGCGATGGCTTGACGCTTGTGGAATGTATTTTCACAGTCTTCGCCTCTCGGCGTTGTGACGTTGTTGCGCCTGATTTCTTCCGCGTGATCTCCCTCGCGGTTCGGTTTCGACGTTGACATAACCGGACTCTCCGCGCCGAGATTTTTTCTTGCTCTTGTTTTTCAGCCCGACGTATCGTGTGACACTTTTTTTTGTCGCCTGACTTTTCTTTTTGATGCGAGAGCTTGCAGGGTTTCTTTACGGTCGCAGCTGAGGGTTTCGTACTTTGTTAATTTCATGTGTTGTAAATTCAAGTGGTACTCTTTCAAATAAATTTTCGAAGATTTTAGCGTTTAAATAAATCGTATAAATTCATTGAATAATATAAGCAGAAACTGTATAATGCAGCGAGCGTGAGTTTAATCAAGGACTAGATTCTAGTGGTCTAGTTAACCACCAAAGAATTGATAGCGAGAAACGTGAAATATTAACCTCGGCGAGAAACTAGAAATTATCTCCGATAGCAGCAATAACAATTTCCCTTTATATAAAACAAATGTATCGGAATCCAATCAATTTAATTAGCATTATCATCATCCGACGAGCAGCTCGATTACTCGGGCAACAAATTACAAAACACCAGCGACCTCTTTTTCTCTCCCCCCCGGGTTATCTAAAATATGTATCGGGCAAACAAAGTAGTCGGATAAGCCGGCGAACCGGAAATGTCCGGCACCGCTGCAGGGGGAGAGGGTGGCAAACTCCTCGGCCTCGGTGTGCGCGGCTGATTACGTTCCAGTCCCGACTCGATAGAAACGTCCCGCGCCGATATAGAAAACTCGCTCGCCGATGCAAAAAAAAAAAGCGCAGGACTCGGCGACTTCGTGCCCCGGGGATTTTTCTTCGATCCCGGCTGGAGATAAGGCGCAGAGTTCCCCCGCCGTGTATGCTCGCATTGTCCCGCGTCGGCGTTGGCTGTGCGGGGAGGACGGCGATGGCGAAACGGAGGAGGACGGAGAATATCGTTGGCAAGCCGCTAATTGAAAATTAAGTGACAGTTTGAGACGCCATCTAAGGACGATCTTATCGCCGCGGCTATCGATGGAATAATGCGGGGTTATGAGCGTTGTTATTAGTTGCCTGCTTAGAGAGGCGACTGCGAATGTTTATTATTATTAAGGCGACGGCTGGGCTTAGCCCGATTGGTGGGATTTAATTAGCTGTCGGTTCTGTGATTTGCGCTTGCGAAATCCAAGTATTGAGCATTGTGCATTATCAACTTTGTTTTCAGAAAGTTTACGACGTCTTTGAAGATTTTGACGGAGATTGTCGAATTTTTAACAAGCTTACGATAATTAAAGGCTACAAGTTACAAAATCTTTTATTTCCAGCCTGCATACACTTCAATTGAAAAATCGATGAAAGCATTCGAGAGTTTCCTCCCCTCGATCCCGCAGCTGAAAACGCTCTAAATATCGGTTCCTTACACCCCCCTACCAAGAACCTCCAGCAGGTCTAGCCACTTGTTGCGCCTCGTCGGCGGGCGGCTTCCTCCTCCTTCCTTCTGTTCTTTGCAACGACCGGCTGTGCGCGGGGCCCCTCGAGTCGGTCTCTCTCCCACGTGCTTGCGCTGCGCCGCGCACCAACACGTTCGCACGCCCCGGCGACACGTCCCGCGTTAGAAACTACACGGCCTAGAGAGAGAGGGAGAGAGGCCGCTTGAGGTCTTAATTGGCAGATCGAGCGAATCTCGATGCTCATCGCGCGTGCCTAATTAATTAGTCGCCGGAACAATGATTAATTATGGAGCAAAAATCGACGCGCCGAGGCATGTTGCTGCTGCTGCTGCTGCCGGGGAGGGACGGGAGGAGCGGGGGAGGGAGCGCCTCGCAGGCCGCTGATAAGAGATTCCGACGGAGATTGAGAGCGGAGGGAGGAAGTTTTCTGTAAGGGCTTGTACCTTCGACGGCGAAGAGTGATTATTTGCTGTTGACTATTAGCACGAGAATTCCTCGGAGATTTTTCACTCGATAGAAGCTCGGGTCGTTTCTTGGATTTCTGCGGGAATTTTGATGTAGTAAAAATTAAGTGTCATTGGGTCAGTATGAAGATCATATCTTGTCATATAGAATATCAAGTACGCGAAATCAATATCAATAAATTGTTACTACTTTTGCAATTTACGAGAAGGCAGCTCACATTGATCTAATTGATCTATGAATACATGTATTCGTTTGAGTGCTCACTTCCTCGCGCGTGGCATCAATAAGATCCTTCTATTAATCGTGACCCAACAATGAAGCTTTTATACACCAGTAACCAAAAAAAAAAAATGTTGCCCGGGATAAATCTCTCAGGGATCGAGGGGTGCCGGACAATAAAAATATCAAAGTTTTTTTTGTCTCCTTTGAGAATACGAAAAAAAAATCTGATCGTAATTTTTCGCGAATGGTCCCGACTGACTTAATCCCTGCAATAAAGATCAGCATAAAATTCTTTAAATATTTCCTCCCCGAAAATATTTCGCAACGTTTATAGCTGCACTAAACGCGCTGCCTTTAACGCGCCCGTTAAAAATTTGCTAAAAGTATCAATTTCCGGGCGCACTCGGACAGTAAATCCACGTCTTCCACCAAAAAATTAGCCCCCGGGCGCAGCTTCGAACTCGAATAAGCGCCGAGCTCTCTGTTGCTTTGTCCGGCTCCTCCGCACTCCCCCTCTGCGACCGGAACAATAAACGTTATCGCGGGAATATCGGCTAAGACCGTCGATAAACAGAATAATAAACGGCGCGGCACGCGGCTCCTATCTTTCACGGGCGATCATGCGACATAATAGATTTAGGAAGCGTTCGCACTCTCAGATCGCAGGGGGGCTCTGCACGCCGCCGCCCGAGGGGTGGTGGGGAAAATCCCCGCGGCGGCCGTTGCGCGCGCGCACGGCTCCGGGGCCTTTGGGGTGTCGCGGGACAAGTGAAAACGTGCGATGGGGAGCCAAGCCCGATATGCGTGACGTAGCTGTCTTTTTTGGCGCGCAGAACCGTATGGTTGGCCGGGATTTTTTTGCTTTTTGCGAATCGTAGGTGGACGCTCTCGGTGGCGGCGGGGAGATGGAGAGAGGATTTGTCGGAGTTATTGGTATTTGGGATTCGGTGGCGGCGGTTCGGATTGATCTTTGTTTGATTTGGGGTTGAATTTGGCGGGAAAGCGGGAAGGTTCCCAAGCGCTTGTATTTAAAGGACTCTTTTCCGTGAAGGCTTTACGTTGGATTGTGTTCTATCAGCAGTTCACTGGCAGCGATAAATTGCTCGATGTATTTATTCAAATCAAAGAGAGCATGAAGTTTTCAACAAATTTTTCATTGAAAGAGAAGTTGACCTACAATAAAACGGAATAATATTTTTATTCCCGCCACTAATAGTCTTTAGATATTTAAAGAATATTTTTTGTTTTAAAAATAGTCTTGATCGTTAATCTTGAGTGAATCAATATTTACATAAAGATTTATTGCAACTAACTAAGTCTAGCAGCACAATATAAATTCAGACGAAACAGCGATAGATCTGGTTTTTCTAATCCGGATCGACTCGAATTCTAAATCGATTACGCTCTCATTCCGATTCGGAATCGATCTATTAACCACTACTATGCGGCTAATCCATTCCCGGCTGCATTTCGACACGACTCCGGCACGACGAAATAAACGAAAAAGCGCAAAAATCGCGTCTCCGAGGTTACAATACAGGTCCCAAAAAGTCGACTGGCCGAAAAAAGGGGCATCGAAAAGACGGATTCCAAGAAGCGTTGCACCGCGCTCTCTTTCTCTCTCTCACACACACGCAGGCCAGCCTCCTATCGAGCGACCTGCGGATGAATCAAAAAGCACATATATATCGAGAGCGGAGCCGTGTACCAAGGCTCTCTCTCTCTCTCTCTCTCTCTCTGCGGAGCGCTCGCACAACGAGTCCAACGAACGCCAAAGGGGAGAGAGACAAGACTCGTTCGTGCTCGAGCGAGAGAGAGAGAGAGCGAGAGAGAGACGGCGCTAGGTATGGTATAACCCATAGAAGCCGGCTCTCCGGGCAGCACCGGGGAGAGGGGGAGAGTCGGCGTCGGTCGCGTCGGGCGTGGGAAGGGGACGAAAGAAGCGGGCTCTCGGGGCCCCTTGCGTTCGCCTCGCTCTCGCTCGCTCGCGCCGAGGGGTCTCTCCTTAGCCACCTCTCTCCGGCTGGCTCCCTCGGGGAGCGCCCTCTGAGCGGCACGCGCTCAAAGGTTACCGTACCGATCAGTCAGTCGCCAGCCGTCCCACGTCGAGGCACGCACGTAAACGCGCGCAGGCTTACAAGTGTCGTCGTCGTCGTCACCGCGAGTTTTTCGCCCTTTCCGAGTCTGTTGTCTCTCCCGCGCACGGAGAGAGAGAGAGAGAAAGCGTCCACGCGACAAACGCCGCGTACCTAGAACCTGAAGTGGTGAACCAAACACTGTGTGTCCGGTGGTGAAAATCGACTCGGGGGGAGAGAGGGAGAACCCGGTGGTGGTCGGCTGCTGTGCTCGCTGGTGTCCACCGTGTGTTTACGAGCGAGGGACATGCGGAGGGAATGCCCAGGCACCGATGTCGAGGTCCGGCGGGAGCTCGCCGCAGCTGCAGCCGCGGATGCGCAGGCCTAGCATCGGCCGTCATGGATAGCGGCTCGCCGGGACAGCTTCTTCTTCTTCTTCCTCGGCCGACGCCATCTCGCGAGAGAGATTAACTGTAACTCAGGGCCCTCTCGAGCATTTAAATAAGGAGCTAGACACTGAAGATTTCTCTCAGACACACACACACACACACACACGTCGAGTGCACAGTGCTGTTTTTTTTTTTATTTGAATCCGTTCGTTTTTCCTTTTTTTTTCGTCGTTAGTGTGCAATACATAAATATATATATATATTTTATATTTCGCGGGGAAAGGTGCATATTTTTTTCTTCGAGTGAGGAGAGGTGATTTCTTTTATTTGAGTGGATGATTATACCTGTGCGAAGGCGGAGTATCATAACGCAAAGTGTCGTGGAAAGAGAGCGTGAAAGCGGACGATCATCCTCCAGGCGACTCGTCGAGGGGAATGCTCGACGAAATATGAGGAATACCTTCTCGCTAAGCGGCAGCCCGGCACGACTTACCAGCGAACACGATGATTCTCACGCAAGCGATTCTGATTCTACTGCTCGCTGCTGGCGCGAGGTGCGTTGTGCCGAGATCGGGAGCCGATACACAGGCTCCCGTGTGTGCGTGCGTGTAAATGTGTGGGGGTGTGAAAAATCTGTGCCGAGTTTCGAAGGGCCTCTCTGCTGTGTACTTCGCTTGCAAAGTTTTGTGTCGTTCGGGGGGCTGTGCTTTTAAGTAGAAATTCGGAATTATCAATTTCGCGTAGCTGCTCATCCTCGCGTACGGTTGATCCTTTGTATTTCAACATTTAAATCTGACTCAGCGGGGTTCGGTGTAATTTGATGTAGGATACTCTGTTGATATTCAGTAACTTCATTTACAGTATGATTCGAGGAATCACTTATCTAGATTCCTTAATACGTTGTCTGACTTAACAATAGAAATAAATGTCCGTTTTACATAAAGATTCTCCCTTTGTTTCTAAACTCGCTAATTTTCTGAACAATTAAACTAGCTATTAAAGAATACTCGGTATTTTTAAAGAGAATTGAGAGCGGTTAAACTCTTTCAAAAAGAAAAAAAAAAGATTAATTTCATGTATCGGGCGGTTGTCGTTTAAAGTGTAATGTGCATTCTGCTACACAGCTGAAATTGAATTCCAAAACTTTGCAAAGTGAAGGCTGCTGTTTAGAAATTCTAAGAAGTATCCGATTAAATGCTCGCCGTGATCGTGAAAAGTAGTCAAAAGATGTAATTCCATTCTAAAAAATGTTTTAAAATCAAGTGAATGAAGAAAGTGCTACTCACATTACATCAATAATAAATTTAACCTGCCGCAAGCATTTAATATTGATACTATTCCTTAGAATTTTTAAAACACTTTTCGAAAACTCTTAAATCCATTACATTCCAAGCGACCGTTTGAACGTCGATTTTTTTAAAATAAAAAAGCACGCGAAAAACTTAAAATTTTTAAAGCAAAGAATGACATCTTTCGGAATACAAAATCAGTTTTTTCTAAAAAGAGGTCAAAACAAATCTTCATTCATACGGTCGCTTGGGCAATAACGTCTCGATCCGCTAGACGAAACAAGTAATGCATCAGTTTTGCAATCAAAACGGAGCGACTCACTATTTATAAAGAAAACTCGACACCCCGCGTAAACGTTAAAGTGAAACCTGTGAGAAAGAAGTTCGGTGATCGGCGGGTTTTTTTCGTATTTTTCAAACAAGAGCGTCGAATCAACGCCATCAGATAAACGACGCGCGACGTCGATTTCCCGCGTTTACTCGAGGGATCGCTCGGAAAGCCGATACTTCAATTGGCTCCAATTGCACGCGATAGTAGCGTGACTCAATTTGTGTAAAAATGGATCTGGTCTCTTGTGGTTTGCGCGTATTTTTAAGTAATCAATAATTTATCAAAACCGTCGCGTAGCGTTTTAGAGAAAGGCTCTAATGGATTCTTTAAGAAAAGAGTAACAAAAGTTTGTTAATAAAAATGCCAGTTTTATTTTTGCGCGAACGCCGCGGCAAATTTTCATTCAACCGGTTATTAAAAATTATTCAGTCGAACCATTCTTACACTCGATAATTGATAACTTCGAACCTTAACAAGACGTAAAGACGTGTCCGCAAAATAAATAGCGAATTGCACACATAAAATCCCGCCGCAAAAAAATCCCCTTTTTGTCTCCGCCAATAAACCCGAGCAAACACACAGCTCCGATCCCGAACGAAACCTCGGCAAGAACCCGGTGATTTCGCAAGGCTCGGCAATGTTTCTAGATCGCGTCCGAGTCCCCTGACAAAATCGTTAAATCGACATCGGCGGCAGAGAGAGAGAGAGAGAGAGAGAGCAAATAAGAAAAGAAAAAAGTACATATCGCCTCGGTGCACGTTAGACAAGTGGCCAGGCCACGCGCGAACAATCGCTCGCGCGCGTAATCCAACGCGGCGCGGGGCCCGGCTCGGGTAACGCGAGACACTGCACATGTACGCGAAAAGCAGTCATCGCGGGTTATCCGATAAGCGAGCGCGCACCCGAACGGCCCTCGTTAACTTTTCCTTTATCGACTTCTAATTTCTCTCCGCCCCGCGATGGATTTTATATACGAACGAGAGACGTTTTAACGGGCTTCCTTATGTCGCAAAAATCGGCTTATTTGCCTCCCTTTTTTTCTTTTATATTCGTCGGACGGCCTGTTTTATCGCGCAAACGCCGCTTTTCTAATAATTAAATGGAAGCGCTCGTAAAGTCCGGCGTTTTCAGCCGGGCGAAGCGGCCGTTTCTGCGCCGCGGCTTTTTGCGAGCGAGGAATGTGTTATGCAGAAACTCTGCCGCGATGGAGGGATATATATGTATACATATACGTGCGCAGAGATTTTTGTTGCTCGAAATTTTTTTGGGTTCTCGAGTGGAATCGGATTTCTTGTTGGGAATAATATCTGATGGATCTAACGTGGGATGATTTTCTGCTTCTTTTACCCGTTTAGTGATTAAATAAACTAGTTTAATTAATAACGCATTTTGCGGAATAAAATTAATTTGTTTATAATTTTAATTAATAAAACGAATTCCTGCTCCGTATGCTTAATTTATCATGTTTTCGCCGAATGAATGTCTCGAGAGAGTTTACGCGCAAATGATCGAAACGCAATTTAACATGTTTTCTCGTTCTCTTCCAGATGTATGTGCAGCAGCGGATACACCGGCCAGAATTGCGAAAACGAGTACATCCCCTGCGACCCGTCGCCGTGTCAAAACGGCGGCACCTGCCATCAAATCAGCAACTTCACCTACAAATGCACATGTCCAGAAGGTAAGTCTCGGCAAACTTCCCATGTACCTATTCAAACGGAGAGTTCTCGAAAGGTCCAAAAAAAATGTTCTGGAATTCTAGAAGAGTTTCCTCTGTAAAATCTATTTATTTATAGTTTTCGCAGTTTGTTGTCGAACGGTTACAGCTTCCTTTTCCACAACATTTTTTTTTCCTGCTAGATAAGGAAAGCAAAAAAACAGGATTTTTCGAGCCTCTCCATTAGATAAAACAAACCGCACGGCATAGACAAACCACATTAGAAACTTCCTTCGGGTTCGCCTTTTTCCTCCGAAACTCGGATCGCAGGTAGACAGACGAAGGTCCCTCTCGAAGGACACAAAGGACGCGTCCCGGAGGCTTCGGCGCGACAAACCGCACAGAAATTCTCCACGCACTTCGGTCCCCCCCTTCTGTCCGCCCTCGAGGATTTCTCTGTTTACCATCCGGGGCCACACGCTCGAACGGGTTCCGGATAACGATCTCGCCGAAATATTCATTCGGTTTCCGCGGGAATATCGCTGCCGTTTTCCGGACGTTCCGCTTTCTTTTCGGCTTAAAAGCGAATTTTTGGCTCCGGTTGTTTTACGCGGAGGAGTAGAGACGAGGTTCTCACGTGCGAGGCGGAGGAATAAAAGGCGACGGTCGCCGCTTATTAAATGGCTTTGTAAACGCGAGACTCGGTGCGGGCCCGATGACGATGAAAGGGGAAGGACGGGAAAAGCGCCGAAGTTAATCGGGTCAGTTACTCTTGAATCATCCAGCCCTCCTCGCATTCAGCGACAATTACTTTTTAATGTCATGGTTCGTATTGTGGAACGGGGCGTTTTATCAGACGCACATAATGTTTTTCACGTGAACTAACCATTTTAATGTTTACGGTCAGTAATAAAACTTGATGGTAACGCGTTAAAAGTTTATAATATCGTTGGTTCTCTCGTTAAATAACATGCGAATCGAACAATGCATTCATTAAGAATCCAAAAATTCTCACGAAAATCCCCCGAAAATCAAAGCCACAAACCGTCAACGAAGCTAATTGACTAACCTCGAAAAACCCGCCCCTAAACAATCGCCCCAATTACCGTGGACATCGGCAATCACGGAGTCGTCGTCCTTACACACAAAACGCGGAAGCGGCGGGGCTTGGGAAAAGTCCGAAAAAAATCAGGGGGCCCCTGGCAAAGTGTGTTCCAGTCGGTTGGGCCCCCACAGCTCCTTGGAAGACGTCTTTGGCGGCGGGCGGCGTTGCGCAACGGCGCAGGAGGGGCGCCTGGCGCGCGCGCGCGTGTGCGCCCCGGCGTGTATATACCTTGGGAAACTTGGCCGCGGCGTCTCTCTCAATTACACAAGCAGCTCCTGCTGCCTTGATTTCTGCTCGCTCCCCGCCCTCCTTCTCCCCCCTCGCGCGCGCTCGCTTTCTTGCGGGCCCCGAGGAATCTAATTAGATGAGAAAGGAAATAATCTGGGTTATGCGCGCTCGAAAATCGAGCGTTTCGTCAAAAGGCGCTGGATGGCGATTAGACGCCGGGAAACGGTGGAGTGATTGGGAGAAGGTGGTTAATAAGGCGGAGGCTCGCTTATTGATCGTAAAAGTTCCTTTTTAATTCACCGCGCAGAAAAATTAATTAGAGAATTCAATTTTAGGCGTAGCAAAATCGGTAATTGGTAAAAATTAACCTTCGGGTACATTGAAATTCACAATTACGCACCATAAAGAACGAGCGATCAAAACAAGCGTCTACGCTAATCATCGCCGAATACATAATCCCCGCAAAATGTTTCACACGCTCGTCTCTTCCTGTCCCGAAATTACAAAAATTAGCTTAGAAATCTAATCAAAGCCACTCACTAAAAAAAAAAAAAAAAAAAGAAACGAGGAGCCTCCAAGGAAAAAAAGGGGGGAAACGACTCCTTTCGCTGAAAGTAATAAGAAGCAGCAGCAGCAGCTCCGGGGGGATCATTAACTCATTCTCTCACACTCGGCGTCCAGCTCTCCCCCGCCGCCGGCTGATTTAAAAAGAAAATATCGCTCTATCTGCTTCGCGCCATCGTATATACATACATGCGTTATACGCATGCGTGCGCCACGGCCCGGTGGCTAATGTAAAGTCTCCTCGCGGGCTCCGCCGCCGTCTTGGCCGGGGTCAGCCTAGCGTGGCCTCCTTGGAATCACAATGCGTGGTCCGCCGAGCTTTCCCAGGCGGACCACGGCACCGTGGCGACCCCACCTACGCTCCTCCTCCCTTCGGAGGAGGAGGAGGAGGGGAAGGAGAGACGGGACTGGACGCGCCGAGGGCTTCAGGGTTGTCGAAGAGTTCGGCTGTCTTTTCTGTTTTAACGATTTTGCGAAGTATCGTCGAGGAAACGAAAAAACATTTCGGAGGATTTAATGAAATTGTTAGACCTACGATCCATCAACAGAAGATTCAGTACGGCTATAATTCAGCGCGGTAATTACCTCCAGCGCGAAAAAAATCTGCGAAATCTCGCAATATAATAATCACCTTTAAATTTGAATTACGAGCCCCGCGTCGCGAGATCTCAAAGGCTAGACAATAATTAAAGAACTATCGCAGCCTTGAAGCTCCGGGAACCGCCTCCGTACGTCGGCTAATTCTCGCAAAAACGCGCGAATCCTCGGAAACGCGCGGCTCGTTCTCTCTCTCTCTCTCTCCCTCGCTTTCCTCGTTAACGACGTCGCCGATGATGATTAGCAGTCCGCGGGCACGCAGTGCCGAGTGGCTGGCTTCGCAGAAGCGAACCTCGCCACTGGTATTGCCGTGGGTTTACGCCGAAATTTCGACTTTTCGAGATGATTTTGAGAGCCCAATTTTTGGCCTCGTACGGAAGTGGCCCCGTGGACTTCTTTTTGAGAAGCTATTTTTTTCACTTTTGCTTCGGGACTTGTAAAATTGGCGACAAATTAGATAATGTAGCTGAAAGTTGAAAAAATACTCGATATTAACATGAATAATTAATGTTATTACTTCCAAATTGAACTTTACCAGTTTATAAAGAAACGCATCCCGATCCGATGCTCCGTAAACGAGGTAGAAAAATAATCCAGCCGTTCGAATCCCTCGCGTAGCAGCCGCGCGAATCCCGCGCCACCAGCTTGTTCGCTCTTTCTGCTCTCCTGGGTCTTAACATATAGTCTGACGTTTTCTTATTCATAGTGTGACGCATCCGCCTCGAGGCAGCCTCCTATCAATACCAATATACCCCTCAAAGGCGATATTGATTCGCGGCCGTCCCCGCGGCGACGCGCCTCCATTAATTAATTATTAAAACTCGAAAAGCGCACAATCGGGCGCATTGTTCCGAAACAGAGAGCCTCCACAATTAAACCCCGATATCGCTCTCTCTCTCTCCCGCTATCTGCCCGGTTGTTTGTCGAGACGCAGGAACGGCCGTCCTTTCCCATAAATTCTCCGGAATTAATTGGATCGGACGTGCCGCGATAAAAGGCCAACCACCACCACCGCCTCGAGAGGACGAGACGGCGAGTTATCTCTCTCCTCGAAGAAAAAGATGAAAGAGCTCTCGCGAGCTCCGCGGGGAGAAAGAACTTCATCCGCGAAGTTTTCGATGATTTTCGAAGGAAAGCGAATTCCAGCGTCAGGAATACATAAGCACCGAGAGAGCGGGAGAGAAATCGGAATTCGCGGAGAGCGGCGCAGGGAAATTGCCGCATTACAGCCGCGGAATCCCCGCGAAAAAACCATTAAAAGCGCCGCGGTGTACTCTTTTTGCCATCAGCTTCCACGGCGGCGGCGGCTCTCCTCGGGGGAATATACAAAAATCGCTCGATCGCTTTCTGCGGCGAGAATATAAATTGAGGAAGTCGGCCGCGAACCGCCGCGATAATCGAATGTATCTGCGATGCGCGAACTTGGCAATCAATTGTCCGTCCTTCTTTTTCAGGCCGAGAAAAACGTGACGCCGCGCGCGGAGGAAATGGAATGGAAATGGAATGGTTTTTGCGCGCCGATAATGAAATCACGAATTCATTCGAATTATTATCGATATACATATATCTATATAGATGACGCTCTCTTTGTTCGGAAAGGTCCTACTTATCAAGGCAATTATCCAATTACGCTTTGGAAATCTGTCGGCGCCTAATTGGCATCGCGGCGACTCGATTTTCGCGCAGGCAGCCAGTTTCCTTGGATAAAGAAAGGCGAGGCGAAAGGATATGAGGCTCGTAGGTAGCGCCGAGTTTAGCCGAGTGAAATATGCTCGATACAAAAAAAAGAGCGTTTACAGCGAGCGAGCGAGCGAGAGCGAGTTGACGTTGCGCCACCAGACTGCAGCATTTTCTCTGCGCCGCCGCCGCAGCAGCCGCGAACGGTTATTCTTGAATTAAACCTTTCATTTCAAAATATATATCGTTATAAGGCACACACAGAAATCTGTGGCTCGAAAACGTGAATGCAAAGTATAAACGAAAGCCGATTCTTGTTTTGATAAAATCGCCATTAAACCAGGACTTTTCCCAAAGACCTATAAATCTATATAGCAAAAAGGGAAAGGGTTGGAGGTCGTCGTCTACAATCCCCGAAATCCCCGCGAAACGTAATTCGCAACATCTGCCGCGCGGCGGAGAGTTTTTATCGTACAAAGGAAAAGCCGGGGCTTCCGGCTTCTCTTTTTTTTTTTTGTCGCCCGGCAGGCCTTCCGCGCTTAAATCAAATAGCCCGACTCTCTCGGGGCGATTATGCGCTTGCGCTGATTTATGCCGCGCGCGCAGCACACCGGAGGAGAGGAGAGGGTCGAGAGCGCGTGCTGCGCGAGCATAAAGTGCGTAGCTCGAGGAACAGGGGAGTAGGAGCGGGCTCGACGATACAGAAGCCGGTGCTTTACCGACGGCGAGTTTTGCGCTATTCTTCGGAGGAGCGAGCGAGGAAGGCTCGCGGATTCTTGGGTGAAGCGGAATGGCGGGATGGGGTTTTTTTTTTGCGGTCGACGTTTATTTCGTTATTTTAATTTTCTGTTATATATCACAGTAACATTTTCGAAAAATGTCAAAAAAAAAACGGTTACTATTTAACGTTTTCCCATAGGCACACTTAAAAAATAATCGAATTCAATTTAAATAAACGGAAAACTATCCAACGCTCTCGAAAAGCATTTGCCTAAGTGTTTACTCCATATGGCACGTTGTGTACCGAGCCAACGAATCGGGAATATCTCTCTCCCGCTTTTTTTTTCCACATAGCCACTCGGTGCACCGCACGTACATACGAGTTTTCGGATCCCCTAACCTTCCTTCTGCTCCTCCTTTGCTCTCTCTCCCCCTCCCCTTTTTACCGCCGGTTCCTTTGCCTTCTGTCCACTTCCCTCATCCCCGGCAGTCAGGGCTCGATTCAAAACTCGAGCGCAGCCATACGGAGCCGCAATAAGATCCCCCTTGATAAATTTTAAACGCCACCAGCTCGCTTCTAAACGCTACTTACTTAGCGCGAATTCGGCGCGGGGGATTTTCGCTCTGGGAACGCGGTCAGCTTCGGGTTGACCAGTTTCTTTTTAAGAGGCCAGCTGCGGAAAATTGATTTTTTCTTCCGCGCTACAATGTGTAAACAGTCGTTTACGCCGGAGTATTCGAGAGTCTCGAAGGTATCTCGTATTTATGCAAATGTAATCTAGAAAACCGTACGTCGACTGCAGAAACTCCGACGTGTTGGAAACCTGGTCGATTCTCTTACCAACCATTTAAAAATAGTCACACAAATTAATTTGAATAATAAAAGGCGTCCAAGACCCAAGCACAGGCATACCTTAATTCTCCTTCAACGGAGAATCGAAAAAAACCAACAGGCCGCATCGTCCGCGTAAAATTTCGTTCAAAGGAAGAGCGCACTGCCTGGAAAAGCCAAAGCCCCGCGAGTGTTTTTTTTTTATTCGAGAGAAAGACTCGTGTGAGAACTGTTGCTTCTCTCTCTCTCTCTCTCTCTCTCTCTCTCGAAGACACTTGTAAGTCTCGCTCGCCCACGCGGTCCATTAATATTACTCGGCTCGTCTGCCGGCGGACGATTGTGCAATCGACAAATTGTCCGCGCGAGTTTTAACGCCCTGAGAAATAAAAGGAGCGTCAAAGACGGCTGGAAATTAGAACTGTGGCGCAATAATAAATTCGGCGAGGGAGCTCAGGTGTGCTTGATGATGATTGGATCCGACCTGCCTTGACATAATGATGGAGAGAAGCGCGGATTGAATTTTTTTCTTTCTTTCTTTCCTCACCGCCGGCTAAAAAATCGACTCCGCGCCGCGGCGTCTCGGCGTTTTTTTTTAGCAATGCGTGCCTCCACGATTTTTTTTCTATCAATTAGCGTCTCCTTAATACACGCTCCGTTTGATTAAAAACGCCGCGAACGAAGGCCAAAAAAAAAACACTCGCCTCTCCTCCGTCGCGCTTTCGAGTTCTCTCGGTCGATCGCCTCCCACCTCCCCCGGCTCCTCTGCTACCCTGATAACGTCAGCTCGCTTTCATCTGCATCTTCAAAGCGCATCTATACATTTAGATAACGTCCCGCGGAATTGCCGCTGGAAAAACGCCCGCCGGAGAGAGAGAGAGATTCTGCGCATTATATATCCACTTGGCCGCGTCAATTGCAGAAAAACAGAGCTCGCGCGCCGCGCCGAGCAAACGAGATACGTGTCTCGGCGGCGGCGGGATTCGCGGGGGCGGACAGGAGAATACGCGCGGCCCGAGTGCGCGCAAATTGAAATTCCACCGAGGCCAAGGGTATTATGCGAATATATCAGATGCGCATCGGATAAAACTGAATTAAAGACTCTTTTGTGCGAGATTCGAGGCTCTCTCTCTCTCTCTGCCGTCTCTTCTTTCTGCTTCTTTTCCTTGTTGCTGACTCGAGATGTAAATCTCCGGATAGATCTGATAAAGGTACAATCGGAATTAATTAGCCCGTATCCATTACGACTCCATATCGCGACGTTATTTTTCGGTGACCCGACGCGCCTTTCCGAAATTTTCATCTCGCCAATCCATTCGTACATAGAATCTATTCGTCGCGAGGCGATCTTTTCTCCTCCTAGCGTCCTAATGAAATTCCGAACTAAAATCTATCACCACCGAAGTCTCTCTCTCCGTCCCTTGCAGTCGGCACTATTAATGCACCTCTCGCCCGCGTCCCAGGACAGCATAACCTCGAGTCACCTTGCTCCACTATCCCCCCCCCTCGCATCGCGCTCTCTCGCCTTCTTCTCTCTCTCATCTCTCATCTATGTACCGGCCGTCAGATAATCTCCTCTTCTCGGCCGGTCGCGCGCACGACGCGGCCGCGCGGGGTTGCGCCGCTCTCATCTTCTCCTGTTTCGCGGCGCTCGTCGCGGGCGTCGCGCGCCTGAAAAAAAAAGCGTCTGCCGCCGCCACGCCGCAACACGTAGTAACTCGAAGACGAGGGCAGAGCCTCCCGGAACACCCGAGAGCCCCCCGAAGACAGTGACGAATACAAGGCTCGACTGCGTGGGCTCGCCGGAGCAGCCGCGACGATCCGGCGAGCAGAGTCAAGTGAGAAGCTGCCGCCGCCTCCCGAGCTCGGGCTGTGCCGCGGGGTGGAGGTGTTGTGTACGAGCTCCTTCTCGCTTTGACGAAATTTATGGATGTGTTATGTAAAATTTAAGCCTTTTGTTGTAGTATTGTATAAGGTCGAGGAGTAAGGCGGGGAGTAAATACGTGTTAGTTTTTCCATTGTGGCTCTCGGGTTTACAATTCAAATTGTGCTACTTGCGGGCCTTTTTTATTATTCAGGTAGCGACTTAATGTTTCTAGAGAAAACAAGAATATATATATACCCACGCGATTTCGCTCGTAACTCTTGAAGAATGATATAAATACTCTAGGAGAAAAAAAAGTCCGCGCTCCAGTGAAAGTTTTTTCGTTACACAAACTCACCTTTTCCACCGCCGAAACACTAATATTTTCATAACTACCAGTCTTACCTCCTCCTTCCTTCTCCGAGAGCCTTAAAAACATCGATGCCTATCTAAGCCCGACGTCGACGACTCCGCAAAAAACAATCGCAAGAACGAGCGACCGAACGAGCGACCGAACGAGCTCTCCTCGCTCGAAACGGAGAAAGTACAGAGAGCTCCTCGCATACCAACGCCTCAGCATCTGCAAGCCTTTCCCACTGCAGCGGCGGCGGCAGCAGCAGCAGCAGGCAACAGCAGCAGCGGAGAGCCACCCACGCCCGTAAATCCGAAACGAGGCCGGGAGAGCGAGAGAATACCCGAGAGCTGGTCGGACTACCGTTTCGCGCGATCCGCGCAGATGAAAAGGGAGCAGTTGCCGAGAGATGGATGTGTGAATGCTCGCCGGCGGCTCGTAAATCCCGCGGCTGCCAAATGAGTTTTCGCCGGGCTGCAAAAACTGATTCCCCGCGCAGATACGTATGCAAATCGGGGGCGCCCCTCTCCCTCCCCCCCGCCGAAGCCTCTCGCGATTTTTCCAAAATCGGCCCCGCGAACGCTCGCTAATCGCGCGCCCGAGAGAGAGCCCGATGCTGGCAACAAAGGGAGAGAAAGAGGCGAGGTGGAAGAGAACGGCGGCGGCAGCGGCGGCGGCGCGAAAGTGTTCGGTCGGCGTAAAGGAGCGAGGCGAGAGGCGCAGCACTTCCGAGGCTAAGGTCACGTTCGCAGCGAATGGCCGCGCGGAGCTGCCTGCCTTCTGCTCTCCCGTGAATATTTGCGCGGTCCCTGCATATGCCACACTCGCGCGCCGTGGAAGGATACTGCCGCCGCCGCCGCTGTTGTGCTGCCCGATGTTTCCTCGCCGCTGCCGTGATTTAACAGATGGAGCCTAGGAGGAATGTCGGATTCTTGTGCGTATCTCCTGTACCCCGCTGGAGATGCTAAGTTCCTAGCTGCTTTTCAGGCCATTTTCAAAATATACGTTTTCGAATACGTCGACTGCGTCGATAGTAAACGACGTTCGCGTTAAATAATTCCGTTTTACTGTACATTGTGCAATGTTTTACGGTGCTCTCTCTCTCTCTATTACATCAGCAAGCAGACACGTGGACGGATATCGTGAGAAAAAAAATGTTGAAAACGATCAATACTCACTTAGAGGGGTAACTCGTTGTCTCCGTTACCAACCTACATCGTCGCAGCCGGCGAATAAAAATAGGTAACCCTTGAAACCGCTCTATCCACATGTAAATTACCCTCGCCCCCTGCACTCCGCTCGCCTCCCCAGCCATCAGCCCACCAGTCCCAACCCCACTCGGTGCGGCACCTCATCCATAAAATCAGGCAAAAAAAAAAACAGAGAAGAAGCAAGCCGGGCATTCCTAAGAATCGACGTGCGCCCCATTACGGTATACCCTCCGCGCTGAAACAAGGCTCGCATTAATCCGAGGCCTACGCCCCATTGTTTACTTCCGTTAGATTAGCGTTATAGATCTCCGCGCGGCGTGTCGCGTCAGGTCGACAATGGCGCGCGCGAGCCGGCCTTATGCAAGCTCGCGGAGACGCCGACTCGCGGCCTCCCGAACAATGGCCGAGCGTTCATCTCCATAGAAAGAGGCCACACCCCCGTGGCGAGCGAGCCGACGACGCGAGGAGGCATCGGTGCGGCTTTTGCGCTTTTAAGTAGCCAGATTCGTAGGGCGCTTTTGGGGTGGGGAGCCCGTTGGGGGATCGACGTCTGACTGCTTTACCTCGAAAATGATTCTTTCGATTACCGAACGTGTAATTTTTTTTTTAAGTGAATAGCAATTTATACACGAACGTTCTATTTCCTCTTGTCCGCCGGGCTATACGAGGTATTGTGTACTCTTTATATTTTAGTATTACCATATCAGGTTTGACTTGGTTACTAAACACACGCATCGCTTTACGCCCCTCTGCGACGAGTACGTTTCTCCGAGCACCGCGCTTCCTGCTTCAATATCGAATAATCGCGAGCGCCACAACGAAACGTAAAAGACGAATTTAATGTCGCTCTCTTTAATCAATCGAAGCCCGCCCCGACGAAAATCCACGCGTTACATAAAAGCGCTCGCGGAGAAGAAGGGGCGCTTTACTCCCGCGCCCGCGATTCCATCAAAAACTTTCTCGAGGCAATTAAAAATCCGCGCGCACAGACACACGTTGAGAGAGCCATTGTAGTCTCTCTTGGAGAGGTGATTCATGCAAACCGTGTACATATGAACAAGATCACGATTAAGATAAAAGCAGGTCAGACTCGAACTCTTCTCTCTCTCTCTCTCTCTTTCTCTCGCTCGGCGATCATGACTCGTCGAATTCCACGCGCAGTCCTTTTCTCACACACTCCCGCGTTAGAAACCACGATAGGAGGATGTAGAGGGAATTTTTCGAGGCCCGAAGAATGGGGACCAGACTCGCAGTAACCGCGCCTTTAATTGCCTTGCGGGTCAGGGCCTGGCTGTGTGTGTGTGTGTGTGCGTCTGTGAAACAGGTACCTTCCTCTCCGTTTTCTCCGCTTTTTCGAGCTTTGGGCTCGAAACAACTGGCTCGAGGTGTATAAACCTCCGGCTCTCTTCCGCTTTCGGTTTAAAAAAATCCGGCTCGCTCTCGTACTTTTCCAGCGAGGCTAATCGCTCGGGTAGAGTTGATTTATTTTCCACGGGAGATTCGCATCGCGCGAGCATCGAACGTGCCTAAATTATGCTAGTCGTGCAGGCAGCGTGCGTCTCTCACGTCCCGATGCAATATCCACCGTGAATAATTCTCCCCGCGGATCGCGCGGCTATTTTTCTGCGTCTTTTTGCGGAGAGAGCCTCTCGATGCCAAATGCCAATGCTATGCAAAACAGCGCGTTTATCGAACTTTTGCACTCTGTAATTTACCGTTTCGCTTACAAAGAAACGAATAAACGCGCGATAGTCTATACCATTATTTCAATCCTCCGTAAAAGTTTGTCGCGCTTTTACGAAAAAATACTCCCCGCGATTTATGCACCGAAGCAAAAAACAAATAAATTATGCTAAATAAAAGCAGCGCAACGGACGCCTAACCCATTGGCAATTAAATTCTCCCGAAGCATGTCATACGGCCGAACCCGACAATATAACTCCTAGATAAAGAGGAAAAAAGGGCATCCGCCATTCTTTTCCCCGGGGCGATAAATCGCGCGCGCTCCCCGGCACACGCGAGCGCGGCATGCATGCGCGGGCTCGGTTTACCGCGGGCAGCGCGCTCGCGACTCTTGAACTTTGCACCCGCCGCCGGAGTTACTTCATTTCGCGGCGCGCGCCGTCGCCGCCGCGCCCGACGAGATAAATCGCCGCGACCGCCGCGATACGTGTCCGAGAGCCGGCTTTGCCTCGCGGTGCTCTAACGGTGCGTTAGTTTATTTTAGTTTGGCTTATTGCAGTCGAACGAGGCGAGAGCCGCTTTATTGAGCTGCGGATGATGGGGGGCTTTTGAAAAGGTAGCGTTAGGAAGCTGCAGTCTTGCTTTTCAGCTCGGTTTCGCGGAAAATCATTCGCGTGCCGACGCGTCAAGCATTGATTTCGAGAGCGAGCGACGTGTTTCTAGTAAATTATTTTCGAAAATAAAAGCTGAAATTACAGTGATATATCGCCGAAGAATTACTGTCAGAAAAGAGAGAGAGAGAGAAGCGCATCGAAATGACCGAAAGCAAAATCAAAACAACGGACGCACTTACGATCGTCTTCGATCCCCCAGGCCTCATTATCTCGTCCGAGCGACGCTGCATAATGCCCGGGGAAAAGAATAACGAGTCGAATCACGAGCCTAATGGCGCGGCGCGTAAAATTGGCAGAGCCTCTCTCGCCGCGCACACACCTGTAATCGTTAAAAATCAGCCTTAGCCCGGCAAGTGAATGGCGTAATAATAACGGAGGGGGACCTTTGCATTCGTAAACGCGCGCAATCACGCGTCGTCGTCGTCGTCCTGCCTTGCCCTTGATTGCAGCCTCCGCACTCGCACAATGGCCTGTGTCCCCCCTCTCTCTCTCTCTCTCTCTCTCTCTCTCCCTCGCCGAGCTGTCAGGCGTGTAACGATCGCTTGAGAGCCCGAGCTGTTTATGGAAACGCCTTCGCGCGTTAAGATTCTAGTTCATCGGGATGTGCGATGGTGTTTCGATATGGCGAACGCGGAATCGGGAGCTGACTGTGGTTGTTTATTGTCTGTGCTGTTGTTTTTTAGGGTATTTATTTTGTTTTTTTGGTAGACTAATGCTTTTTTTTTCTCTTTTGTTATAGGTAAGTTTCCGGTGAACTTTTCGCTGTCTCATAGTTTAACTAAGTTTGTCGTAAGTAATTTTTATTGCCTTTTAAAAGCGAATTTTTATCAAGTAATAAATTCTATCGCAAATTTTTCCTTGCACATTTCACACAAGTACTCGAAAGACACTTGCAGCATCGCATCCATTTCGAGCTTTAGATTTCATTTTCTTTCTTTCAAACTATAAATAATGCCTCATCGAAGCAGAAGCACTTTCTCGTAATAACAAATGGCCTACAATTAGAAAATACGCGTAAAGTTAACGACACTCGAAGCCGACGCATAAACATCGCCGAGTCCTGGCCGCGAGACATAATAGATCCCCGCATCGGGACGAAATTTACTGGCTCGTCGCGGTAGTAAAACTCGTCCCTCCGCGACTTATTTAGAAGAGCCCCGGCGAGAGAGCAAGACCGGAAGCGTCGGGGCCGCTCTCGGCCGGCCTATCATTACCGTCGTTATTGCGCAGCCGTCAATCAGCGCCGTTAAAATCGTATCGGCGGCCGCGTCGCGCCGCGCTGAAAGAGAAATGCGCGACGCCAAAAACGGCGCAATTTCCGCGGATATAAGAGCCGTAATCGGGCACGACAAAAGGATACTCATTTGACAGTGCGCTGGATTTACGGCTGGTGTTTACGAATCGCTGGAATTCCTTCTGTGCCTCTTGTGCCCGGTGACTCGTCAGATTGTTATTATTGTATGGAAATTTTAGTCTTTCCGATGAAATTGCTCTCGGCAGAAGAAGCGCGTTATTTTCGAAAAGTATTTTCTTATTTATTTTTATAAATTAACGACAAAAGCAATCTTTTCGCTGCTTTAAAAATATCAAATTTAAAAAAAATATAAACATTTTTGACCAAAGAGACAGTTCGAGCTTTGATTCAATCACCTAAAATAATCGATGACTCAATATCAAACGACGGAGCTTAATAAATTCAGAAGCGATAATCAAATGAAGGATCGATTGCGCAAACCGAGGGGGGGAATACTTTGGTGCCTGCCGGTGAAAACTCGTCGGCATCTTACGCGCATTACGCGTCCCGGCTCGCTCTCACAAACGTTCCGCACGCTCGGCAATGCGTATAACGACCGCGCTCGCGAGAGAGCTTTTCCCCGGCTTGCGACGAGTTATCGCTCGCGGCTCATCGCGGAATGCGCGATTCTTCTTCCCTCCGCGGCGCGGGGAGAGAGAGAAAGAGAGACTCAAAGGTTAGGCCATCGCGCGCGCTTTAAGAGATCGGTATATTTTTGCCCTCCGCGCAGAGAGAGAGAGGCATTTCAGCCCGCGTCTCCTATCAGATCGGGACGTCCTCGCTTATTTGGCCATCCGCGCGCTTTTCGTGAATTATGGCCGTTTCCGGTGAGAAACCCGGGTGGAGGGAGAGGAGAGGGGAGGGAAACGACGAAAAGTCCGGCGTAATAAGCTTCCTCGATGGAACAAAGCTCCCGGGACCGTTATGATAAACGTTCGCCGCGGTGCAAAAAGCCGGGGTTTACAAGGGGGGGCAGTACAGTTATCATAATTAGTCTAGTGGAGAGGCCCGATCGTTGCCTAATTGAGAGGAGATCGGCATCTGCGCGCATCGTCAGTCCTGCATATAAACCGAAGAATTCCTGCTGGCTGCTGGCCCGTTTATCAAGATCGTCCTGTCCCCTTTGTACCTTCGCACTGAACTCGCTTGAATAGCCGGGGAGGAAGACACGGCGTATACAGTACATACAGGTGCAGCGTCTCCTTTTCGCGTTATTTCATTATTTCGCGATGGACCCGAGATACTCACAGGCACACACCGCACACATACACGTTCACTCGTTAGTCGTCCTTACGTGGAAAACGTAAGGATGACCCCTCGAGCAGGAAGTCGGAATATTCCACTCTTGCCCTCCGGCTAGATGATAAAGGGAAACGTACACGTATGAGGCTCTATAAGAGATGGGGGAGAGACGCTGCATAGAGAGAGAGAGAGAAAGATCGATCCGGCGTTTTGATACAGGCCCTCTTCTCCCCTCAAAGAAACGTGACCAACAGAGAGAGAGCGAGCGACCGATGGAGATATTATGTATGTGCTCGGCGAGTCGGTGGATGTGGGTCCAATTTTGAAGTAGCGATGCATCGCATTCCGAACACCTAATGGGGCCCGAGCTCGAGGCTCCCCGAGAACGCCGAAGCCGAAATATATATATAATATAAAAATCAGAGTTACCGTTACCTTCAGATCCTATCGGCGGTTTATTGTCGTTCCTGTATTTCCAGATGTACAAACATTCGAGGCATGTACCGATCAATCAAGGCGCCTGCATAATTTAAGCTCCGCGCGCACACCTCCCGCGAACGTCCTCGTCATCCTCGGCATTGTATTGTAATGGCTCATCTCGGCATCGCCTCGCGGGTTTCTCGAATTTTCGCCGTTCGAGGCCTTGAATCTAAGGCTAATAAACCCGGCGTGAATCCTTCGTCTCCCGGGGCCCTGTTTACTGTCATCCTCGAGCGCGCGTACGAGGTTGGCCGCTGTCACGAGAGGCGTCGCGGAGCCATGACTCATCCTCGGCTAGGCCCCGTAATTCTCCTTAATTGCGACAATGTACTCGGTGACGAGCTACGCATGTTTCTCCTCCTCCTCCTCTCCCCTTATTCCGCCGTCTATTTTTACCCGGATTTTCGAATTCCTATCCCTCCCAGATGTGACGCGACGATTTTTTATACGAGCCTGCTTCGTCCTTGATTGATGATCCGCCGCTTTACCCCCGTCGGCGGCTCGATCATTCCCGCGTGCATCCATCACCTGACTTCTTCATTTCCAGCTATCGACGCGTCGTGTACTCCGGGCTTAGCCTAAAAATCGCTAATTAACATCCCGCGCGCCGCGCGGAGCATCGGCGTGTTGCGATCGGCTTTAATTCCCCCCTCCTTCTATATACACTCTCCTATATCCTATCCGTATGGCTACTGTGTTGCATCGGCCGGTAGTACACTACACGCAGGCCTTTAACCCTTATAAGAAGCCGCCGGTGTACAGGCAGGCCGCCGCGCAGCGAGCAGCGAATAAGGCGCCTTATTAGAGGGGAAACTTTCGATATGGCGAAAAATGCCCCCGCGCGCGGAATGCCATCTAATTGGAACACGATTCTGACCCTGAAAAGAACGGCGGGGGGAGATAGGCGCAGGCGAATATTCCAAAGGATGCGCGAGCATCGAGATCCTCTGCTTCTCGGCTGCTTTTGCTCTTTTTTCCATCTTTGGAGCGCGCGCGAGCGCTCTTCCCCTCGTTTTCGCTACTTCCTCCGCTTCGCGGAGGTTCTTATGGTATTAGCCACCGCAGGAATAAGGCTCTCTCTCTCTCTCTCTGTTTTGATCGCGAGCCGAGTTTAGCCTCGCTAGATGAGCGGGGCCGATATACTCGCGGCCTGGACTCTGTGCGACCCTCTCTCTCCGTACACCGCGGCGGAATCGCACAAATAACTTCTAATAATTGATCGTCCGTAAATTTAAAGCCGCGCGCCTCTTATCTGCGAGCGCGAGCGAGCAATCTATCATATAGATCCCGCGGCCCGCGCCGTTGCGTCATCCGAGACCAAATCCAGCTTAACAAATCCGTACGATTCCCGCTGTTATCTCGGCTCTCTTTCAACCGCGCACTCGATGTATATTCCGTTACGGCGGCGGCGGCGGCCCTCTTGTCGCTGAAGGGTCGCGTCGATTTTATCCGGCTGCTCGCGGAAAAGGCGCAGGTGAACCCGATAGCCATCTATCGGCGGGCATATTTCACCGGGGCTCTCGAGGGATATCGAGGGATACATCCCCGCGCTCTCGGGTATAATATAGCGATAAGCGCGCGATTAGAAGGATCGCCGCGCCGAGGAGGCGCATCATTATTCAATTGCCCGGGAGGTTAGTTAGGCGAGGCGCGTGCGCGGACACGCATTAAATCCGATTGCGAAGTCGGTGGAAGTATAAGGGAGAGCTGGATTTCGTTGGGAAGGAATATCGGGTATTGGGTAATCAAGACGATGACAACCTCTTGGCGGACAATTTTATCGCGGGGATTTTGAATTATGTCTTTGTCGCAAGAGAAGGTACTTTCGGGACGTATTTTACGACGAACGGACGTGGAAGGAGTAGAGTAATGAAAGGAGGAAAAAATAATTTATTCAAAAATCTTATTCATAAAAGCGGCGAGCGCCGTTGGATCGTTTACGAAATCGACTCCTCATTCATATAAATTAATCGAGCTCTTTGCGCAAAAGCATCCATTCCGTCAATTAATTATCGAATAAACAAGCAATCAAACGGCCGGCGGAAAAAATTCGGGGCAAAAACGCGAGCCTCCGCGGAGTCGAGTTAACGCACGATGCGTTCGTTCCGATTCTCCTTAGCGGCATGTAAATCGCTCCGCAATAATCGAGCCTCCTCTTTCTACCTCCGCGGTATACACCTTACTTTATCCGCGATGAATATAAGATACGCGGAGGAAAGAGAGTCTCTCCCGGGGAGCGGGCAAAAAGCGGGGATTTTTCGCGAGTGTATACCTGCAGGTACAAGACAGCGCTCCTTTGCGGCGCGGCGCGCCGTTACAAAAAGCCCGAGGTAATTAAGAGAGATACGAATCGCGAGCGCAGCGTCGTCCTCTCTTATGTACACAGACGCGGAGCCTGCGCGCTCCAGCGCTTCGACACGCGCGCGCATCCCTTAAAATAAGAGTCCTCTCCACCGCTTTTTTACCCCGCTAATTGTGGCTTCTTTCGCGCATTCCTTACACGAGCTCGATTAATCAGTATCTCGCATAACTCACGACACTGTCCGGCTCTCGTTTGCGTTCGTCGGAGCCCGATGCGAACAAAAAAAAAAATTAATAACGCCCGCGACCTTCGCCTCTACCGAGCGCGGCCGAAAACGACGAGTGGCGGGGGAGGGGGAAGCATCGACGGTGAGTAATAAAGATAGAGAGGTTGTAGACCTCCGGTGCGTTTTTTTCTTCGCGCGCAATGAGCCTCTCCTTGTTTACCTCAGGCTGGATAATGGGAGAGGGGGGGACTAACGTCGTCGCGGGCCCCATTAGCATATCTGCGCAGATATCCGCGAAACGGTCGAGCCTCGTGTACGTACCAGAAGATAATGTCCAGTTTCGGACTTATCGGCCGGCGAATTATTATTTTCAAGAGCGGAGCTCTCTGCCTTTTACGGCGGGGTTAACAGTCTCTTTTTGCTTCGTATCGGACGCTTCGCTTTCTCGTTAATTGTTCAATAAAAGACACTCGACCAGATACTTCACCCGGTTCTACGGATTGGAAAGAAAGAGCGCGTTTCAACGAGCAGATAATTTATCAAAGGAAGGCACTGTAAGAATTTCGATTAATAAGCCGGAAATGATATTGAAATTTCGCGCGAGAGAGAGAGAGAGCCTCCGCGAAAGTCCGCGGTTGAAAAGCGCAGCAGCAGCGGGTAGGAAAAAAAAATCGAAGAAGCGAATGCCGCTCGAAAACGGCATTTATCACCGCTCGGAGCGAGGCGCTCGCGCGAGTCAAAACCTCGTTTCCCCGAGAGCTCCTTAGCCCTTGATGCCTCGCGCTGAAAAGGATCGTCCCGCGCGTTGTGCCCTCGCGCCGCGCAGCCGTGACACCATAAAACACGCGGGCAGAAAGAGAGAGAGAGAGAGCGCGCGCGAATCTCGCACGCACGAGCATGTACGCGCTTTGAAAGGAGAATCCGAGCGATTAATCACTCCTCGGTGCGTTACACGACGATGGGAAGGGCCGCGTAATGCGTCCTCGGCGGTTTATTTTGCCGAGGGCCCTCGAGCGGTTCTCTCTCTCTCTCTCTCTCGCTCGACGCGCGATTTGTGGGTGGCGGGAATTAATGACCCACCGAAATTATCCCTTATACCCTCGTTTATTAAGCTCTGCCGAGGGCGAGAGAGAGAGAGAGAGGATGCGCGTCCAGATTTTTTTAGCTCCGATTTTCGAGGAGCGTCTGTGTTGATGGGTTTAATGCGCTGTATGAGTTTTAATTTCGAGTTGCCTTAATTGGCGCTGTAAACAATTTTTAGGTACGATTTGATTTAGGGATACGCGGCCTAATTGCCAATCGTAAAAGCGGGCACCGCGGCCCTCATCCGACGACGAAATAAATTTTTACGCAAATTCACGTCGCGGGAGGTTTGCGATTTTCCAGCGGGACGGAAATTTATTATTCCCTGGTCCGTTACGGTCCCCGCCCAGAGAGACTCTCCTGTGCTCGGTGGCGAAAGAGTTAGTCAGAAGAAGAGGAATATTGGGTTATCGGATTCACGAGCTTGTCTCTCGCCTTGCTCCTTCTTTCTCTCTCTCTGCTGCGGCCTCGATTTTTGCTCGATTTTAGCAGCGGCGGCAGTCGAGGATTTATCGCCAGGCAGTGCTCCCCCTGACACCGCGCCATTATTTTTCCCCGCTCTCGCGGCACAAAAGGCGTCTTGATTTTTTTTTTTTTCTTTAATAACGTTGTGAAAATGCATTGTTGGCGTTTTCGTGTCAGAAGCGATATGAATTTTGAAGCGTGTTATGCCGAAACCCAACCGACACCGCGCTCCGCGGGGGAAGAAGAAGGTCAGAGAGCCTCGGCGGAGATTTGCATTTGCACGAACGACACGCGGCGTGGCATAGTAAACGACCGCGAGAAAGTGTATATATATCCTAATACGAGAGCAACGACGAGGTTCGGTGCCATTGTGCCTGATGCATGGATAATTCGTCAGAGCCGAGCAGGATTACGTTTACGAAAGTACACCGTATATATATATTGTATGATCCAGTTCGGCGTTTCGCAGTCAGATATTGAATTTTACGATTCCAATTAGAACACCATACGATTTAATGGCTCCGACTTTTGATCCCCATATACGGCCGTGTCTAATTGACTTCTCCGCGAAGAATTTGCGGGAAAGCTCCACGCGGAATATAAATGGATCTTAATAGAAGCCGGGAGAGCGCTGGGCGCAACGTCGTGTAATTGTCCGGCTGCTTTACGTCCCCGGCAATGAGTCCCGCAATCGCTCTCGTCACCGATCCACTAAACTATTTAGGTATCAGTGCCAAACTTCCTTGCTACATCGAGGGGGGAGGGAGAGCTCGTTAATTGCTAAGCGATCGTTGACCATACCTAGTCTTAATGATCGTCGTTGCGAGCAGCGGGCAACGGCAGCAGTCATTCCACCGCCCGGAGAGACTGACCAGCAGTAACTCCTCGATATATATACACGCGAGGACTCGTGGATCTCGGCGGAGATCTCGGAACGCAGATACTGCCTGCCGCCGCCGCCGCCGCCGCCGCGAACGAAAGATCCGATGTTGGACTATCGGTAGGTGGATCGTTCGCTCGTATATACCTCAGGGCTGCCTTTTTCTTGCGGCGAGAGTCTCTCCTTCGACGGGGCAACGGGGGGGGGGGGGGGAAGTTTAGAGGCTAAGACTCGCCAAGACGTATGGACGTCAGCGATGGATGGACGGCGGAAAGCACAGCCGAGTCTCCGGTTTTATGTACGCTCCTGCTTCTGGTAGCGATTAGTTCGGGCTTCGGGGGCTCCTCCGCGTGCACTTTGTTTAGGAGCCACGCGGAGGATCGACGCTATTGCGCAATGCACTCGGTTACGCAAGCTCTTCCCGCTTATCTCCTTATCCGCGATGGGAACTATTACCGGTCTTTTTTATTTCCGAAGGAGGTGGTAGTTTTAACGATGGGGGTTTCGAGAGGAGCGCATCTAGATTTCAGAGAAAATATTGGTCGCTCGACGTTCTCAATGGCTTCGTTTCCCACTTAGTCGGTTATTCACGCGGCTATTTATTTAGAATTTCGCACGGTTTTGCGAGGCGATCAACCGCGACGCGAAGCGGCGACGGGGCCGCGACTATGCAAATATGCATCGGGTAAACCTCCTCCCTCGGCCGCCTTCGCGGCTGGAAGGAACGAATCGCCCGGTAAATCCTCCGTTGCGAACCAGTCTACCGATGACAAAACAAATCGTGGTGCCCCCTCTGGAAGATTTTTCCAGGGGCCTCTCCCGTGTATACTTTGCGGTCTCGGGGCAAAAACCCGGCGCGAAAAGTAGCAGCTTCATCAAGGAGATTCGCGCGCGCGCGCTCGCGGCAAGAAAATCCTCGGTGACTTGCAGTCGAGAGCACGGCCGGTGAGAAAGATTACTCGAGTCGATGGAGGAGAGGAGGTGGGGGGGGGGGGAGGGGAGGCGAGCCGCATTTTGTAAGTCCGCGGCGCTCGTTACTCCGCAAAACGGGTAAAAAGCGGGTGGATGAATACGGCCGCGCGGCGGAGAGTCGTTCTTGCCGCGCTCGCGCGCCTTGATGAAGCGGGGAAAAAGGCGCGTGGCGAATCTGCCGGAAATTGTCTTTGGCCGCGTTGCGCGCGCCTTTTTTTTCGATCGCGCGTCGCGCCTCGTATTTGCACAGCCCGCTCCGCCGACCCGTTACCCGTTGTTGTTCGAGGAATCAAAGTCGAGCTTTTTGCCGAGGCTCGAGCTTTAATTTCAGGACAAACAAGGGCCGGGCAATCGCTCGTGGGAGCGGTCCCGCCGCGCGTCGACAAGCTGGATCGAACACACCGATTTTCCGTCCGCTATCTGCGGAGCTCTAGTCTCGATTGCCGAAACGTCCGGACGAGCTTGATATATATTCGCAGTGCATCGCGGTTCGGACCTCGTAAATACCGCGGGCAAGGCGAAGAAAAAGAGTCCTCCCACCCTCTTTCTCTCTCCCCGAAGAGTGAGAGATAAAGCAGAGTTAGGATCACGAAGGCGTAGAGTCCCACCCACAAGAGGCCAGTCTCTCTCTCTCTCTCTTTCTCGCGGAGTTTCTCTCTCGTGACCACCTCGGGCTGATATGTCGAACCGAAACTTTTCTCTCCCTCTCTCTTCTTTGGCTCTTCTTTGGCTCTTCCGCCGTCGTGCGGCTCTCACGAATATCCTTCCCATGATTTACTCGCGCCTCCTTTATCGATCGTCTAACTTTCCTCCTCTGGCCTTAGGAGACACACGGCCAGAAGGATTCTCTCTCTCTTGCGGTAAAGCGCGCTTATCTAGGAAGGGGGTGGAGAGGGGAGTCAGTCCTCGGAAGAAGACTCGATTGATTGACTGCGCATCCGCCGCCTAACTCGGCAGTCATCACTGTCCGCTCTCCGTGATTGATGCTGCCGATATTGTCCGGTTAGGGAGGCTTTTAATGGTGGATGGGGCCCACCGCATCGTGTGACGAACCGGCGACGCGACCCGTTGTAGGCCTCCAGATGAGATTTGCGTTTCCGCGCTACCGATCGGAGGAGCTCTCCCATGCTTTCAACTTTCTTGCGACGCTGCGCGCTCGTCGCGTGTCTTTGACCTTTTCCCTAGATCGAGAGTGATATTGCTGGTAGGCAACATTGCGCACTTTATATAAAATATTAATTTTTCTTCCTTTCTGTTACAGGTAAGCGGATCGAACTTTTTGTCGAGCGAACAATGCGAGAACGGGGACGGTATAGGTGAGATCTTTCCACGCTTTTAATACCCGGCAAAAGCGAGGCCGAAGCCTCTAACTCTTCTAGATCAACTCTATTATCGAGCCCGAGTGTCCGAGCAGGCCTATAAATTTCAGCATCGAGCGGCGTCGTCGTTAATCTCGGGGCCCAACGTGTATCTCTCCCGGGGCCCACGCGCTCGCGCGAGCGAGTGCTAATATCGCCATCGTCGAAAAATCAATTTTCGTACGTAAGGCCCTTCGGAGCGGCAACAGCACCTCGTACATTTCTCGCGGGCAATTACTCGTCGAGTTCTTCTCTCTCTCTCTCTCTCTCTCTCTCTCCGCTCTCTCTCTTCGATTGCATGAGAAACGATCCGCGTTGTCGGGTGCTCAATCTTCCAGCCCTTGACTCCTTATACAAGAGGGGGATGGATGGTTTATTTCGAGAAACATCTCTCGCCGCGCGCTGGCTGCCGGCTACTGCAGATATAAATTTCACGACTATCAAACTGCCAATTGAAGCCAACGCACTGTCGATGATTTTTGAGGAGATTCCCCGGTCGAGATCGAGAATGGCACGTCAATTAAAGCGTTATTTAATGGGGTGTAATGAAGCTTTTCATTGCTGGAATTACGTTATCTGTTAGCCGGCCGTCGTGGATTTACGATAACTTAATGAATCTAAATATTATATTGATCCGACGATTAAAGCATAATTCGTAGGGTAATTCGTTGTTAAAATATTGTTTTCATTACACTGTTGCTAAGCGAAAAGGTTCATTAGCTGGAACGAAACGAGCCTGACCCGCAAAGAGAAAAAAATCAAAGCTTCTGGCTCTTTCTCCACGTGGTCAATCTCCTCTCTCTCTCTCTAAGGCCAATCTCTTCTACATATTCAAGGCAGGGACACTTCAATGGGCAACGGCAGATTGTCAATTACGCGGCTGGCATTCGTCGCATTCTGGCTACCGTGTCGTCGTGTGTTTCGGGCCGCGGCGATAATTCAAAGGTCAAGATCATCAATCCTCTCCTGCCTTAGGGCAGCCACACACACACACACACACACACACACACACACTCTCGATCGTTCCATTCCGGGGATCCTAAAATTCGCTACTCGCAAAAATCTCCCACAGCCGGTTCTGTTATTACGGGTAAAAAAAGGCTCGCGGCGCGCGTCATAAGCTTCATCCATTACCTCGGCGAACGATTCGCGGGGCATTTATCAGGGCCGGGCAACAATACGTAATAATGCCAAGGGTACAAATTGCAAAAAGGCCCGGGCCCTCTTAGACTCGCTCGCGCACAAGAGGGTCTTTATCGTCTCGAGCGACCCACGCTCTCGAGCCTCTCTCTCTCTCCCTCTCGAGATAAAGCGCCGCTGGGATGATCGACGCCGTAAATAAAGTATAGAATACGCATATGTAAATCACAGGCGGGCGCACCCACGCGCGGCCCTTCGTACCACAGCGACGCCTTTATCTCCGCGGCCGAGAGGGAGAGAGAGATACTTGTTAGGCGCGAAGCCCGCCTCGCATGTAAGCGTGTAAACGACGAAGGAGAGACGTCGAGGAGTTTAGATACGGGGCGAGTCGAAGGCTTCTATTAGAGCGTCTTTTACCGAGTCGCCTGTACCGTTCCTTTTTTGAATGATAGCCCTTCGAGGGCTCTTTCTCTCTCGCTTTCCCGAGCTCGATTAAGCTTTTTCGGTTGATTTATGCACGCCGCGCTTCCTGCTTCTCTTTTTTTTTCTCTCCAATAATGCGCCGGATTTTTTTTAAGCGGCCCCCGTAGTATTAAGTCGGCAACTTACGCCTCGCGCGTTTTTACCCTCCCCTCTGCGTATACATATATATATACGCGCGGCTCTCCTCCCACTTGGGACGCAACAGGCTGGAAAGGCGATATCGGCGCGGATAGCCGCGCCGGAGATCTCCTTTTTCCCGAGAGCTGCTTTGGCTCCGAGGATCGACTCTGTCGTAAATCAAAATCGGCGCGCGAAACCGCTCTCTCTCTCCCTCTCTCGGGGCTATTGTTGTTGTGGAGTGCGAAGTTTCGCGCGAGAGAGCCGCGAGCCCGGCGCGTAATTATTATTTCCTTTTTTCGAGAGCCGAGAGAGTGAGAGAGCGAAGAAGCTAGGAAAACGAGACGTTAGAGCCTGTCGGTGGGTGATGGAGGAAAAAGCGGCGGCCCGCTTTTGAAGCCTTTTGCCCCGTATCAGTTATATTTTTCTCGTACATTCTTTAGCAAAGTACTGGTATTACGAAACCGTTTTTCGCGGCGCATAGTTCCGACAAAAAAGGGGCCGCAGTGTTCCTTGCGAGTTGCCCACTGCGACGACGAGAGAGGCGCGCGCTTTTATAAAAACAATTTTCGAGAAAGAGAAAAATATGACTAAATAAATCCGGGGAATAAAAAAAGGCGCGCGACCAAAGAGAGACGGGGCAGAAAGATAGGATCGGAAGGGGCAAAAATCGATAATATACGCTCGGCCCTCGGAGAATTCTGCGGCACGAACCTGCCGAAGCGAAGGAAGGAAGAGAGAGAGAGAGAGAGGGACGGAGCCCGTATACCGTCCGCCCAAATCGTAAATAAGGACGCGATTGTCCTTTTAAGCGGAGCCCTTGGCCCTCACGAAAAGGGGCCCTGATTGTCCGTAAAGAATGGTAGCCGCATGACGGGGCCATTGTTTGGACGTACGTGCCCGAAATGTTCCTCGAGCGACGGTCAGCCTCTTTCTCTCTCACGCGTGGAATATGATTTTTCTCGAAATTCGGGGCCGCCGCGAGTCCCCCCCGACGGATTCGTGTCGTCAATTAGGCTTTTTGCGCGCGAGCGCCCGGCAATCGTAAATTAATTGGGGCCGCGGAGTAAGATATTACTCGCGGGCCGTATTATGCCTCGAATTAATTTACAGCGGCACTCGGCGAATTATCGGCGCGGAATAAGCCGGGCTTTTTCATTCGAGAGTCCAGGTTTTTTGATCCGGTAATATATTGATCCGGAGCGGAGTCGCTGCGAAAAATTCGCTACCGGTGCTTTACAGTAATCCCCGCGTCGTAAAACACGGCGAAAAATATTCCGCAGATATCGAGCGAGAGAGCGAGAGAGAGAGAGAGAAGGGAAGCCTTTGAGGCCTGTGCGCAAGGGGAATCCTGAATAGCGAGGCGTCCAATGGCAGAAAAAGGAAGGGAACTAGGAGCGAGAGCGCAAGAGAGAGGAGAGATCCGGCGTGCCTTTACGACGGCCGGCATGCGAAACAACCTGTTGATTGTCTTATACCTGTTGCACAAGGAGTCAGCGGCGGCAGCGAGCAGCTCCTTCTCTACTCGCGATCCGGGCATACTTCAAGCGAAGAAACAGCCCTTTCTTCTGGCTCCGTCTTCCTTTCTTCGTCCGCCGAATAGGCGAATACCCACTTTCTTCGACGAAGATTATCGTCGTCCGATTAGTCCTGTCGTCCTCCGATATTCTCCAATATTCGCCGCGCTCTGCGTCGGGAAAAAGGCGCGCGACGCGAGAGAATTCTGCGCGTCTTTCGATAAAAGCCGTGTGTATTGACTTGGGAGTCGATCGAGTCGTTCCGAGAAAAAGAAAAAAACGATCCCAGATCGATCGTGATCCGGTGATCCCGAAAGAAGCTCTCATTGTGTAATTTATGCGACGTCGCGTCGATTTTTTTCCTTTTTTTCGGGGACTCACGAAGACGACGACGATGTATTGGAACGCGTCCCCGCGGCGGAGGGGGCAAATTTAATTCGATTTGGGACCGCGGGGAATGATAAATCGCTTTGTTTCGCCGCGATTAGAGATATAAATTAAGGGGACGATGACTCGAGCCTTTTTTTCGGCCCGGGAGGAGCAGTGGGGGGAGAGGACTTAACGAGAACCGCCTATTTTAATAAAGTTCTGATTTGATCTTGTTTTTTTGATCGTTTTGTGAGCGGGGACCTTGCGACGGCAATGTTAATAAACAAGCCAGATCTTGTCGGCGATGAAAAGTCAAAATTCGGAGCGAAGGCTAATGTTCTAATTATTCTGTACAGTTAGAAGCCTCTAGAGTCCTTTAAAGTGCGTCCTCATCCGTAACCATACGCGTCGCAATGGTCGGCGTCTTCTTCCCTTTTTTCGAAGGTCCGTCATCCTCGCTGGTCCTTCATTAGTCTAGAAGGAGCGCGATAGAGAGAAAGAGAGGAGAGAAGGAGAGCGGTAGGGATGGAGGCATTAGCCATTCAAATTGCTCTTATCGGGAGAGCCCTGCAGTCCCCGCTTGTGTGTAGGTGAGGAGCCCTTTTAAGGGCCCGGCGCGAGCTCGGATCCCCGAGAGGCAAAAAAGAAGGAGCGACCGAGGGAGAGAAGGCCGGGGCAAACTCGTTTTGGGATCGGGGGAAAGTAGAGGAGAGCCGCTACAACGGCAGCAGCCAGAACGGAGAGAGAGGGGGGGGGGGGAGAGACGATACTTCGATTCATTTGTGCATATATGCCGAAGCGAGAAAGGGAGAGTTTGAATGCTCGGAGAATAGAGGAATATATAACCTTTTCCTAAATTCTCCTCCCGTGTTTTTCGCCCTCTTTGCTCGGCTCTCTTTCTCGTGAGCGCAGCTCGCGTGTCTCGATCTCGTTCGACTGCTTCCCCAGACCACTCCCAATTCACGATTCCCGGCTACGTCCATCCATCCATCCATCCGTCTGCGTCCATCCGTCCGTCCAGCATCCCTCTCCTTTTATCCTTTTTCTCGCGGCGAGCCACTTTGCCCTTCTTTCCTCTTGCCACGCTGCTCGCTTTCTCTCCGCGGCGCGCCGTCTCGAGAGATATCCACTCTCCGCCTTCGTATGAATAATTAGTTTTCCCCACTGTTTTTTTCAACTCGGAAAGCCCGCTCGACGTATCCCAGATACGGATGACAAAGGACGCGTCCTCGACGACTCTGCGGCGCGACGCTTAATAGCGTCGTCTCCGGCCCAAACATCTGCGGCTCCTCCGTCTCTCGTCCCGGGGATTAGCTTATCTCTAACGAGCTGAGAGTTCATGACTTGGCTCTCTCGGAGTCTCTTGCCCTCTAAAAGCAGCTCTGATCCAAAACAGGCGCGGACCTTTTTATCATTTTATACCTTAGCATCCTTAAAAGTATAAAAACTGAACTTACGATCCCCCCCTATACTCGACTCTATCGAACAAAAAGCGACATAAAGAAGTGCATTCTACTTCCCCGTCTGAATTACCCGAGTATTTCAGAGTCGGACTCGACGTCGGCACGCACGCAAACGGAAAGTTCGCAAATAGTCTGCACGCGGCTTCCCCCCTTCCGAGCCACTTGATGCTGCGCGGCGGCGCGACGACGGCAACGACAACAGGTTGCTCCTTCCCTCCCTCCCGCTCTCTCGCTCTCGCTCTCTCTCTAAATCCGAAATTCCGGCAATTGCAGCTCGGCCTTGCGCAGATGTTCGTGCGCGCACGCAGGCAAATAATTTCTCTCCGCGCCTGCGCACCCCCATGGCGTGCCTCGTGGTCGTCGCCGGTGGTTTTTTGAGGCTCCGCCAGAAGAGAGAGAGGGGCCTAAGCCTTGCGCGCTCCGCAGAAGGAGCACACGGCCCGCCTTGTGCTCTGCTGTTGCTGCTGCTGGCTCTCCTTCCTCCTTACTTCGACAGCCTGCCACGCCAGCGACTCTCATTTTTTCCTCCGCCTCTCTCGGATTCCTCGCCTGGCTTCCGAGGCTGTATTGTTGATTTACGTTTGGGGAATTTTTTTTATCGCCGTTTCTGGTGTCTTTGCTCGGTGATGCAAAACGTCGAGGGGGTCATTTAGCCTACATTTTGCGGTGGCGAATTACAAATGTTTCTTGCCTCTCTACGTTTTTACCGACGGTAACCATAGGCTTCGAAGTATAATACTGGAGCGTTATTCTGAAAAATCTACTAATTTATTTAGCATAAAAAAATCACGGACTTTCTCCGGCCTATCCATCACCGATTTCTACCGCCAGTCGTTCCAGGCTGCAAAACTCAGATTTACAGCATCGATTCGTACATAACTAAAGCAACTTTTCAATGGCCCCGTAATCCCGGCAATTTGACCGCGCCGCGGACAAATTTCCCCAGCGGAAAATTAGAAATGCAAATTATCGAGCCGAACTCTCATAATCCGCGCAGCCGACTCTCGAAGCATTTCATTACAATCTCCAGGCCAGCTCCTAAGGCCAGACACACGTGTGCGCGCGCCGCCTATACCTATATTTTCCCATTATTGCAAGAGCGCGCGTGAATGGACGGGCGGTAGGCGCGCACAGTCTCTCTCTCTTTCTCTCTCTGCCTGCCGCTGCAGTCGCTGATCGATCTTGAATCGTGAAAGTAGGAAGCCCTCGTTATATCGGGCCGCGGGTTTATGCAGAGTGTATATAAGTCGGCCGAAAGCCACGGCGAGAAGAGAACGGCGAAACGAGAGACACATGCACACACGTTATATACACCAATATACGCGCGAGGCAGGCACAGGCGGCCGGAGGAACAAGATCAGAAAATGAGAAAGTAAAAGAGACGCGGCTGCTGCCGCTGCTAGGCGGGTACGGAGCGCCGGGCCGCGCCGTGCATGCACACCACACCGTATTATACGCGCGAAATTGTAACGAGAGCTGCGTCGGAGGAATAACAATATTCAGCGGGGGCCAAGAACACGCGGGGTTATTTAAATCGTTCGTAAAGAGCTCTCAGCGCGGCGTCCATATTTATGTACGTTACCGTTTAAATCGTTAGAGTCCGCGACGGGGGGATACGAGTACAGTGGGTATTTACGAAAAAAACGCGTATACACTTTTGTCCGCGATCCGTCTTTGATCTCTGGTCGAGCGGCCGATACAGAGCCGCGAGCAGACTCTCTCTCGCGGGGAGGAGAAGGAACGAAAGCGCGTGCAAAAGAGCAAAGTGCACGGCGGCGGGCAGCGGGAGGAAAGTGTGGGCTGCGCGGCGGGAGCCTCCGGTTGAGCGGCACTGGCCGGAGCGGCGGGCGACGTAGTCCGCGGCATGAGAATTTTCCCACAGTCCCTACCACTGGCGGCGGCGCACACCGGGACTCGCGCGCGCGCGCTCTCGGGACGCACACCCGCTCTCTCTCTTTCTCTCTCTCTCTCTCTCTCGCTTGCTCTTGCGCGCGTGCGCAGCGTTGCCACACCTTCTCCGCATCACGGAGGGAGAAAGAGAGAGAGAGAGAGCGACCGTATGGCCGCCAGCGGCAGCAGCCGAAGAAGAAGTAGGGAGTCTGCGAAAGAAAGAGATCGCACGTGCTGCAGAGCGAGAGAGACAGCGCACGCGCGCGCAGGCGTGTGTGTGTCTGCGTGCGTGCGCGCGTGTCCGTTTGTGTGCGGCTGAGGAGTGAATAAGCGGAGAGAGATAGTTTCAGGAAATTTTCGAACGGAACGTTTTAATGCCTCGAGAGTTATTTGTGTATGTATGGCTTCGGCTGCCGCGAGGAAAGGAACGGGGAGGATGAGAGAGAGAGAGAGGCTGCGCCTTTATGAAAGGACAGCGCGCTTAGAGAGATGCCGTATAGCCCGGACGGACGGAGCGGCATGCAGCGATTAATTTACATTAGGGAGTCCGCGAGAGGATTATGCGACTCCTGGCGGTCGGTCCTCCAACTCCCTCTGTTTGTTTACGCACTTTCGACGAATTTCTCGATCTCGGCTCGGCCGCGCGGATGCAACCGAACGAGCGGGAGACGAAGGGGGGGCAGAGAGAAATATGGAACGACGAGGATAGAGGGGGAGGGCAAAAAAAAAGTTGATCGCGTGACGGGTAAAAGGACAACCGATAGAAAAAGATATGAGACTCCGATTTAGCCGTGGCGAAGGGATATATATCGTTTTATATATGTTACAGCCGGTATATAAAAACGCTATTCTGGCTCGCCTCTCCCGACCGTTTGGATGATTCGCCGGACGGCTCTCGGGTGGAATTGATTACAATTTATATCGTCGCGTGCTTTCTAATGTCCCTTCGACTCTCGTATATATACGAGCGCTTCTTTTTGTGTCCCTTTTCGACTAATGAATATTTTTTGCTGCCTCGGACGCATCGTCCTACGCTTATTGTAAAAGATTTTCCGTCGACTCTTCGAACGGACTCGAGAGATATATAATTTTATACCGCGTCCCAGCCATTCCATTCACGAAAAAAAAAACGGAACTGTAAACCCTCCAAAAATTACACTGTACTCCCCCCAGCTTGCAACCAAAAATTAGAAGCTCAGCCCTCGGAGGCGCGCGCAATTCGCAAAAGCCGCAGCTCCGAGAGCTAATGAAGCGATCACTGCGCGCGGCGTTGATTACCATCATTTTCACCCCGCGCCAGAGCCGGAAGAGGGCCGGAAGAAGCTCGCGGAAGAGTTCGGGGCGGCGGGGGAGAGACAAAGGAAGGAAGCCGCCGGTGCGCGCGAACGCTAGAACCATGTGAAAATCGGCGAAACTGCGCGCGCCGCGGGACTTCCCCCCACCCGCCCGGCCGCCCCGTCGAAAAGGGTTCCTGCGGTCGGTGCCAACGTACGGGTGGTCGCGCTGGACGCAGTTTTTAACCTCCGATAAATCATGCCTAATGACGGCACTCGAGGGCGGCAGAAACACTGCCGATTCACGGCGCAGAGACAATCGGCCGCGTGCTTTGGTGGTTTCGGGGCGAACGCACTGCGACGAGACGCCAGAAATAAAGAAGCCCGGAATTAGGCGGAGGGGTGCGCCGGGGGCCCCCGAGAAGTATTTGGACAGGTCTCGGGGGCTGCTCTCGAGTGCCTCGAGAGAGAGTCGCTTCCGGCCCCCGGGCCTGTTTGCCGATCGGCAGACTGTTTACACGTGCGTGCCTTTGAATAATCGCCCGCCGACAAATCGCAATTACCGCGCGCGCGCGCATGCGTCTTGATTTATAAGCGTGCTTTCGCCCACCGCCTAGACGCGTCCACCCACGCCGCGTTCTCTTCATTAGACGGGTGGCGGCCCTTCGACGCGCGGCTTTCTCACATTCGTCTCCTCCCGATTTAGAACGCGCCGCGGTTAAAATCCTCTCCCGGGCTTAATTGCGCTCCTGTGCATCTGCGTCGATAGAGAGCGATCGATATTTACTCGGAACTAAATCGAAAACACGTGTAAACTCGAAAGGAAAGATTCCCAGTGCGGAAGGAGATCGAGCGGGGAGGAAAGCGCGCGCGAGAGAGAGCAAGTTCCTTTTTCCTAGGATCGAAAAAAAGAGACGAGGGGGAGCAAGTGTGGGAAATACACTTGCGCGTAGGTGGAGCGTACGTACGGGCCTTTTTTCTCAGGAGGGGGGGAGAGACTCACGGATCGGAAAGACATGACCCGCTGGACCTTCGAAGGATCGTTTTCCGTAGGCGGAGTGGGGGAGCATCTCTCTTTTTCTAGCCCCTGCACCTGCGGGTTACAATAGACGCGCGTCCGAGTTTTTTTTTTCAGAGTTACGGTAGATTTTTTTACGTTCGTACATAATCTACGTCGGAGTGCGTCGGAGAATGTTTTGTTGATTGTTGATGCACGTAAAATAAAGGTGCATTAAGGCATAAAATCACAGATGAAGAATATCAGCTCGTAGTTTGCAGTAAAGTTAATTTTATTCTTCGCATAATTTACATAACTTCTCTGAATTTTCTTTGTATCAACAGTTTGTTCTCGATCTATTACGAAATTCTAAAATTTCTCACGCGAGCGCGAATACAGATTCGATTAAATCGAAGAAAATTTTGAATAGCAAAGGTGACTCTCTGAGAAAGTTCCTCGGAATATCGAAACTTTTGTCCGTCCCGCTCCATAAGGCCACCGAGACCCTCGATCTTTTCCTTCTTTCTTCGACCGTCTCCCTCCTCTCTCTATCTCTCTCTTTTCCTGTCTAAGGACTCGCTCCTCATTGATGTCTTCCTCCGTCGCGTGAACGCGTCCTCGGACTGCTAGAGATTTTGGCGCCGTTGCGAAATCCGAGACGTGGGAAAAGACTGCCCGTATAATTACCGCCTCTCTGCGGTCTCGGGAGTCTCCTCCGCGAGAGAGGGCTTTTTTGCACCTCTCTCTCCGCGAGCGGCGAACGCCCCGAGGTGTCAAAAGCGCCTCCTCCTCCTCCTCCTCCTCCTCCCAGCTTTTCCAAAAAGGATCGAAGAGCCGACTTTTCCATTAACCTCTCTCTCGGAGCGAGAGCTGCGTACCAATTAAAATCCCGCGCGGCGGTAATGGCTTTTCAGTGGAGTCATCGATCTTAATTATCCCCTAATTATCCCGCTCGCGCGCACAAAGCCTCTTCTCTCTTTCTCGCGCGGGGAACAAAGCCCCCTGGGCTTTTATCAACGTCATTCGGGGCTAATCGATTTTCGAGCGCAAAAAGCGCGCGGAATCTGTGGATGAAGCCGTAAGCGCGGTACACCGTGTGCACCGATTTTCGCGAGGCGACGTGTAAAAAACGCGCGACTAATCGCCCGAGCAAATATGCCCGCGCGCGAGAGCGCAGCTTTGTTCGCGCCGCGCGCGCGCGCGGAGAGCTCCCTGCTCTCTATCGATATATATTAACGGGAATCGATTCGTCGCGCCGAGAGAGTATGCCTGAGAGAGTACTTCACCTTGCGAGTCTACCTCATTTCGCGTCTCCTCTCGCCGACTTCATTGTTTCTGATGATGTGTGACGCTGCCGCTGCCGCTGCACTCTGGCTCCCGCTGAGAAATTGAGGAATGCCGATGGGGGAATTAGAGAGATGCGCATTGTACTCGAAACGAGCACTTTTTCTGGAAGTTAATCAGAAATTTTTACAGCTTCTTCAAAAGCTCTCTCGAGGCGAGTAGCTTTCGTAAATAATAATCGTGCATCACGAAATTCTTTCCAAAGTCAATAACAGTAAACAATAGTAAAGTCTTTTCTCGGTAAAAACGCTCTTCCTTCCCCGCTCGAAAAAAGCTACGTCGACAATTAAAAGTAGCTTTTCATTCACAGCCAGAAAATTAACATTATTCCCATGCCAGTCGCGGGCGTACGCGCCGCATCCGAATGAGCAGAGTGACGCTTCGAGAAAGAAGGCCCGAGGCACGTATCAAGCCCCGTGATCTAGTCCCTCGCAGCCCAGGCCGAGACTTTTCTTCCCGTCTTGGCCGCGTCGCGGCTCACAAAAGCGGCGGCGGCGGCGGCAGCATCGGTAAAAAAAAAAGGCCCGCCCGTAAGAGAGCGATTCCGATGCCGGCCGAGAGGCGCACCCCAATATAACGCGCGCTTCTTGCGCATGAAAATTTCCTAAGGCGTCATAATCCCGCGGGGCCTGCGGTCCCACGCTCCGATCGCCAGGTGATTTCTAGATTCGGTAACGCGAGAAGGGACCCGAAGGAAGAAGCGCCGCCAAGGAGGAGCGGGGATTTCCGAATTAATCCGATCGCGATTTTAACGGACTATCGGTGTACACAGTCATCGAGGGCCCGCTTCCTCTTTCCAGGCGTTTTGCTTCTGAGTTTATTTATAGAGCATTCGGCTGGATGCATAATTCATATTCTATTTCTGCTCGAACCTGCACATTACACTGTGATTACAAAACTTATTTTGTAAGAGAGCCACATTCTGTGTATCCTTCGCGATTGCACTTTTCTACAATTGGGCCGCTCTCGTTCGTAAGGTACGATTCTCACGTCCCTAAACCAATAGGGCCCATAATTCCCGGCTCCGCGAGGCCTTAATTCAGCCCGATACATAACCATTATATCCCAGAAAAGCGCTCTCCGGCTCAGGCCGAAAACTTACAGTTAACTCGCCGGCTAAATCTCGCGGAAATCAGCATAAGGCTTTGGTCCGTCTCTCGTGCGGCTATAACTCACGAAATATATATATGCGCTCGAATCGTTATCGACCTAATGATTTTCATACACGTCCGCTATGCCGGCCGCACGATTTCCATCCGCTCTGCCCTACCAATAATATAAGTGTGTGCCCCGTAGGTTTCGCCTCCCACGAGGCAACAGCGGCGGCACACGACGATATCACTCGCGAATATAAGCGCCCTCTCTCTCTCTCTCTCTCGCGTCGATATAAACTTGAGCCCTCGCGCGGAGAGAAAAGCGCGAGAGGAGCGGAGATCGCGTGAGAAAACCGGCCGATGGCCGATCGGATGCATTTTTCTCTGCCCGTTTTTCCACCTAACCTCCTCGGCCTTTTGCATAATTTATGAAAGATAGAAAAGAGCGCGCTACTCGCCTTACGGGCAATAGAGACGCTCGTTTGCGCGCGGGCTACCGCGGTTTTGCAAAGTCGATTCCGAGGCGCGGAGTAAGAAAGTGGATAAATCAAGCGCGGCGATTCATTTTCTAATTCGAACGAGGCTTATTAGTCCGATGTTTAATCCGAGGATGGATAAACTTTATACCTTTCACTCGTGGCTAAATTACGGCCGCGAGCCTATAAATTAAGAAAACAAAGTTTCTTGAAAATCAACTTTTCCGATCCCCCCCTCCCTCGACTAAGAAAAGAGCTAAAAGATAAAGAGAGGGAGGAGAAGGGACACACTCGCCGCTTGCTCCTCTCCATACACGTAAGACCAAGTTTGGACCGTGGAGGCTTAATAGATGCAAGCAGGAAGTCCGACATTGGCTTAATACGGAAGTTCCCTCTCTCTCTCTCTCTCTCTCTCTCTCCCTCCCTCCCTTGCCCTCCGCCTATAACTCCATACGAAATGGCCTTTCCGTGATTATTCCGCCGTTCGGATCGCTCTTTCTGCGCTCGCCAAAGTACTTCGGCTTGAGAATGGAATCTAAGATCGGCCACGACTTTCCGAGAAGCTTTCGAGCAGCGGGGAACGATATTGAGTGCTTGCGCGCGCCTTTTGTTCTCTATTGTTCACTCCCCCTCTCCCCCCGGGCTAAATGGGATGTGTGTAATGTCAATTATTTTCAGACGCTTCGGGGATAATCAAGAGTTCAAGGCGAGAGAGGTTAGGAGAAACGAAACGTTAAAAGAAAAAAAAAGGTGCGCGGCGTTCGGTGTGCTTTTTCCTTTTCCCTCCGTGGGCTATCTTCATCTTTGTTGCGCGAGCACGACTTTATTATACCGGACGCGTCTATAAGTTCGCCATTAATATTAAAGCGACAACAAGGCTGCTAAAACGAAAACTCTCCACCTGATCCGCAAGAAAATCGGAATAAAGCAGACCTGCTTAGAGTAAAATAGAACAAACACTTTGCTCACTTTCCATTCCAGCCGAGAGGGAAATAGAGAGAGAGCACTTTCCACTTTGCAGCAAAACTCTCCGTTACGCAAGTTAAATGGCCACCCACCAATTAGCATAATCCTCCCGATAACGACTCGCCGATAAGCAGGAACCTCAAAAAAATCAACAAGCCCCCCCGGTTCACATGCGTCTAAATATAGGCGCGCGCGCGCTTATTTTTCTGGCCGGCCTCTCCTTTCTCTATCGCTAATAATTCAGCAAAAAAACACAGAGCGAGAGCGATTTTTTTTCTCACACTCCGCAGGCCGGAAGCCGGGAGTTTCGGTTTCCCACGTGGCCGCCGCCGCCGCCGCCGCCGCGGTTATCGTCGCGCCGCGCCGTTAAAGAGACGTTAAGCGACGGCCCCCTATCACGGGCCCGCGTATACGTGTATGGAGAACACCTCTTATCGTCGCCTCTCTTTGCGGTCAGGCCGCTTCCTCTCGCGCCGGGCTCCGTATCTCGGCGCGGAACCGCGTCAGCCTCCCGGACACTCTTTTCGGCTTCGGCCGGCGCGATCCTTTTGTGTTCGCCGGGCTCCGCGTCTATTTGGAGCGGGTTTCAAGGTCCGCGGGGCTTTTGGAACGGCGTGTGTGGACACGTCGGGACTTGAATGGGTTAGGGATTGATACGAGAGAGCGAGATAGTTTTTTTGATGAATTTTAATAGAGCAGTTTTCGAGCGTTTGAAGTTTCGTACAGACTTCGGATGAATTAATGTTTGGGTAAAGCTCGAAACAGGTTTTGAGAACGGAAGCTGGCTGTAATTTTTGAAAATCGTTGACCTTCAAATTTTTCTTCATAAATACTCTACGTATATTTTGATACGCGCTACTGAATTCTGAATTTCAAACCTGTATCGCGCATAAAAGTGCGCGCGAAACAGCAGAGGAAAACAGGCGTCCCGCGAGGCTAGAAAATTGAGAAGTTACCCGCAACCGGTGTGTGTACTTGTTCTTATCTGCACGTCGGCGAAAGTAACAACGAACGATAACTAATTTACCCGGCGGCAATATCGATGGCGCGCCTCCAAGGGCCTTAGTGTATTAACGAGCCTTCTATTAGTCGGCGCAAAGTACCGGTTTCTCCTTCTTTCCGCGCGGCGAGAAGCTGCGCCGAGATAACGCCGCGATTGAATTCCCTTTATCGCCTCTTAATTACGCCCTGTCTTGCTTTGTACGCCAAGGAACCTCTCCTCGCCTTATCCCGCGCGAGGCAACGCGTTTCCAGCGAGAAATACTGTTTGTTCTCTGCGGAGTCTCTGGAAATTTTCCTTCCCGCGCGACACGTGTCTGTGGGTATAGATTCGAAAAAAAAAAAAAAAATAAAATGTCACGGCGTTAGAATGACAATGAAGCGCGGGCTCGATTTTGACCGCAGTTTCGGCGCCCGAATTCACTTACGATTCCCGAGTTCCCACAATTTTTTCCTCCCATTCAGATAGTAATTGCGGTATTATTCGAGAGAGAGAGCGATTCCTCGGACCGGCCGAAATTCAAGGCTCCCTATAATATTCGGCGCGCTTCGACGCGCTGTTATAACAAAAGCCTAGAAATTCCTCTTTTTTTATCTCTGCGGTTTCCTCCTCCGGCACTTTTTTCTTCCGCTCCTCTCTTTCTCCGCTTGTTCGCCGAACCTTCGGCGGGGGGGAAGATAAGGAAAGAGGGATCCTTCGCAGCGCGGCCGAAGGGAAAAATCGGCCGAGGATCGCAAGGTCAAGTCGCTGAACTCGCGTCGCTAATCGATTAATCCTCTTCTTCTTCGAGAGCGACGATCAAATATTTGATTTGATCGCGGTTAGAAGCGGGAATATCGAACGTAGCGGGAAGATTCGACGGTGATTGAACGTCACGCTGCATTGATTCGCCATCCTTCTCGTTCTAAATTCTTTAAAACGGTTCTCCCAAGCTATAAGAAAATTTGTTAGTTGTTATTATTATACAATTTATAATATTATCGTGATTAAAAAAAAAAAAAAAAAAATTCACTAAACCAATTCCGCTTCTCCAATAGCTGAACAATTTCCACACCCAAGCCGCGCGAAAATCACCTCTCGATCGACAGTCCCGCCAATTGTTCAGCGCCTCTTCACGGCTGTATCCATTTCGCTTTTTGTCGCGGGGGTGCGGTTTATTCTCTCTAATATCACGGCGCGCGCGGCGACATCGCTCTCTCCTCTTCCTCCTTTGTCCGCGCTCTCGTCCGGCTTGTGTGCTTTTTGTCCGTGGCGTTTTTGCGCGTCACGCTTAATTTCGTTGTTGATCGAGGCGGACTGTGCTCGCGAGAAAAAAAAAAAAGGAAAAACGGTCCCCCGGACGGACGTTTAATTTGCGAGGTAGGCACGAGAAATCTCGGCATTAGATCGCGGCATTGTTGCCTTAATTAAATATTTAGCCCGCTCGGCTTTTTGCGAAGCGCCGCCGCCGCGGCGGATAAATAAGTACATGAAGAATCATGTCACGCGCGGCGGTAGTCATCGACGTCCTGCCAAGGTCCGACGCGCGGAAATGCGCCTGCGCGCGGCCTAACGATTCCCTTTTACAACCGTCATAACCATTATAATCCAGCGCGTAATCCGACGTAACGAGGTCCATCAGTGGCCTCATCTGTCTCTCCGCTCTCTGTGTTTGTCTTTGTCTCTGCGGCTGCTCGGCGCGAAAAAGCAAGTAACGACTCCGCTGATCCCGATTATTCTCCTGATTGCGAATTAAGATCTCCTTAGCTGCGTTTGCCTTTTTCCCCTCCTCTCTCTCTCCCCGCTAAAAATACACTCGCGGTTACTCGATACAACATCGCCGTAATAAATGTTGCCAATCAATCTCTTTAGAGGCCCATCTGCGTACTTTTCCTAAGAGGATATTGAATTCCCCCGAGGCTCGTCGTCGCCGCCGCGTGGAAATAAAGGCTTTTCAGGCTCGTTAGCGCCCCTCCCCGCCCCCCGTCCTCAAGACTCATTGAATAATGGTTTTATTACCAATTATCAATAGTTACCGATGCCGTTCCTCCTCCATTACGCGATTAAGCTATCAACGCCGTGTCTTCGCGCGGCGCGGCTTCACTTTTGAACTTACGATTGCTTCAATTACAATCCATTCCTACGATTCGCACCACTTCTCCCCCCATCTCGGCCAAAGTGCGCCGGCAGGGGGAGAGAGCCGAGATGAAAATATCATCCGTAACGATGCAGCGCACGAACGACCTCTAACGTCCCGATCGATCAATCGCGAGCGCGCTCCTCGATAAATCATCCATATACACATCTAACCGAGAACCTCGTCGTCTCTCTCTGTTCCAGGCTTCCAAGGTGATCAATGCGAGGAGAACATCGACGACTGCGTGGGCAACCTCTGCCAGAACGGCGCGACCTGCATCGACCGGGTGAACGAGTACGCCTGCCAGTGTCCGCCGGCTTTCACCGGCACCCAGTGCGAGCACGACGTCGACGAGTGCACGGCGAGGCCGTCGCCCTGCCACAACGGGGCTACCTGCACCAACAGCCACGGCAGCTACTCCTGCATCTGCGTCAACGGCTGGACCGGCCCGGACTGCAGCGTTAACATCGACGACTGCGCGGGGGCGGCCTGCTTCAACGGCGCCACTTGCATCGACAGGGTCGGCAGCTTCTTCTGCCAGTGCACGCATGGGAAGACTGGTGAGTTTTTGATGAATTATTTTTTTTCTTTAGTCGATAGGTGACTAATAATAGTCTTTCTATTGGAAACTGTTGATATAAATGTTGAATTACTCGAGTAAATAACGTTCGTGTCTTATCCTTTTGTATAGCTAAGGGATACGAGTATAACCAGACTTTGAACAAGAAATATCAGATAGATCGATTAATAATATTTGCCAACACAATAATAAACTTTGACCGTATAAAACGAATACACAATATATAATATTAATTAATGCAGCACCAATCATAAATCTAAAAAATGCCAACGATTTCCCTTGAACATTATCAATTAAACCGCTTTTCCATCTAATTCAGTCTCGGTTTCATAACGTCCCCGCGCCGCTCGGCAATAAATAACGCTAATTATTTTCCCCCGTCGTCGAAAAAAAAAACAGTCTCTGAAAACTAAAAGAGCGCGACTCGGGAGTCGATATCCCGGCAAGGTCGCTCGCTTAGCGTGCGCGCGGATTCCCGAGCGCGCGCAGCTGCAGAGCGCATCGGAGGCAGCAGCCGCGAGCGCGCCATAATCGGCGATCGGAGCTTTTTCGCCGCAAAGGAAAATGCGTTCCCCCCCCCCATTTTTTTTTCTCTATTAATCACGGCGCGCGGGGCTGAAAAGTTGCGTGCGATCGCGATTCCCTCGCGGCTTCTCTTTTTCTTTTTAACGGTGAATCATTGGGAAAGCGAGAGATTCGTGCTGGAAGATACAGCGGCGCGATTCAATGAGAATTATGGCACCGCCGTTTCGGACTTTGATGCTAAGCAGCCCGGCGATGCGCGATGTGCCGCGTCTGCTCTTTATGCCCGATGCAAATGAGCCTTTATTTGAATGTTAAATTAGTTTAAAAGGAGACGATTACGAGCGTGTAATGATTGATTTTACGCAATTTCGGATTTTAATTCGGCTTCTTTTTTAAGGCTGCGAATTGATTTAGCGCTTTCGATATTGATTTATACGTTTTGCGAAAGAATTAAAATACATTATTTATCAATTATAAAAAAGAAGGCGTTTTAAATTTCTTCCATTTTCCGTAAAACTAAAATTGATTAAACCTTGCTCCCGAGTCTCTTCGCGCAAAACGATCACCTCTCGAGGTCGAATCAGCAGGTGCAGGGCCGCGGCGCGTTTCGGGTCGATCTCGTTATCTCGGGGAGGGAGGGATCCGATTGATAACCGGATTTCTCGGCGAGTGCCAACCTGTTGGCACGTCTCTCCCTCGCGCGCATGCGCGCCTCCGTGAGATTTATACTCGCGGGGCAGCAGCGGCAGCGGCAGCGGCTCCTTTTTCGAGGGGGGCCGCCGCCGCCGATCGACGCTCGTGAATTTTAATGCCGACGGTGTGGGTAATTTACGGAAACGTTTAAGCTCGCCGATGAATATTCACCGCCGGCTGCCTTATCCTTAATAACCGAAGTTTATGGAAGATCGGCCCCCGTTTTTCGGGCTAATGTCTTTGTAGGTTTTTGGTCGGCGAATTAGGGAGAAAAATTGGGACGTTCGTGTTCGATTTTATGGGGTGTACTCTTTACGAGACTCGAAAAATTATTTAACTTTGCCGACAGAAAATTCTAGTATTCTATTTCGTTAATCAATTTAGAAAGCAATTAAAACTTTTACACGGTAAATTCATTAAAAATCCGAAATTGCAAAAAAAAAACTAAAGAAAACGTTAAACCGGAGCAGACGCGAGTTCTAAGAAAATAAAAAGATCTCGAGAGCAGGTCAGACGTTCACACGGGCGTTCAGTCCGCGCAGAAAAGAGCTCCGAGCGAACGTGCCATATAAAATTCCGCGGAACGTAACAAAAGCGTGTCTCTCGGCTCTTTCTCCGGGCCCAAGATGGACATCATTAGGGGGGTCGAGAGCATCGACAAGCCGTGGAGACGTGGAAACGTACGGCGCTCCGGTAATTGCGGCCATGTGCGCGGGAGTGACGAATCCCACTTTCGTTTTTCGCCTTCGGGAAATTTCTCAAATCCGCCGCGACTCGCCGTTTTTTATCCCCTCGATCGAGAGCGACTTTTTTTAAAGAATTCGTTCGCTTCGTTTCTTCTGGAGTAATCGACATTTTCTGACGTGCCCCTTTTTTTTTGCGTGATTCCAGGTCTCCTCTGTCATTTGGACGATGCTTGCACGTCGAACCCGTGCCACCAGGACGCGGTCTGCGACACGAGTCCCATCAACGGCTCCTTCACGTGTTCCTGCACGAGCGGATACCGCGGCATCGACTGCTCCGAGGATATCGACGAGTGCAAGCAAGGTAAGTCAATGCTTTTTAAATCGAGAACAAAAAACTGCATATAGGTTACGTACTTTCCATCAGACAACTGCGTTTTCCAGCGACTTTTCGATCGAAATCACGACTTCCTCATTCACGATCCACACTCGACATCACTTCCAAAATTACGTAACGCGAGCCGCATATCCGCCAGGTAAACGCTATACAAACGATCCGCCCTCCGAGCGTTCCGCTCAACTTTCTCGGCGGATCTCACGACCGAGCCGGAGACATGCAAGCCGTCGGGGGTTCGAGGTTCCCCGGGCTTCTCTCAGCCTCTTGATTAATGAAGGGACTCGGACGCTTTAAATCACGCAGTCGTCCCGGGCTTTTCGGCGCATGCGTGCTCCCGTTGAGCATAGATCCAGGCGGCGATAAAAGCCAGACTGTTTTATTTAATTTTTTTTTTTTTTTTTTGATTCATCGCCGCCGAAATTTGTCTCTCCCCCCTATAAGTTTTGATCGTAGATCTTGGTTTTGTAATAATTGAGATGGATTTACTAATTAGAAGCGATTTTTTATTCATTCGTCTCGGGAGATTGTCATCGGGGAGGCGAGGGGATTAACATTTTAACGTTTACTAATTATGTCGTTATTAAATTATTAATGGCTTGGAGATCGCGAGTCGTATGGGAAAATGTGTACATAAGTTATGTGGCTTCAAATTTCTTCACATTTTGTATCAATTAAGACTTTTCCATTTAGAAATAAAATAGTCAAAAACGTGCAGCATTCTGGCCTCGCCGGTAAATTCCAGGCATAACAGGACGGAGCTTCCTCGCTCGTGCCTTCCTAAAAAAACTACAACTGAACCCGGATAACCGATTGTTTAATCGCTAATTGGTCGCCGAAAAGCAAGACATCAAAAGGCGGCCGTCGAGCGTGTGGGAAAGCTCGGGGTTTCACAAGCTTGTCCGCACGATCTCCCTCCGCTTCGTCCTAAATCGAGTTCGCCGCGAGCGAATTGAAAACTCGCGCCGAGCAAGAAAGATCGATCCGAGATCGAATTATAGCGGATGGGCCGCCGCCGCCGAAGCCGCTTTGTTTCTCCTTTTCGGTATGGCCGCCGCACGAGAAAAGCAGCCGATCACGAGCTATTCAAATTCCAAACTTGGATCATGCGCTTTCGGAGATTAGAACTCCAAAGCATTCTTCGCGCGGTGCACACTTTGTTCGGCCTCGGTTTATTTAGCCGTCGGGTGAAAATTCAATTTGACAAAAGCCACCTTCGTTCTATAATAAATTGTTTCTTTTCTTTTCGAATTTAAACCCCCGTAAATACCCGGTTTACCGGCTCGTCTGCAATCATTCAGATTTATCGACGAAAGGACGAGCGCACAATTATTCTAAAACTCGGCGTTGTCATTCGTAATTCCAGTCCTCTCACCCTTTGGCCGCGCGCGCGCGTCTTCGACGCCGAAGGATTTATATACCCCGAACTTAAAGATTCCGCCCATCTTGCGGGGCCGGTAATTTCCGAAGCAGCCGCGCGGACCAATTAAACCGGCGATATAATTCGTTCCTCTCGCTGCGGCGCTTAGTTCCTTCTTTTTTTTTTTAATTTACGCGAGAGAGGCATCGTTTGCGCTTCGGCTTTATTGGGCTCTCCCGTCCGTCGTTAAGCCCGAAACAAACGGGCCGCGCTCGGGCCGATCTCTCATCAATTTTTTGCGACCCGATTTCATTATGCGGAACGCTCAAATTGAAACATAAACGCGTTTATGCCTAGTAAACTTTTAAGCGTTTCCTCAAACTTAAAGGCCCCCCTCCTCGATAAATCGCCGCAGGCAATAAAAGCGGGAAACGCGAGGCGTTTTCCGCCATTCCCACATTTTTGTGTGGGCGCCTCGAGGCTTCTGGTTATTAATGAAGCGGCTTTGTCTCCTCGAGCCTTATTCATCTTCTCCTTTGTTTGTTAAGTAGCACTGTGCCTCTGCTTCTAGTTCCTTTAGACTTTTAGCACTCGCTGCTTGCGCTCGCTTGATCGAGCGTCAGCGTTTATGCTTTATCTGAGATATAGACGTTCGTCGATGATCAATGCGCGATCGGTTTACGCCTCGGCAGACGCGCGACGATTCATCATTAAGGGACGCCATAACGGATGCGGCAATGATTAATTCCGCTCGTATAATATAATGCTCGCGCGGAGCAGTTCGCGAGGAATGGCTTTTTCTTTTTTGCGGACGCGTAAAGGCTTCCTTTTTCTCGCTTCCGTTTGAAGATTATTTTCCCGCTAAATTTGATTCATCGCTCCTCTGTAATATCGGCCGGGGCCATCGATCAGTATTAGCCCGCGAAATTAGCGCATAAAATCAGAATAATTCTTCGAGTTTCTACCGTTCGGCCCCGGCGGCGCGGAGATCGTGATAAAGGATAAGAAACGCAAAGATGCGCGGGGGATTAGAGTTGTTATTATCGTGTACGGCGGCTCTAGCCCAGAAGGCATAATTATTGGACGCGAGCAGGGGAGTTCGACTTTCGTTCGGACGCAGAAATTACGATGAACGTCGTGCGACATTCCGATGTAACCGATTTCGACGCTTTCCTGTTTTTTTTTTTTTTTTTCGACTTTTCACTTGTCGGGACGGTATTCTATAATTTGTAGTCGTTTGTCGAGCGCAGCCGGTATTTAAAAGCGTACTGAATTGGTTGTTAATTTATACGTAATTGTATAAAATAAGTCAAAATATTCACTTTAATCAAAATGAAATTTAATCAAAGTATAGCTTTTGGCAACGTTCCCATTTGAATTTCTCGTAATTATTTAATATGGAAACTAAACTTTCTCCTTTATTTAATACCTCCTAATGGGATTATTCTCATGATTGCATATAATACTAATTACTTCTCCGAGCATCTAAAAAAAAGATATTAATTCAGAATAATTGGAAATACCGGCAAACTTTCTACAATCCATTTTCTAAACCCCCCGCGCCATTTAAATAATTATTTAAAACTAATTCGACTCTACAAACGGAATCTCCTCCGAGAAATTAGATTTCTCAAGCTCTCGATCGCGCCGGAGCGCGGAGAGAGAAAAAAAAAGTGCACCGCGCCGCGCGGCAGACCTTTAAATCACGCATCGCCGACATACATATTTCGGGGCCTTTCTCGTCGCACTTATAAATATTTAAGCGGTGGCGGGGAGCATCCTCGAGCAGAGGAGAAAAAGAAGCGCCCGAGAACACGAGGACCACCGCCGCGGCTTCTTATATGCCCTCTTCTCTCCGCCGATCGTGTACGTCGTCACGCCCGAAAGTGCGCGCACGATATCGGACGGGGGAGAACACGTTGACAAGCGCTGTTAATAGCTTCCGCGGCTTTTTGCTCGGAGCTCGAGCTGCTTCGAGATTATTTTCGAGTTTATATCGAACGGAGGGGATGAACCTTTTTCGCTCGAAATTTCTTGCTCCGCGAAGTAGAGTTTTTTTCGAGGCTTGTTTTTTAACGTAATTATACGCCTCTGAAAGCAATACCCCAGCTATTACGCGACACTTCATTACTCAACCAATCGCGCACACGCACCGCACGGCGCATAATCCAGAGCGGCCCGAGTAACCCGATAAGCGCGTTTTCTTCACGCGTCGCGGCTAAAAAACACAGCGCAATTTCACAAGCTCCGAGCAACGTGTACAAAAAGCGAAAACTCCCACTACAAAGTCGCGGCAAAAGTCGGGAGGCCGCCGAAAAATCCAGCTCTCGAGAAAGTCCGTACCTGCGGACACAAAGGAGAGCGAGAGAGAGAGGGGCCCATTGTCGGGCGGGGGGGCCGAAATTTGGCAATATGGCCGCTCCGCGCGGCTCCGGTAAACCGATATCCCTGGGCCCTTCGGCTACCTGCTTCGACTCGGACGCGTACCTGCAGCCCGAGAGAGAGAGAGAGACGGGAAGCACGCGCGCGGAGGAAGGAGAGAGTCGCCTTTCACGGCCGCACAGATGTCGCAGAGATTTTCGGGGGCGGCCGGAGTTATGCTCTCGCTGGCGTGTTGCTTTCACGGCTTTCCGAGGGCGCTGCGGTGTCGACAGTTTTTTTTTTTTCTTCCGAAGTAGCACTCTTTTTTTTTCTCGAATAAACTCTGTATCGACACTAGTTTGCTAGTTTCTCAAATGCACCAACGAAAACTCCGCGCGCGAAAAACAGGAATTTCCCTCCTCTGACTCCGAGGTAACCCTCGGATTTTTCTTCGAAAGCTCGTCGCATAATTACCCCCCTCGGCATTCGCGAGGTTCGCGCGTGGCTCCTCAAGGCTGAGGCGAGAGCCGCTCGCTCGGCGTGCCGCGCGTCGTGTCGCGCGCGCTCGGGGAGCTTTCCGCGAAGCCCCCGGGAGAGGTAATTATACGCGAGCGCCGAGTTAACACTGGGAGCCGCGGCCATTGTAATTTTGTCCGGAGGTGTAAATGCGCGTTGTTGCATTGTCGCGCCGCGGCCGATGCATTTCAGTGATTAAAGCTTCTTTCCCGTCGACAGAAAATTGCTGTTGCGCGTCGGTCCTTTTTTTTCTTTTTTTGCGAAGCCGAGTTTACCGCCGAATTACACGCGTTTTATACAGTCGACGCGGTAGTTAGCCCTAGAAAATGTGCGTTAACGCAGTGAACGTCGAAGTAGGCCTTTTCGTTCGACGTCAGAAGCAACGAAACGCGAAACATAGTCGTACCCGACTCGAATTAATAACCCCCGCAAAAAAAATCCAACCCGACACGTGCGCCCCCGCGAGAGGATACGGCAATCTCCCGTTAGATTATTACACTTTCTATTTTGAGGAAGGAGATCAAGCGGCTCTCGGGTCGTCAGCTGTTGGGTAAAGGTGCCAGTGCTGCCTCGCGCCGGACGTACGCTCTCGTGTCCCCGTCCGCGGAGAGAAGCGAAGAAACTTAATCTAGCGGAAAATATGCAATCTAGATAATGACAGAGAGCGCCGCCGGCGTCCCCCTGCGCGCCGGACTTCATTACCGCCTGGAAATAACAATGCGCGCGCGCGGCAACCTGCTTTTTGCGAGAGTCGCCGCTTCTTCTTCTTCTTCCTCTGGCTTATCTACCATTGGTTTATTGAGATTTGAGGCGGCCGGCGGGAGAGAGGAAAAGACCCGCGGGGAATTCGCCAATTAAGGATACTTTATTATGCATTTGTCGCCGGGGCGAGGGCTCGTCATTCCGCGCACGTTTGCCGATTCTCTTTAATTGTCACGTTCGCCTTTGCCGTTTCGCCCCGGCATTGCCGCCTGTAAGCGGCCTTTAATCTACGCCTTTCTGGTCTTTGCTTACGTCTCCCGCTTTCGCTTTTCTTTTTTTTTCGGCTTAAGCGAGTGTCTTGATATATACGGAATTGACTCTCGGCACTCGCATTTTTTTTGGGCTGAATTATTTTCTAAATAATCTCCGGCTCCGTCAATCAGGTCCATTAACAAGGCTTCGAAACAAAACTGGCGGTTATACTCTAACGCTTTAAAGCGGCAAATGACAGCGCGTCGATACGCTGACAATTAGAGGCATTACAAGGTGCGTACAGCATATACGTCTCGGCGGGCCGATAATTGCGAGCGCGGCGAAAGTCACGAGAGGTTCTCAGCGGCGCGCCGCGGGGTGACCGCCTCTACGTAAGCCATCGACGTCTTGAGGTCGATCGATAGAAAGTTATATTCCCCCCTCCCCCTCCTCCCTCCCACACATACACACGTGGGAAAAATATACGGCCCGACGTGTGTCCGATCGGAAATCGATTTTGCTGACACGGCTGATGGATTTCAGAGATTTTTAGCGGCTAAGCGTATACCTGGAATGGTTGCTTTGCCGAAACGCAGTTGTCTGTTGAAAGTACGTTATTTAGTGTTTAAGGTATTTAGAGGCATACGGCTAAGAGATTTTATCGATGCTTTATTTTCCCAATTTCGTTAGTAAACGTAAGTATTTCTACGCGTTATAAAAAAAAAAACGTATATGCCTCATTACCGCACAAGAATTACGTAAAACAAAAGTTTAATCGCTCGACGCTCGGCTCGAAGCCAAAAAAGGAGCAAAGACACACACCTCATCCTCCCGGCGTGCAATATATAAAATCTGTTCTAATTGCAGGATCTCCGTGCGAGCACGACGGCATCTGCGTGAACACCCCGGGCTCGTTCGCGTGCAACTGCACGCAGGGCTTCACGGGGCCGCGCTGCGAGACCAACGTCAACGAGTGCGAGTCCCATCCCTGCCGGAACGACGGCTCCTGCCTCGACGATCCCGGGACGTTTCGATGTGTCTGCATGCCTGGTAAGTATCTCTACGCTTCCTCTTTTCCGCTCCTCTGCCTTCCAGCGGCAGCGAGAGCCCAAGACGCCGTGTAATTGGCGTTTAAAACTCCGCACGTGCAGATAGAAACTTTAGAGGCGGCTAATTAATTTTCCGCTCTCCGCGGCTTCGGCTCGCTGCCGATGGGAATCGGACTTGAAAATTCAGCGTTTTTCCCGCCGAGAAATCGGCGCAGATCATTTGTATATATTTATACGTCATACTCACGCTCGATTGAACTGTTCTATTCGGCTGACGTACAACGTTGAATAAGTCACAGACAAAGGGAATCTAAGCAGTTTCCCAATCGCACAAATCACCTTTCGCAAAAAGTACCCTCCCCCGGCCTTATAAACTTTCCACGACGGCGAGATCCTCGCTCGCCGATATATTAAATCCACGTAACAGAGAGAGAGAGAAAAGTCGCGCCGGGTGTCGCCGGTAAATTCTTCCGAGATGACAAGCTGCCGGCGTCGACGGCGCATCTGATATAAAGTCACCGCGAAACTAGTTTATTCCCTGTCCCTCTCTCTCTCTTACGAACATATTCTGCAGAAAGAGAATTGCACTCTCGCGGAATTTATAATCGTTCGATATATTGCTCGCCGCGGAAGAAAACGCCCCGTGTTTATGGTTGTCGTTTGTTTAATAGAATAGTCAACTTTTTTTATCCCGCTGCATAAAGGATTTGCAGGAGGAAGCTATTTATAGCCCGGAGAATTCCGTGCAGTTTAGATAGCCGGGAGAAGCGATCGCTGCGGTTAAGTGAAAGTTTCCTGCGGATCGATTCCCAACGGGCGCGGATATTCTAACGTACTCCGAAATTAATTGAGCCATCGATACCCTTCGAATTCAAAGAGCAGTTTATTAAAAAACGCGTGCCCGAGCTATTTTTTTTTGTTTTTTTCCGAGTGTGCCGCGGTCGATTTTCACTTTCAGCGATTTATCCGGGCGAAGGAGTCCCGCGGCGCGCGCCGCGACAAACGGAACATTTAAACTCCGTCCTCGGAATCGGCCGGCATCAATTACCAGCCCGGAATTTATCGCGTCGCGAGGCCTCACCCCATTACGCGACTCGCCGCGCGCGCGGCTTCCTTTCTAATTCCCGATTTCGTAACCGCGGAAAGTGCTCGCCGAACTTTTCCACGCGGGAGTTCAAGTATCAAGCGCTGCTGGAACAAAAAAAAAAAGAAAAAAGAGCATCGCGCACTCGCGCTGTTACGTAAGGGGCGAAACTTCTGTTTTAATAATGCAACCGTAAAAAAAGCCATCACAGCCGCTGTGCCCGGGCCGTAAAGCAAGAAAAAGAAAGTATGTACACGCAGGTACAATTCAATTTGAAGAATAAAGCAACCGTGCTTTCGGCCGATCGTTAAGATGGAAATTATAGATTTCCATAAATCAGAGCCGCGGAGCGCTATGCGAAAACGGCCGCCGGAGAGAAAGAGATAAGACCCATCTGTTCTGCGAGCGGCGCGACCGAGGAGAGAGAGAGAGAAGGCAACGGATCTCGTCGTCTCGGTCTCATATTTCGCGAATCCCGCTATCATATTTTACCTCCCTCCCCCGCCCTTCTCCGCTTTCACTTCTTCCGCGCGCGCGTTTTTCGCTTTTTGGCCCTTTATCTCTCGCCTTATACCCCCCTTGGAAGATTCCTCGAGTGCGTGATAAGGCCCCCTTTGATGCTTGAGTTTTCGCGCGTCTTAAGACCTCGAGAGAGAAAGAGAGAGAGCTTAGGAGGAGATCGAATGGATTAACAAAGACAAATTTATTTAAAGGAGTAGGCTGTCCATCATTAGTTTTTTAAGAGGCCTGCGCGGTTCTCCTCGAGTTGCCCCTACTCCTTTTTTTGCCTCCTTACTTTTATACCTCCCGTAAAAGGATCTCCGGCTAAATGGCCGTAAGAGCCCCGTAGAAAGAGGATATTCTCCGCTCGTTCATCCAGGATTCCGGGACGCACGAGGAGGATGCGCAGGTGCGCAGCTCTGTCCTTTATTCCATCGGCATCGGCTCCGGCTCGGCGTAATTGCGCCGAGAGCAACGAACTAGAAGTAAAATAGTCTAATTATATTCCTTGCCGCTCCTTTTTTCGAAGATAAATTGAAATTCGTTTCTGGAAGCGGATAAGCTTCGGGGAGGAGACGTCTTCCTTTCGAGGGGGACGAATTCCAGGTGTCGCGACTGTCGAATTATATACTTTGGGAAACGGACGGACTCAATTTGCATCTTGAGTTTCGCACCTCGGACTTACCTCGGACGAGACAAGAATCTCGGTGCATCCCTCCGCCCACGCCGAAATGACGCAAAGACCTTGTCACCGCCGGAATTCGACCGGATTAGCTTAAGCTCTCGCCTCCGACACAAGGCTACTGCCCTGCCGACTCTGTGCTTGACCGTCGATGAAATAAAAAAATCGTACAACTTCAATCTTCGAATTCAAAGTGTACGAGGAAAAAGCCACAGCTGAATATTATACTTTCAAGAAAAATAACAAGCAGCACAACTCGTCCACCCACAGCGGCACATACATCCATATACTGGCAAAAGAAAAAGCGTCGTGCCGGAGATATCTTCATGCCGGTCCTCCCGATAAACTCGTGAATATCCAAATGCACGCTCTCCCCCCGCACTGCTCCTCTCGGCTTAGCTTCCGTTCGCGATTGTATGAAATATCGCCAAAGATGTAGATTATTGCCCGGAGCCTCCGCCGCCACGTATATATGAGCCGAGGGTCCGCAGCAGCCTTGCATTGTCCCCGCCAAGGACAATGGCCACGCCGATTTTTCCTGACCATCCCGCGCGGCAGATGCTTATCCGGCCGTTTTCTGGCCCGACGCGGGGCCTGGGAAAATTTATGGCCGCGGATTCTGACGATATTTACACCGGGCGCCAATTAACGGCCGGCGAAATTCGTTCGATTAATTCGTCGTGCCTCCGCGAATACATTAGTCCCTAAGTCCAGAGCGAGTTTCTCCCGAATTCAATGATTAATCGCGGCCGCGATTCGTAGAGATCCGATCGGTTAGGAATATGACGAACGGCTAATTAAAGCTCCGCGGGGGAATTGAATACACCGCGGCTCGAAGCCAGAGAGAGAGAAAGAGAGCCTCGGGACCTCGCCTCTTACCATAAATACGTAGAACCTTAAGTACGGGGCTCCCTCTCGGCCGTGTGGCCGAGAAAGATGCCTATCGGCATTACCCCGTACACGCCTCTGGGTCCGCGCGCGTGTGTTTGTGTGTGCCCCACGTGTCCTTATCTCCGCGGATGATCTTTCCTCGCGACTCTCGCATTCCCTTTATCCCGCTCCATCTAGCCATCTTTGTGCCAGCTCGCTCGCGCGCGCTCTCTTTCCCTCTCGTTCGCCCGGCTCGACGATCCGCCGAGAGAGAGAGAGAGAGAGCGAGCTTTTTCTCTCCTTTCCGCTGCTTTTATTGCCGAGTCTCTGCGGGGAGGAGGAGGAGGAGGAGGAGGCTTCTTCCTTTTTTCCTGCGCTCCTCCGGGGTCTGCTGCTTTGCCGCGGCGGCAGAGACGCCGAGTCGAACTGTGTCGCGCGCTGCGACTGGCAAAAGTGCATCCCCTCGTCGCCGGACGGTGCCGTGTGCTCTTTTTGGACGGGTTTGCTGCGCTTTGTGTAAGCTTGCTTGTGCGCTCGCTGCTGCATTTTAAATGTACAGTCGGGGAACGAATTCTCGTCGAAGGAACTATAATTTTTTTTTTATTGCTTTCTTTGAGACGAAAGTTTGGAATTAATTCGGAATACTTTTTTTGCATCTTACGTAACCCACTACACTTAAATCCTCAGTTTTACATAAATTTTCAACTCCCGCTGACGCAAAAAGCTTCGCGACCAAAAACCAAGCCATTACCTCTCGAATAAATGCACCGCAGGCAATCTTCCCAAAAGCCGAAACAATCGCGCGGCAATCGAAATAAAAGTAAAGTATCATCATCTCTTACATAAAAGCCTCTTAGCCAGGCCTGTACACCGGGGTAGGCGCGCAAGTCTCAAACGAGACCAGATCGGCAGCCGCTGATTGCGGCGCGCGGAGGCAGCTCGTATACGAGCGCGCGTTATATGCGGCTTTCGTGGAAAGTCTCTCGCGAGCGGTCGGAGTGTAGGCGCGGTCACGTTCGTCTTTATTTATTTTATTTTTTTTTAACCCCCTCCCTCCCGAAAAATAAGCCTCTCTCTCCCACCTTTGTGTCCCCGGCGATAAGGGCACGTGTGAGGTTTTACACGTACGCGGGATTTCCGAGACGTGGTCGGAATACGGTGCTGCAGCTCGGAAAACTGCCGCTCTCTCCGTGCGTGCGATCGGGATCTCGGTTTGCGCGCGCGCGCGAGTTTCGTCGCGTCGATTTGTCTGTTTTTTCTCCTGGAAAATTTCAGTGATCGATCGCGCGACGGCAGTCGAAATAATAATTCGCTCTCTACGAGGATTCTCTCGTCCCTTCGGCCGACGGGACAAAATGCACTCAGCAGGATGTCCCTCCTCCTGTCTTGTCCTCCGCGTCGGGGCATCGCTCAAGCCCCGCGAATTATTTAAAGCTCGCCTCCGGAGATTAAGGATCGGTGCGTCGTTCCCCCCTTTTTTTTTCTTCAACGGGCCCTCGTCCCTCATCTCCGCGAGGCTGCGAGTAAAAAGTGCATAAACAATCGATTTCGAGGCATGTAAAGGGCGGGGGAGGGACCGTCGGCGTGGCATTGTACATCTCCATCGTCGCATGCAAAGTGTCGGCCGCGCGGCAGAAAAAGGCGACAGAAACGACAGTGTACCGAAGGGTAAAATGAAGGGCAAGACTCTCGCTGCTTTTCAATGCCTCGCGCGCGCCATTTATACGCGCCGAACACAATGGACGCCGCCGCCGCCGCCGCCGCCGCCACCGCCGACGTTCTATATATGTACATGCGAGCACGTCGTTGCCTCCCTCGACTCTATTACGTCTCTCTCTCGCTGTGGGCTCTCGCTTTTTATTCTCGTGACGACCTTCTTTTTACGCTTTGTACGATGATTTTCGGTTGGTTCTGCGAAATTTTTAGAATTTGTTAAACTTTGGAAAAATGCACACTTATGAATCGAAGAAAATCTCAAAGAAAACGTATTTTAAACCGCCTTTTGAAAATCCATATAGACTTCAAAACCCTAATTAAAATCAGAAAAAAAAACAAAAAACCAATACAATGCACTCATTATTTCGAAAAAAAATTCCTCGGCATAAAAAGTCTCCCACTCTCTCGCGCGTACTCCAATAATCGACAGCCGCGCTCTCGGCGCATTATTTCAGCGTCAGTTTTCGTATAAATTCCGAATCCCTCGCCTTTAACTCGTCCTGCCCTCGTCTTTTTCGCACTCCCGATTTCTCTCGAATCGACACAATCGCTCTCCCTCCCTCTCTCTCTCTCTCTCTCTTTCTCTCTCTGGCGCACGAGGTGCACACAGGGAGGGTACCCGAAGCCTCGAGATAAATAACGTCCCACGACAGGACAATGTGTCTGGGCGACCGCGCCGAAGTCTCCTCCGGGTACTCTATAGGCGTTGCATTATGGCGGGGCCTTTTTCAAAAGCAAATGCATATATATTCGGCCTGCAATTTCTCGGGGGTTCGTTAGAGGGAGACGAGTTTAAGGCTCATTCGGAGATTGGAACGATATTCGAAATCGTGGACCGTCTTTCTAATCGGAAGTGGCAATTACTCGGTCGGCTTTTTCTGTCGCCGCTCGAAAAAGTTAGGTAAAAAACTCACTCGCGCGTTTAAGGGGTCGAAAGAAAGGTGCTTTTCTTCCTGAAAGCGGCTTTGTGCAAGCGTGAACCTGTTGTCCGCTCCGAAATTAGTCGTCTTCGCGGCGAACGAGTTGGAGTTTTTAAGAAAGGCCCGAGTTTTAGTACCGTAGCTAACTCCAAAGAAACTCTCGGCTCTGAAAAGCAAGCCTCTAAAACGGAATTTCGAAAAATTATGCATTGAATCAACATATACGTTTATTTTCGGACCGCAATTGACAACCGGAAAATCACGCATCAAAATTTCCACGGCGAAGCATCTAAAAAGGCAGTTGTGATAATTTCGACTTTTATCTTTTCTGACGATTAATCACGAAACGATCTGTAAGGAAGAAAAGCCTATGATCGATCGGGTTTTCTTGCGTCATCGTTGGGAATGACAAAAAGACGTCCGACTACTCGTGGTAGGAACCGGAAAAGTGACTCGTCAATTATCTTCATCGCGACAGAAGCTTTTAAACGCACACCTGCCTATCGCTTTCCTGATAAAAGTGTATAACTTTTTAAGAAACTCGTCCGTAAAAAAGAACAACTTTCATCCCCCGTTCCTTCTTGGAAACATTTCTCGCTCGTGAGTCGAAAGAAAAACCACCGGCCGATAACTATAAAGCTCGAGAGAGTCAAGGTCGGATCGCAACTCCTTATTACTCTATCTCGTTAATCACACTCTTAATTTTCAATTATCCGCGCGGAGCTCGTCCGAAAAAGCGAGCCCGTCCGATAATCGAAAGTTCTCTCTCTCTCTCTCTCTCGTCGTCGGCGCGAGCTGCTCCTCGGGCGAGAAACGGGATCGCCTTGTTAGCGAGAGTTTACTTTTTAATTACGACTGCTCCTATTCCGATGCCTTTAAATGGCGAGCGCCCCGGCGCAATTAAGCGCTACTCCCTCTCTCTCTCTCGCGCCGCGCCGCGGCAATCGGCCGCGTCGTTCCTTTTTCGTTTTCGCATGAGAGGGATAGATAACGATGCGCAGGCGTTTCTTGCCCCCGAATGTTCGCGCAAAAATCGGGGAATCCGTGACGAGCGGGCTTTTTGTGCCGCGTCGCGCCTCGTTTGTCCTTTGCCTTCGTGGAAGTCGGAGGGACGGGGGGGGGGGGGGGAGGGGACATTCTTTCGGATTGGATTATTGTATTACGGAGCGCAGTTGCCGAGGCCCTTGTCAATGCGAGCGTGTACGTCGGTGCGTACGTCGGAGGTTATTACAGTGATTAATGCTTCCCCTCGGACTCAATTTCGAGACTATCAGAGAACACATGCCGTTTAATTACTTCCTGATCAATATTGATCCTCGGCCGGGTCTTGCTTTTCTTTTCCACCCCAAAGCGAATATAGTTGTGCAAAGATTTGCGGCCGGCGAGGCTTTGTGGATGCTTCTTCTGTGTATTTTTTTCTTTTTTTTTTGGGTGGCAAGAAAATTTACGGCCGACTTTTTCTCGGACGTCGTCGGTATTGATGGATTTTTTTCTCGATTGGCTGCTCGAGTAATTACTCCCTCCGAGTATACGTGTGCGTCAGACTGTCGTACCTCATTGAATATTTAATTGCGCTGCGACGCTTAATCCGAGGCATCGGTTAAAAAATCGCTTTGATTTTTCATCGTATAAAGTTATTAAAATTATTAAAAGAGTATACGTAATTACCTTTCCCGCCTCTTCATTCAGCAGTCTCTCTCTTAAACAAACAAGCACCTGTCGTCAGTGCTGCGTCTCAAACCAGCGTCCAACGAGGCGAAGAAAGCTCCTTGCAAATTTTCCACACGCCGCTACGGACAAAGGGAAAGAGGCGCGCGAGAGAATCTGAAAAGGCGGCGGTGTCGAGGAGAGAAATCGCACACGGCGATTTCGCGGCCGCGCGCGGCGCGCCGGGTTTTACATTTAAAATGCAAATGCAGCGCGCAGCTCGCCGCGGTGGTTCCTCCCGTTTTCTTCTCGCTGTCGTCGTCCTCGGCGCGCCTTTATATTCTCTCTCGCTTTCTCGCGCCAGCAGCGGCTACTCTCTTGCCTTTTTCGGCGCAAAAGAAGGGACGACGCGCCGGAGATCGTTCGTCTTGCCACCGCACGATAATGGTCCCTGCTTTTGTCTCTCTCGTATATACGTGGAGTTATACAAAAAGGGGAGAGAGAGAGGGAGGGAGGAGGACACTTTCTCGATTTATGCTTTTTCTGATTTCAGAGATTTATGAACTCTGCCGCGATCTCCGCGACGAAAGTCTCTCGCCGATCGTAAATAACCTACCGGTTAAAAAAAACAAACAAAAAATGCACATTAGTGTACCGGGGTGTCCTGTAACGATTAAAACTACTCTAATCGCTTCCACTAGAATTTCAAATCCGAGAATTTAAACTCGCATTACTCCCAACCAATTAAAGATCGAAAATCGCTCGGCACGGAAAAAAGAAACGCAGCGCGGCGTAGCAGAGCGCATCGAGCGAAATTCAAATCCAAAATCACGAATGTCGAATCGGCCAATCAGCATTACGAATCGGGCCGATAAAATTCGATGCCGTCTCCGATCGAAGGGGGGGAGAGAGGAGAGAGAAGGAGAGAAGAGGGAGAGAGAGAGCATTCGAACCACACGCGAAGTGCAGCGAGGAGCGCTCTCGGCTCTCTGGCCTTTTAATAATGCATGAAATCTCGCGAGGCCTTTTCGAGCGACGAACACGAGAGCGCCGCGATATTTTATTTTTTGAGGAATACCAACGCGCGCCGCGCCGTTCGAGGACGAGGGGGGGAACTGGTTTGCTTTTAGCCGGATCGATCATTTTCGAATGGGTAGTATCGGCAGAGAGGAGTGAGTCGACGTGGGAGTTGGCGTTTCTCGAAAATTTCAGAAAATTCTGGATTTATTCGCTGGATTACGCAGAGATATTTTTGTACGATTCCTTCAACCGTAAAACTGTAATCAAATTCTCGATTCTTCGTCCAGCCTCAAAAATTGCCCGTCGAACGCTTCTCCAAAAAGTGCGCGGTCCCTCATCGGCTGGAACGGTTCTCGTGATCGGGCCTGTCGTTTCCGGTGGCATCTCGCGCGCCCGTAATGAGCAATCCACCTCCTCCCCGCGAGAGCCTCGAGCCTCCTCTCGGAGCGCGTGCGCAAAAAACAGGGCCCGGCGAAATGAAACGAGGGCATAATTGGGGGGGCCCCTTAAAGCCTTCCCCGTTACACTCGCACGCGATGCGCGGAGCGACTTCGCCTCGTCCTCGTAAACGAGACGAGAGCGCGTCGAATTCGCTCGCGATTAGGTTTTCGCATTCTAATTAACGCGCCCTTAGGGGCCTCGATCGAATTTCCGGCCGGGGAGATGCGAAATTGAATCTCTGCCTCTTTTGACTGAACAAGAATTAGAACGGCAATGACACTTTGCAATTATTTTTTCGGGTATTGTAAAGTTTCGTTTAACGCGAGGTCGGTAAAAAGTTCAATTAAAAAATCGTAACGAGTTCTAAAGCAATCTTTATTTTGGTCTTGAAACCTTATTGTCGTCCCTTGCAAAGGACATCGGCGCAAAAAACAAAAATTGCTTCGTTAAAAGCTAACCACCGACATTCTCAGTCCTCCCGCCTGACCCGAATCCCCGTAAAATTGGCTTCCGGTCATGATGCCGCCGCGGCGCCGCGCGGATTAAAAGATTCAGAAAATAGAATTTCTGGGAACAAGACGACCGAGAGTCGGCTCCCAATAGGTGGTCGCGAAGGCAGGTCGTTAAGCGACGCTCAAGTCCGCCCGGTTATTAATTATTATACGAGTGTCCCGCTGAAACGGCCGGAAATCCCGGGGTTTTTGCGATTCCGGCCGCGTGAGCGAGCGAACGAAATTGCGGACGAATGGATTTTGGATTCCTCGAAAATTAGAAAGGTCGTTAGTTTGAGTCACTCGAGAAATATGAATTTTAATAACGATACAGCGTTTTCTCGATGCTTCAAGGCCTCGCGAGAGCGTGGAAACGGGAAGCTCGACGGCCGCACAAGACACGTCGCGGTGGAAATTAGACTTCGATGAACGCGCGAGAATCGATCGTGGCTCGTAAACGCAGTATTAAAAATCTACTGTTTACTCGGACGAATCGAAAAAAAAACAATGCTGTAAAATATCAGACGCAACAACAAGTTTATCCCCCCGCCCATAACGCATCAATAAATGCAAACCAGATAATTACGCGGCCATAATCAATGTCAAGAGGCATTAATGATGCGAATTACACAGTCGTTAAAAAGCGCGTATAAGATAATTTTTCCATCCCGCCGATCGGGCCACGACTTTATACTTGACCATAAACCCAAAGCCCATATCTCGCTCGGTAATAATAATCCGGCCGCGCGCGCCTCCCTCTTTCTCTCTCTCTCTCTCTCTCTCTCTCTCCTCCCACCCGCGGCTTACAGCCTCGAAATCCGCGAAAAACGGGCGCCGCATGCGAGGAGCCGCGCCGGATAACGAAAAAAAAAAAAAAGAAAAAAAGCGGAGGGAGGCCCCTCGCGGATTATTACGCGCGCGCGCTTCTCTCTCTCTCTCCCCTTCTTGCGTAACGTTCCCGCGGCGCGGCGGGGCCGCCTTTTTACGAGCGCCCGTAAAATCGTGGCCGCGTGTATGCAGATATACGCGCGGAGGCGATATGCCTCGATACGAGAGCTCTCGGATTCGCGGGGCTTTTTGCCGCGCGGCGCGGTTTTTCGGAAAAAGTTTCGCGGCACTCGAGCGGGGCTTAATTGCGCCCGGCTTTTGCGCGCTTGTGCAAAAATACTAATTTGTATCGAGTTTGGAGCGGTAAGGAGGCTGCCGGTTAAGGTCTTAAGCGGCTGTAAAGGTTTTTATCGTTTAAAAAATTGCGTTTACGCCCGAATTTATTTACGAGATTAATATTCAGTTTCTTGATACTCCGCAACGAACGCGGCAATTAATAATTCCAATAATCCCTTCCCTCGGCGAATGAGGATCTGATTTAGTCGATATATTTTTACCGTAAGGCCCTTTTGTGCGAGCGAAAAAAATTCCCCCCACCCCCTCGAAATCAAACATTTCAATTTTTCAAACGCACAAAAGTATAAGTTCGCAAGGCACACAAAGCCGGCGATAGCCCCGGATAAAACTCCGCCTTCTCGAGACTCTCGCTGAAATTCGATGGTTACTTCCGATAACGGAGAGAGAGAGAGAGAGAGAGGAGAGGGAGAGACGAATGCTCGCGCGGCGGCTGAATAAATCTCGATACAGATAATGCGGGCATACACTCCTCTCGCGTCCGGCGCTCGGCTCCGCCGCTTTTTAACGAGCCGCGAATCATTGCCGCGGGCCGTTATGATAAACGCGATCTGACGCTTAGCGGCCCCCCCGAACAATACAATTGCTCGTTATCGCTCGCGATAAATCACTTTTCATTAATTTTAATTAGCGGCGGCGGCCCCGATTTCGAAAGGAACCTTCGTGGCGCGCCGAGCGCACGAGAGATGTTGCTTTTTGCGCGCGGCGAACAAATTGACGGAGAGACGAAGTCCTCGCCGCGATATCAAATACCGGGCTCTTGTACTACTCGTGTAAGCGGATTAAGCAGCGGGCAATTAAAGTTTTTCTCGGCGCGCCGCGACACACAAAAAAAAAAAAAGAAACGGAGTCGCCGCGCGGACTCTAAACCTCCGCGAGTCGCGGCGCGGTTCATATGTACATTAATTAATTTGAATCCGACGTAATTGCGTGTAATTGCGCAAAAACCCGGTCCTGAAGGATTCGCGCAAGAAAAGTCGGCTAATTGCGCTGGAAAATGCACTCTTAAACTCGGAGGGCGAGGCCGACTCGCGCAAAAGGGGAACGAGCCGAGAGACAGAGAGTTATTTCGTTGACGCGTTTATGAAACATTTCGAGAATTCGGGTCCCGGCGAGCGAATCTCTCTTTTATAAATCTCTTTGTAAATTAATACATCTCGGCGGGCGCAGTTTCACAAGTATATATCCTTACAACATAATTGAATGATCGGGGGCCCCATGAACAATGCGGCATACCGACCGACCGGAGAACAAGTCCGCGAAATTCCCGAACGCGCGGATTGCCAATACTGAATTAATCGCCGATTAATTATTCCTTGTATCGGTGAGGCCGAAAATGCAGCGGACTTTCACCGGCGTAGGAAACAATATAACCTCTCCCTTCCCCGATGAAAGATTCATGCCCGAGAAATCCACGAGAGTCCCGCTCAATTAAAAAGCCATCTCGCGTAATAGAAAGGCGTAATGCGCCTACGTGAAATCCGCGAGAGGATATTAATCGCGCGCCCGGAAAGAGCAGCTCTCGATTGCCCGCCGTGCAGTCATTAACCGGCAGCTGCACCTTTGTCGTTCTCGGGCGAGGATGAGCCAGCGCTACTTTACCGACAGAGATGTATGGGGTGCGAGGGATTTCTTTTCGTTTTGTTCTGTTTTATAGTTATGGGAGGCACGACAGGTTCCACATTCCCATCTGACGTTCTGACTTTCTAAAGGAGATCCGTAATTTTGCATTCGTGACTTTGAAGTTTTAGCTCTTTGTTTTAGTAATTGTCATTTGCTACCGAGTTGCGGATCAACTCCTGATGATGGCAAGTCAACGTTGAATCGGTATTTCGAGAGCGGAGATTGTTATTTTACAAGCGCTGATAAAAAGTTATTGACTTTATAACGGCAATCCTGTGACAGATTAATATCCTCCCGCATAATTTTCGATGGAAACGGTAAAGCGAACGAGGAAGCAGACGTTGATGCGCTGTAAATAGCCATCCTTCGAGCCGCTGCATCATGGAGATGCAAGGCATTTACATAAATTCCGATTGTTGTCACCGAGCAAGATTTAATGAATGAATCCTCCTCCCCGCTGATTGACGTTCGGAGATCGGAGATATGCAAATGCAGCGGTTAGCTTCCTTCAATATTTGGTTAGATCGATCGCTGATAAGGCTCGGAAGAGTCGTCCAGTATTTAGACAATTCGTGCCCGTTCAGAATCTTGCGCAAAGCACATTTCTGGTGCTTATCCACTGTAAATAACCGAACTTTGTTGATTGGAGTGATTAATTAACAGTCCAAGGAGCCAACCTACCATAGTTTATGCACAAGATTTCCATCCTCATCTAATCGAAATGAAATTCATGTCCCGACCGGCATTGCAACACGACTCGATTAATCAAAAAGCCCTCTTCCACTTTCCACATCCTGGTCGAACATCGCTCTCGATACATTTCGCGGTGGGCAGCGAACGCAATACTCCCGGTGCAATTGCGTTTTGCGGTTGACAACACCCCGACGTCCCTGGGTTATATATACTCGACGCACAACTCACACCCGCGAGAAAGGACGAGACCGCAGGAGAGACTTTCTCCGTCCTCTTCCTCTCTCGGACGTATCGGGTTTCGACTCCGGTGTGGCCTTAATCTCCTCCTCCGCCCTCGAAGCCAACCTCGAATCGTTCGTAAACGTCGTTAAGCTCTCGGCATTGTTCCCCCCTACTCGCGTTTCAAAATCGTGCCGGCCATCTCTCCCTCTCTCTCGCCGGCCGGCCGCAGAGATATGGGAACGGAATTTGAGTTTTAGAAAATCCTAGTCGCCGCGCGAGATGGAAAGAGGAGCCGCGCGAAACGTCGCGCCTGCAATCGGCTGCCATCGCGAACGGAGGAGCGCCTCCCCGGGCTTCTTTTGATGTCGGCCGAGTCGGCGATCTTATCGGGCGCCGTGCAGTGTGCGCTTCGTTAAAAACGGACTCGGGGCAGCCGAGTTACGCCCGAACGCCCGGCGATGATTTAGCGGCCGCTGGCTTTTCAATTATCTCCCATTCCGAGCGGCCGGGGGCTTTTCGCGGCTTTTACGCCAGATGGGGAAACGATTGCGACGAGCAAAACCGTCGGCTCCTCGGCTATTTCTAGATCCGTCGGCATTCCAATGGAAGATTAACCGTTCGCGTTACAAAAAAAAAAACTTGCAATTTTGAGTGCTGGATAAAAAAACCCCGCGAGCACGTAAAAAGTCCAGCAAGAGCTCGAGCTTACCTCCAACTCGTGCGCCCCGGCAATAAATCTCCCGCCGAAAATGAGCAAAATTATTGAAATTCACTCGCTCTTCCCTCGTTAATTAAACGCGTCGCGTGCTATACCGCGGAGGGGAAACTCTCCGAGTCCGGCGCTGACGCAGGCCGCGGAGAGCGCGGAGAGTCGCTCGGCAAAAAGGAGCAAACAGTCTCTCCGGAGGAGGATCGACGTGGGAGCGGGGAGAGAGAGAGAGTCGGGGCTCTCGTGATGTCCCGGGGCTACCGCGCGGACTCGCTTGGATAACCACGCGAATGCAACGCCCATACCGGTCACCCGCCCGTGCGCCTGTGCAGATCTCTCTCCGCTCGCGCGCGCGGCTATCCTCTTTCTCCGGCGCGCCGAACAACGCCGGGCCGCGCGCTCTCTATGCATTTCTATATCGCCCGGCCTTTCTTCCCGCTCTCGGGGCGATGGAGGTGTATATATGTATGTGTGGCGAGTGCTTTGGACTCTCGGCGCCGTAATGGAGACGATTACGTTCGGGGTTTTGTTGAATTTATTTTTCGAACTCGGCGCTCGGGAGAGGCGGGCTTAGAAAGCTGGAAAGAAAGGTCCGGGGCTCCTTGGAATTGTTCGTGCGCGCCGGAGCAAGTTTTTATATTAATTAGACTTTAATTTTTTGTACAATCCAAACGACTATTCATTTCAATCCAAACTAATCTATTACGTGGCAATTTTGAAAATTTCGCCAAAATTATATTGAACAAAAAAAAACCAGCAGCGTTTTTCGTCCCCCGGAAAAAGAAGCAAAAGGCATATCCGAATAATAATTGGAATCCCCCGAAAAGAGCGACGCGGCGATATATCTTAATTCGAAGCCCTTGTCCTTGGCGGAATCGAATTTTCAGACTCCGGGGCCCTTCTCTCTCTCGTGACCAATTAAAATTCGGAGGATCGGTGGAAGCTCTCATGCCTCCGCTTCTCCGCGCGTATGGAGAACACATATATATAGCGCCTCTCTCGCGCGCTCGTTAAAATTATTGGAGGCCCCCAAGGACACCTCGCCGGCGTGCTCTCTCGCACAAAGTCGTTCCTCTCTCTGCACCGCGGAATATGTCCCCCGGCCCGTGTGGAAGGGCAGCCCCAGCTTTCGGCGGGGGCTGCTCGCGTTATCGAGATCGAAACATTGTGGGGCTTTTGCTATTTTCTCGGGATAATTCTTCGGCTTTCTGCGATATTCTACAAAAAGTTATTGATCAGTGCGTATATGTTTCTTAACCAAAAATTTTCATGAATATTTTAAACTTGATTATTATTAAAAATATATGTTTGCTAATGTGCGTTTATTTTTGTTACAGGTAAGTTGAAATCACTATTCAAGACTAAAGAAGACTATCAATAGCGTTCAGCTCTAAGGTCAGATCTGTCGAATAACTAAATTCCAAGTGCCCCTATAAGCATAAGCATTTCACCAAGCCAGCAACCATTTCAAGCACACAATCCCCAAAGCGACCGTGAATTACATTAGATTTCAATTCCGCAATAAAAGCTCGCTCGGAGCGCTGCGCGGGCAAAAAAAAAAATGAAAAGAAAAAGAAAAAAAATCGGCGAGCCAAAGCAAGCGGCGGAGGTCGTCGCCGAGGTCCGATCGGGCCGCTCTCCGCTATCATCTTCCTTTTTTCGGGGGCGGGGGAGAGAGAGAGAGAGAGAGAGAGAGAAGCGCTCGACCGGGCAGAAACAGGTTTCGACGAAATACATTTTAATATTTTATGGTAATGGAAGAGCTGAGTGTGCGTATAGAGAGGAGAATAATAAGCGTGTAATCGCGGCTCGTGACGAGAGCGATCTTTCTCCTGGTGTGTGCGCGTGTGTGTGTGCGAGTGTTTCGACGATTTTGAGCCCGGGCGTGTCGTCGTGCGCCATTGTCATGCTAATGCCGAGAGTCCGCATCGCCGGCAAAGAGTGTGCCTGCACGCGCGGCTCGGAAGTTTTAAGAGGATCCAATGCATTTTCGATGCCTCCTTTTTTCGTTCTCGCTCGTGGAGGTTCCACGTTCGGCGAACGTACGCGGATTTACTTAATTATGAAGTACTCGTTGCTTGATTATAATGCCGAGAGTTTTTCAATCGATACGGATATTCAATCTTTTTACGCGGCTTACTACAGTTCGATAAAAACGATCGTACCGTTAAGATTTCTATGCAGGAATCCTTTATAAGAAAGTAGATTTTTAATAAATATGAACGCATCCGCGGCTCGTAAAAAAGAAGCAGCAAACATTCCTCAAAACTCTCAAGAGCCAGCTAAGAAAAAAGACAAACGCCCGGGCAAAAAGAAAGAGGCGGAAAGGCAGTAGCCGGTCTCTGGAGTGTGTAATATTTGCCCGTCGAGTGGCCTCTCTCTCTCTCTCTCTCTCTTTCTCTCAGTCTCTCTCTCCAACGCGTGTTGTCCGCCCGTCGCGAAAGAAGAGGCTCTTATGTTAATGCGTCCGTCGGGGATATTCGGGAATATCGGCGATCCTCTCCGTCCGCCAGACTCGACTCCGCGTCGAGTAGCTCGTAAATTTTCGGGCTTTATCGAAATATGAGGAAAGCCTCTTTCGCCTATTGCCTGCTAATGTCGCCGGAGATAATGAATGCGGGACATAATGGCCCGGACTACCCGATAGCGCGGCTGCAATTATTTTTGGATCTATGACGCGGATTTCGAAATCCCCCGGCCGTAGAAATGTAGAGAGAGAAAGGAGTTTTTGCCTCCCTTGATAAATTGGTCGCTTTTTCTCTGGGATTAGAAAGCTTTTTTTTACGGCTGACGATTCCATGTAAATTAACTTATTTTGCGGGTTTCTGCGAGGCTGGATAGATGAATATAAATCAGAGTGGATATAGCTGCAATAAATTGCATTGTTATTGAGGATACTTCGGGGTATCGGGATCGCTCGAGGTGATTTTCGTGCATAAAATCGAATGACAATTGCGCGAAATTACGCGGGAATTCCGATCGGCGGCGGAGAGAAATCGATCCTCGTGCGCATTAAAACGGCTGAAAATCATCGGCGATCGAATTTAATCGAAAAAATTAACGATCCCCCCGGACTTGAGAAGTGCGATAAGTGTAACGTCGCACACTTTCCGCTTCCGTTCTTGATCCCGCAACGAAAGCTCGTAAATTATTCGTACTGTTATCCTCGTTTTTTTGCAAACTTACTAATTTCCAGCACACGGAGAGCTCTCTGCCTTTCCCCGGAGAATTCAATTAAACCGCCGACCGTTAAAGCCTCCGCCCTTTTTACGTCTCGGCCGAGGATGCAAACGGCGTCCGATGACAGACCCGCCTATATAATCGGAGCGATGCAAAGCTCGCGGCGTCCCCAAAAAAAAAAGAAAGGCCGCGCATACCGTCTGCTTGTACGTACGAACGTCGCTTCGCGCGCAAGAAAATCCTCTCTCCCGATTCAGCTCGCTTTACATTCGCACGATCCGGAATTCGCGCTTTCCAGGAACGCGGCCGAAAAAAGCGGTGGCTGCCTGGGCGCGCGGGACGTCAGCCAACAAAGGGCAGGGACTAATTGCCCGAGTTTTCTTTCGCGGCCTCGATTCCTCGACCGGCGAGGAATTCGCGCGTAATTCGCCGGTGAATTAATCGCGCGAGTCGGGAATGCCGGGGAGTGCGAAGTGGCCTGCCATTGTCTCCTCGTTTGGATATGAAAATTGAAGAGTTTTGCGTCGAGTCCTTTTGCGTCTAGGGTATCTCTGTCGGCAGTTTCGTTCGCTGCAGTTCGCGGACGTATCTTGGTTAAAGCGGCGTTCTATTAGAAAGTCGGGGCTCAATTCGCGGGACCGTTAGCGTCGCGTTATTTTATGTGTAATTCCAGGGCGTTGGTGCACTAAATTAAATCTCTCTCGGCGACAAGGCCGATATATCATACGTGAAAACTGGACTTTTTGTCTTGACGATCGTTAATTATCGACTGGATAGTATACGTTGCACGCTGTACTTTTAAGTTTAATGGAATATACACCGCGAGTTTAATTAAATTGTCCGCAATAATTATCGAAAAATAACGTCAACCGTGAAATTTACACCGGCCGTTACCCCGAGAGGCGCAAGACCGCATCAAGCCCGCAAAAATGTCTATTCTCTCCGCGGCTAATAGTTCCGACATTAAACCCTCGCATTGTGCGCGCGTTGCCGGCAAAAAATGAGCCTCTCGCAGCGAGAGGAGCCAGAAGCGGCAGCGTCTCGTAAAGCAACGGCAGGAGCGATCGTAAATACGCCGGCCGGCCGCCGCGCATGCACGCACGCATATCCTCCTGCGCAGCACAGCGTCGTCAGGGGGCAGGATTTATGGCACGAGATGCCGCCTGACTAATTGACGCCGCGAGAGATGCGCGATTCGCGCAAAAGCGCACGCGCGCCCGGAGGCCGCTTAATGAGCCAATTATTTCATTGCGATCCCGGGACGATCTGAGGGAGGGGCCTTTCCGCCGAGATTTTCTTTGCCCTCCTTTCGATTGATGGAAACTGGGGCTTTTACAGTGTTTTTGTTTATTGTTTATAGAAGATTTATAGAAAATTTGTAGGGAAAGTTAATCTTTATGATTTAATAGAGATTTATTAAAATATAAGAAAAATAATGCAGTTATCTATCTTTTTATACCTTTAGAAATTGTATTCGAATTATTTTTGACAAAAAAAAAAATAAAGCCTATAGAAAAAGTGTAAAGTCACTGCAAAAAACGATCTTTATTTCAAAGAATCTTTTCAACATTAGCGACTACCTTATATTTAAAACAAAAAAAAGTACGTAAAAAACGAAAGCCAGCCGAACAATCTTAAGTATCTAAAACGCATAGCTTCCCGTCGCTTCCACCTAAACAGGTTTCTCCAATAGCTCAAAGTCTTACCTCCTCGGGCTTAATCTAACAGCTCGACGGTCGGGCCAGTCAGGCGGTTTAAAGCCTCGAAATTAGCGGACGCACTTTACGACTTCCATCGAACTACGGCGTCATTTAAGGAGCCGTTTGACAACGAGCCGAGAGTGGCGAACGCCTCGGTCATAAGTTAATGGAGGTGCCCGGCGCGAAAAGGAAGAGGACTTTCGGCGCTGTCGTAAACATTTTCGTCGAGGGCCCCGCGCGCTTCTCGCTCCGTCAGTTTTTGCGTGTACGCAACGCGAAGTCTAACGATAAATCACCCGGGATTTAATTACGGGTCGACGCGCGACACCGCGAGGGCATTGTTCTCGTTTCTTCTTTTTTTTTTCTCGGGTTAATCGCTAAATAACGAGTTCCCGAAAAGGCGGAGGAATTTTCTCGCGGGTCGCTCTCGGGTGATGTAACGTCGGGTGATCGAGAGAGGATTGCGGGGTCAAAGCGCGAAGCTGCTCTCGGCTCCTCCTTTTCTTTTGACGAATCGGAAAGGTTACAATCTGCGCGGGGCTTTCGGGCTGTAATTTGTGCGATGGGTGGCGCCGCTGCTGGGACAAGAGTGAGAATAAAATTATCGGTGTTGTACACTCTGATTTAATTTTACTTGAACGAACGATTTGCTGCATTCGATCGCACTCGGAAGATTTTATTTGGTTTTATCTTTCAAAGTTAATTTTATTTAGCAGAGTGAATGGATTCGATGTACGGTGATCGCGAATTTCCAAGAAAATATTTTCCGACTGATGTTTCTAAAATTGTTTCCGCGTGCACTATTGAGAGAAGAGATCAGTCTAAATAAACACGAAATTTGCAACGTAACCTTCCATCTCGAGCTCTTTTTTCACCTCCCCGGCGAGAGAAAAAAAAGCAACAACGCTATAAATCAAATTGTCCCTCGACCATATAATTATTAATACATTTTGCCCTCGTCACACGTTGCGGAACACCTTGTAATTTCCCCGGCAACTAAGCCGCTGGGTTATTTAACTAAGTTGCAAAAGTCAAAAACGTCGATAAAATCATAAACCACCGCGTCGACCATTAAACTCACGACTCTCCAAAAAAAAAAAAAAAAGAAACCTAAAAGAGCAGGAGACATGAGTGATTCGCCGGGTCAAAAATGAGCGGCACGTGGTAATTATCCTCGCGGAAGGCGCATTATCCCTAATGGCAGCGAATATCGGTCGCGCCGGAGTTCGCGGAGCTCGTTAATACCGAGGCGCGTAATATTCACTCCGGTCGATCGCGTGCGCCTCTCGAAAAAAAAAGGCGTAATGCCGCGTGTAATCGGCTTTTTAAGCAGCGCCGTTCCTTTTCCCCGTCGCCGAAGGGCCGAGAGCCGTAAAAAGGGCGGCGGTTAATGAGTAACGGGGGTCCACAGAGCTGAGGAACGAGCTCGGTTAATTGCGTTCGCGCGCGCCGGTCGATTTTTCGGCGGCGGTGGTGGTGGGGGGAGGCGTCGTTTGAAAAATTGGTGGGCACTTCTTCCGAGCTTCCGTAATTAAGCGAGTCTAATTGATTCGAAGCGATTCCATTGTCCCGAGCTTCAAGGGCAAAGCGAAAAAAAACGAGGTTAATATTGATAATTTCGTGAGCTGCTGGCAGGAATAAGAGAACGGCCTTTCATCTCCGCGGCGGTATCAAAGAGCGCCGAGAGAGGCTAGAAAAATCGTAAATTTCGATTCTTATGAAAGTGATTAAGGGGTTTCCGGTTGGGCTCTCGCTCCGACGATTTAACGAGGAGGACCGCCCTCTCTAACCTTACGACTTTTCTGGGATTCCTTTCCTCTTTTGTGGCTGTATTTCGGCCGTTTTATGGATACACAATTTGTCGACGAACGGCTTAACCTATAAAAACGAGCCGCGCGCGTATTTACACGGATTTTCGGAGGCAGACGAGCCTGCTTTCAGTGCAAACAAACGCTTTGTCCCGCGAACGAGCCGTGGAGGACGTAAATCTTTCGTGAGTGATGATTTTCGGGGATTTATATATTTTTACGACAAGTTCGGTTATGAATGAATTAGTCGTAAATTCATCTTTTTTACGAATTGAAAAGTATTAAAAAGATTAAATGGCTTTCTTTGAAATTCACAGTTTCTAATTGTTATTGCTTTCTCCGGTGACAACTTAATTTCTGCCGTCAGAATATCTGTTTTCTCGCTCTATTTAAAAAAAAAACGTCGAACCTTTCATCTCTCCTAATCAATCGCGCGGCCGTCGCGTCCACAAAGCCTCAAACATTGCGTGCGACCGGTTGGAAAAGGCCGGAAACTGCTCCTCTTCTCTCCTCTCCGCTTGTCCATTCAGGCGTTCGGGCACATTCGACTGCTCTGCCGCGACGTGTGAATGCCCGGGCAACTGCACCTGTACCACCTCCTCGGCATGGACTTTTATGCTCTCTGTGCATACAGACGGACTTGGCGTCGAAAAATCTCCTCCGGATCGTTATTTATTATCTCTCGCTGCACGCGGTAATTAGCATTCAAAAGCAGCAGCAGCCTCCCTTCCTTCGCTCTTTGCCCGATGGGGTTGTGTACGTATCTCGAGGCGTTGATCGCCTTTGCGAGAGGAGCTCTCGTCCTTTCTAAGAACGGCTCAATTCACGCGTTTGAGCTTGCGTTTTTTTCAGGGTTTTGTGGCCGTTATTACGTCTCGCTGCCGATAATGGGTGTCAACGCGAATTTCTTCGGGCTAAAACTTGTTTGCAAGACTCTGCGTTCGACAGATGGTGCGAGCGTTTAACGGAATGCCCAACCCTGATTTTCAATTAAAAAGATCACCACTTCCGCGCCCTTGAAAAGTCGTAATTTATTTACCAACTCTTACATTGTCAACAAAACGGGGAATCTTGTCATTCTCCCAAAAATGAACGAATCCAAAGCAAAGATCTACCAGGCACCCATTCGTCTCCTGGCGTGCCATCGCGTCCATGGATGCGCGCGTAGCAAACCTAGCGGTATTCCGCGCACGACCACTGGCATATCCGACACGTCGCGCGCGCGTTCGTATGTGCAGCTGCTGCTGCTGCCGAGATGGGGCCGAAGGTCGCACACGCCCGACTGCTATTGCGCTCACGAGCCGACAGCCCGAGATGTGTAACGCGCCTTTTTTACGGCTCTCTCTCTCGCCGCCTCGAGACAGAGACCTACCTTTTCTCACACCTCGCGGCTTTCGCGTGGGAAGGAAAATTTGAGACCTGTCTCTGGTTTTTCGGTGCTGGTTGGAATACAGAGATGGTTGGTGCGATAGTTCGCTTTCGTCCGATCGATTTGTTTTCGTTTGAGCCGGTTTTAAGGTACTCTATGTGAGAGATTACATCTTGCGCAAACAAGCTTCTTAAAATTATAAATTGATAAAAAGCCAACTCTTCTTTTAATCCAAGCAATCATTTCTAACGAACCAAAAAAGCTACACTAGTAAATTAAAAAGCACAGCCTAGTATTCCTCTCTCTTACTCTTAATCCTTGTCTCTCTCTCTCTCTCTCCATCGATCTGATAGCGCGAGTAGCCGGTGGTTGCGGCCAAGCTACCCGCGACAGACGTGGTAATTAAGTTAACTGTCTTTAAAACGCGATTCCTCGGCGACGAGAGACACGCGGATAGGCGTGCTGCGCGCGCGCGTATACGTTTCGTTTCGGAGAGCCGTTACCGCACGTCGCGCTTAACCGTAATTTTATTTCGATTACTCGATTTTTCAGGGGCCCCGGCCGAGGATGACGTGAACTGTAATTTTTCTCCGTCGGCCGCGCGAGAGAGAGAGCTTGATAAGGCTTGAATTATTGCCGCTTCTATACCTGAAATTGCGGATTATTTTCGCGACTAGCCCGTTAGCCGAGGAGCAAATGATGCTTCGCGGCTGACAGTTGAAACGCATAGTTTTTAAGATTACTTAGGGAACAAAAATCTAATAGTATTCTTACTTTCTCTCGTGGAATTATGATGCACACAAGCTCAACGCAAACTCGCAATTGCCTCCAATAATTATTCTCCCAAACATCTCCGCGCGCCAACTATTCCCAATCGAACTCCGCCGCGAAAAATCCCTTCACTATTCGATTCAACCAAGGAAAAGAATGACCCGCGCCGCAGCACCTCGTAAATTACAAAGCCGCGCCGCTAATCAGGCAGTATCGGCCCAAGCCCGGCATTAGAAAGCCCGGCTGGCGGAAATTTTCCGGCGGGCAATTTGTTTTTCGCGAGAGCCAAATTAATGCAAACGAGCCCAGTCCTTTTATAAGCGTTATATTCCGCAATGCAGCCGCCGAGCTGCTGCGCATGCGCCCGCGAGCCGAGAGAGAGAGAGAGATCCTTTCGCCACCGCCCGGCGATCGCCGATTATCGGCAATACCTATATACGTTCACCGAGCGCGCTTGGCTCCGCGGCCTTTTGGGAGCTGCGTTTAGGCTGCTTTGCCGGCCGAGGAATTGAAAATTATCTGGCAATTTACGGTCGCTTGGAAAAAATGGAAAATGAGGCACTTCACTGTATATTATAAGCATTTTTTTTTAATGTTAGTATTGTTTAACTTTTCTCATAATTATAGCGTTTACTGATGAAATATTTTTTCTTTGTTACAGGTAAGTTCCTATCCACTCGTTTGGATGCTTAACCGAAACGTATTACATTACAGTTTCCACAAAACCAAGGTCAGATACTTAAACTCTTTTTCGTAAACCAAAAAGGCCAAAGTTTGGACCAAAACCACCGACGAACCTCAATTCCTCTACCAATAAGACTTGCGTAACTGTACTTTACACCCGAACAATTACACGCGTACATAATCCGATCTTTTAACGAGAAGCCAACAACGGGAGAAGCCGCGGGAAAACGATTTTTGCGTTCCTATACATCCGCGAGGCGATAAAGCCGTCATTCCCATTCTGTCAAAATACCGCGTCCCGAGCGCGACGACGACGCGCAGAGAAGAAGAGAACCGGTAAAGCTCGTAAAACGAAAAACGCGCTCCTCCTCGATATTTCCATTTTCGAGCAGCCCTTTTCAATGCCTCCCGATCTCTCTGCCTTACCGACGGAGCCGCCTGTTTTTCGCGTCGATCGAGACTACGCGTTTTATTGCAACAATCGCGTACACGTGTTAATTACAGCGGCCGTAAAAAAAAAAACAAAATGCCGAACGGTATATACGTCTATTCATTAAACAGCTGAGAATCTCAGCTGTTCCGCAAAAGGTCAGCTTCGGCAGAATGTATAACGGGCCCGACGCGGCCATTGTGCCCGCGGATAATTTACAACTCGTAAAATTATTAATTACGATTTTTCGATGACGCGCAAACGGCCGGCAGTGCGCGGATCGCTGGCTTTTATCGAGGCGCGCAGAGGCCAATAAAGTTACGTCGGGTGTAAGTGCACGCGCCGCCGCCGAGAGCCCCGTCGAAGATTCATTGCGACAGGTTCATTCTCGCGGGCTTTGTATCGGTTTTGCAAAAAAGTTGGCACTCGGCATAATTAGTCGATTGTTTTTTTAATTGAATCGCGCCAGCCGATGAATTCGTTTAGATAAATTTAAAGGAGCGCGCGCTGAACGTACAGCGTTTATATTTTTCATTAAAATACCTCGACGAACGCTCGCGGAGAGGAGCCCTGATTTTTCATTCGTCACCGCGCGGGCGAATATGTTAAAAAGGCCCGGTGAAAACAAATTAATTACCGCTCGCGATAAAGTTTCTCACCTCGCGAGCGATGCGTCCCTCGGATAAACGCGGGCGCGCGCTTTTTTTCCTACGAGCAACGGAATATAAAAGAGGCGCGAGAGAGGCGTCGAACTCAATTATATCGGCGCGGAAGGAGACAAGCGCCGAGTTTATATACGCCGTAACGGGACTCGGAACTCGCGTCACGATGACACGAATCGTGTTTGATTTCTGCCGATAAGATCTCGCCTCCGCCGAGCCGAAGGGCAGTCAATTACGAAGGGACGAGAGAGAACCTTTGTGGGGGACGACTGGTTTTGTATAAATACGACCGGGCAGTGACCTTTTCATATAGCTGCTTTTTGATATGATTAAATGCGGAGGAAAGTTCTCCGGTGAGCTTTAATTTTAAAAAATTCCTTGATAATTAATAAGTTGGCTTCCTTTTTTATACCCTCCTTTATTTCAGTTGCCTAACGATTTAGAATAACTGCTCTTCAACTTTCTATCCGAGCCCCAGTTGTTAATTAAACTTCGAATTCTCCTCTAATTAGGTTACTCCTCCGATCCCAATCAGTTAACCCGAGTTGACGGACTGTTTTCCCCTCCCCCGGAGCTCGAGAGATTTTTTTTTTTAACCAGCCGCGAGGCCGCGCGGCGATCCGTGCGAAAAATGGAGTGTGTACGCGCACGCAAAATTTCCGATCGAATTATCGGCGAGGGAAACCAGCCAGCTACAGCTAATAAAACGCATTTGTTATAAGCAGCGCGCGTTCAGTCGGAATTCCCAGGCATGAATAATGCAATGAAATTTCCATTAGCCGGGCTCTCGTCGGAACGAATGGGAAACTATATCTCAGAACAAATCATACGCGTTAAGTCTCGCTTAGGAGCAACGGGGGGAACACAGAGAGAGAGAGCCTATGAATATCGGCCGAGCTATCGCTAATTAATTATTTTTCCCCCTGTCTAAGGAGCGAGCGAAACCGAAAAACCTAATTGCAACGCCACCCGATGTGGGTGTTGGCTAGACACTTTAACGTTTCCCTCGCGAGTACTTTAACACAAAGCGCTTTTGCTCTCCTATATGGCGGTTCTTCTTTTTACGAGGAATTTTAATTATCTTGCCGGATATGTCTTTTTGCTTGTTCCTGCATATAATAAGTAAGCTATTAAACTTGCTAATGTTCGATGAAATGCGTGCGATCGAGAAAAATCATAGAAAGTATATATTTTTTCGATAAATCAAAACTTTCTCGGAGATACACTCTATTGAGCCCGCATCTAATTACAATAAAATCTCATTTTTAGCTTCCAAATGCAAATACGCTTAATCCACTTGCAATTTCTTCGATCGAGCAAAGGCCAAACACACGACGCCTTTACAAACCGTAACGCTTCCGCGGCGGCTCTACCAACCCAATTAATTTTCAACTTTCACACAAACCCCGAGCCCCCCCGAAACGTGACCCCGCGAGAGAGCCCCGACGTCTCCGCGAGTCGGCGCAAACTCGACCGATAGACTCTCTGCTCTCGAGACTCCCACAAAAAGCGGCTACAAGCTCGCTTGGCTTACTTGCCCCAGCTAGTCTCTCTCTCTGCGCCACACCCACGAGTCGGGCCGCGAGTTCAGCCGCGAGAGAAAGAGAAAGAGATCCGTTTTCTCATGTATATATATACGCGCGCCGGCCATTTGCATCCGCGCGGCTGCTCCACTTATGCGCGCCGATAAGCGGAGCTAATCCGGCCTTTCGATCGCGATTTTTGCGCCCCCCTCCCGCGACATTTCTCCCCCCTCGCGACCCGCTTAACGCCTCGCTGCTTTTTGGAAAGTGTATATATACCTGATAAGGGGCCGCGATTTATCATATAGCAAGCTGGGAGCGTTTCCCCGATTTCGCGGACTATCGTGAGAGATCGCGATCGAGTGTCGAATTCGCGATTGTTTTTGGCTGCAGGAAGGTGGCGATACGCTTGCACTTTATTGGTCCATTATTAGCCGGCGAGATAAAGAAACTCGCGCATAATGGGTTATAAATGTGCTTTATAGTAATACGCGGCTAAGGGGGCTTTCGTAACGTAATCGATAACGTTTTGTTTTTGTTGCAACACTTATAATCGAGGCCTAATTTTTTTTTTCCGGCCACCGGTGGACAATCGGCGTATAAATCAAATACTTCTGTCGTAAACGCGGTTCGTTTCGCCTTCGCTGTTTATTTACCTTACAAACTATATTGTAATATGTTGTCGGTGAAACAGTTTTTGTAAATTAACAGCACGTTCTACTAAATATCCAACGATAATTAAAAAAAATAAGGACAGATCCTCAGCAAGTCCGACTCGAACGAGCGTGTCCTGCACCCTTTCGCAATGATCTCACCCCGTTCTCGCGCCTCCGCGGCTCGAATCGGAACCGGGCGCTCGGTCTCGCTTTCAGCCGATAAATCGCCCGGTCGCGTGGGAGATTGTAAATACACACATTCGCGGGCCACGCCCCAAACAATTACGTGCCCCGGCCGCCGCGATGATGCCGTAAATCTCCGCTCCGTGAAAACGCCGCGATTGTATAATCCGGAGCGTGTCGCCGCCGCCGCCGACGCCGAGCCGAGAGAGCAACAGGTCGATTTCGTCCGTCCCCCTTTCAAAATAATCAAGCATGTATATATATACGTCGCAGCTCGAAAAGTCGTGTCTCCGATCCATCAATCCGAGCGGTTTTCGAGTATTAGCATCTCTTTGTTATCAATCAAGGCGTTGGGGGATACCGTTGGGGCTTGTTTATATCGAGCGACAATTATTCATCGCTGCTCCCGATGCATAATTATATATCGAGCTTCGTTTTTCACCCGGGTGGGCCTGGAAATATCGGAATATTTTTCATTTCCATATCTCATCGCCCGAAACCGGTCGACGAGAAACGTCAGCTTTTCAAACGCCGCGTCCTTTCGGAGTCATTTTTTTTCCGTCGGTTTCAATCAGTTTCCTAGCATTCGCTCGCTCTTTTCTCGCTCCGACATAAAACAAAGCCATTACCCCCGTTCGTCGCAACGAAAGCAGAGAGTGAGACCCGTAATTATTTAAATAATTTACGGCGATGGCACACACTACTGTTCCAGAAGGCGCAGCCCGCCGCGCGCGTTTTCTAAAAAAGCGCGGCGACTCCCGGTGAATTACCACTCCCGTCTCCCTGCATAAATCACTCGGATTCGTACACGTCGGGAGAACAAGCCGGTGTGCTCTCCTCTCGGGCTTTTAATAAGAAAAGGCGCCTCCGAACAAAGTCGCGCGCGAATTTATGCGCGCGCGCGAAATGATTTCCACGTCGCGGCTTTTCTCTCTTTTCCCCCCCATCCATCTTCCTCCGCGGGCAGGTTGTTGCACAACGAGTTTCTCGCCTCCTCTTCCCTGCTCCTCTTAGCGACTCCTTTTTCCCGCCGTCAAAAATATCATAAGCAGCGGCAGCGGTGAAAGTATATTAAAATCGCGGGGAGCTCGAGCCCTAAACACGCGACGCCGTATCATCGACGCGAGCCGCACGCGAACGCGGCTTATCGCGGCTCTGCGCTCTCGGGAAATCCCTCGGTCGGTTTTTTTTTTCGCTCGCAAAGCGACGGCTGTAAATCAAGACTCCACGCCGCGGCTTTTGCGCCGCCGAGCTCCTTCGAGTTTCTCGTTTTGCGGTTCCCCTCCCCTCGTGACGGTTAAGCGATTATACCGGATATTAAGCGGCGCGATTTTCGTTTTTTGTCGAGGACTATCGGACACTCGTATATATTAATCAATCTTTCGCGTTCGAGTGCGGAGACGCATCGGGGCTCGGCGAGGGTACGAGGATTTTAAGATTAATCTGCGCTCGTTTTGCATATTTTAGAAGACGGAGATCGGAAGTGCACCTAAATGGGCGTTTAACTTTCGATAAGCCAAGCCTGCACTTTCCCCGTAAAAATACTCGCTCCATTTTAATCCGCAATAAAAGCAAACATTATTCTTACATTATACAAACAGCATTACATCGCATTCTTTCACACAGTGCACTAAAGAAAACGCATTCGCCGGCAAAGCGTTAGAAACATAAATTTCTTCATTAGCAGCGGCGCGTTCGGGGCTCCAGAAAAAGCTCGAGACCGGCCGGCCAATCTATCTATCTATCCATCTACCTCGCACTTGGCAATCTATCTATCGAGCGCGAGATCGGAGCTGTATACGTATACCGCCGCGCGGCACACAGACACGTTTGCCCGTCGAGGCGTGCAAAAATGACGGAGCGCGCGCAAAGAGCGGCTTGCGTAAATTCTGCGCACCTGGACCGCACCCATGAGGTCAGAGTCTCTCTCTGGGCGTTCGGTTTTATCGCCCGACACACTTTGCCTCCGTTTTTTTTTCCCCGTCCGATTCGCGGCCCCGGCAGGAGCGAGATAAAGCCGGAGACAGCCGCTATATGGATGGGAGAAAGTACCGAGAGAGCTTTTCGCTCTATGAATTGGGTTGCCGCGCGCGAGAAGGAAATGCCTTGTAATTTCTCGGGATTAGAGGCTGGGCTCTCTTTGAGAGGCGAGGGGATTTTTAGAAGGAAGGGTTTACGATTTCGAATGAATGGAAAATTAAAGGAGATTATTTATTTGGCTGTTTTTCTAGGTTTCCGAAAGCGTCGAGGTAGAGTTTACTTTGAAATATTTCAATTTCAATATAGCGAATGTTGTCTTAAGCCACATTCATTCGGTTTATCTGGAAAATTTCATTTTTAATTGAAAAAAAAAAAGATAGCGAACCGCAAGTTTATCTCAGCAATTCGCGGCGACGCGGTAAAAATAACGTACGATAAATAAGCGCTCAATCGGTTTTGCGCAAAAAACACGGCTTTGCTTTCTTTCCGCCGCGATTACCCAACGCGAAATTTAAAGGCGCCGACAACAGCGGCCACAATTAAACGAAACATTGTACCAGATACGACAAAAAAAAAAGCCGAGACGAGGACAACGGCGCAGAGCCGAGGAGAGCTTCCGTATCTCCGCCGAGTGATTTAAATTCTCTCGCGTCGATATAATTAGTCGGATATCTCTGCCGCCGGTAAAAGAAGCGCGCTTGATAAACGCGCACACCGCTGTCTGCCCCTTTACTCCGCGGCCTTCGATTACCCTCGGATTAATTGGGCCGTCTTCGGAACCCCGCTGAAAATTGCGCGATCGATCATTTCCCAGCCTCGTAAATAGTTCGGTGTGTATCGAAAAAAGGCGGCGGCTGCTTCTCGCTCCCTCCGCGAGAGAGACACACATACACGACGTCGGGTGCATTGACTCCTCGGCAATTTCTCCGCTGCTTTTAAGCACATAACAAAGATATTTCAGCGCACGGCGCAGCTTCGCGGAATACTCGGACGTTTTACGAGCGCACTTGTATTTCCTGATTTTTCCGGCCGAATGGGCCTCTCCTCCCGCCTCTCTCTCTCTCTCTCGAGTGGAGCGGTGCGCGCTGCAGCATCGACGAAGGCCTTTTACAGTTAGCCGGGCGAAATAGTCTCTCTCTCCGCGGAGGGAGCAGCTTGGTTAAAGCTCTCGGAAAAATTTCGCGCCCAAGATGTAACGTCAAAGACTTCATTATTTGCCGCGCGTAATAAAGGACGCTGGCTGCTGCCCGCCGACGGCTGCCGAGCGCTGCCCAGTTTATTGTGATGGTTCTTTTCGTTCGAGGAGCGAAGAAAAATGTATGTAGTTTCGTTTTGTGGGAAAGAAAAAGAAGAATGCCTCGGCTCGTGTTTCTTTTTTTGCCCGGTAGAAGTACCATCCATTTGAGGTTAACATATCTTAGCTTATACAATGAGCTTCTTTGTAAAAATAATTTCATTTCGAAAATAACATTATTTGTTTACTGTGTAAAAAAAATTAATTTAATGTATGAATCTTATTGGGTACAAGACGAAAGTAAATAATTAGAAGCGTCTTGTAATCAAGTACCCAGCCATTCCAAAGAAGCAACGAGCCTCCAATAAAAGTTTTTCTTCTCACCGTAGGAAAGCGAACCAGCGCCAATAAAAACCCCGCACGAATTCCGAGGCTTCCCAGCTTGTATCCTCCCCGAAGGCTCAATCAAAGGACAATTTTCACTTAGCGTCAGGCACCTGCTCCTATACCGCTACGGCACGAAGCTTAATGCAATTTTAATACGCGTCGAATGAGAGAAACTGCGGAGGGGGAGGACATCGGGGCCCTTAATTACGCTTTCCCGTTAGCTCAACCCTTGTTTTCCCCTCGATCCATCAGCCGCTAATTACGACACTCTCCTCCTCGGGTTCGAGGTCAACTCGGGCACGACTGCGCGCGCGCGAGCCGACGAAAAGGTCCGCGAACCTGCCCAAAAACCGGTCGTAACGGCCGCTGCTTAGTGCCAATCAGGAGTTTACACGCGCCGCGCGGATGAAATTGCGGAAGGGCCGCGCAGCGGAGAGGAGAGTAGGCGATTTGTCGGAGTAGTGCAGCTTCGCGGGTTTTCTTCGATTGCGCGCAGCCGCCGCTGCGCTGCGGATGCCTTTTGTTGGCTCGCGAGTTTCATCACGGTGATTAGGAGGAGCTCTTATTGCGGTGATGCCTCGGTTAAATTAATTTTCCGTACGTGGGGTTATGCAATTTTTTTTCAGCCTACCAAGGAGAGAGATTGGCTGCGGGATGCTGCTCTCCCTCTCTCTCTCTCTCTCGCCGGAGCTAAAAGTATTAATTTTATTGTTGCGTAAATCTTGCTGCCGCTGTGTACACTCGAGTGTGGTTTAATTTTACCGCTGAAAAACCATTTCAACGTTGCGCAATTCCCGGGTATCTCTTTAAACTTGAATAAATGCAACAACCTACCGCTTACATTTAAATACGGAGAAACTATAAGTATACTCTACACTTTCTCCCCACCCCGTGTCCCTCCCCCTCAAAAAAAAAAAAAAGACAAAAGCACCGCGAGCCATATAAAGAAAAGCACTCTCGCGCTTCGCCGCAGCCGATTAATCACCCCGGCAGCTTTCGCACACCGGGTTCGTTAACCCACGACGCGGCAACGCGCGCGCGACACCTCTCCTCGCCCGGCTGTCCCTTTTTTTTTATTCTTACCTCCTTTTGCGAGCGCGCGGCAACATCCCGCGAACACGCGGCCTGCATAACAAGTATAATTCGAGCGGCGCGCGAGCCTAAGTAACAACGTCGACACTCGCCTCGTCCGAGACAAGATGCATCGCCGCTCGAGCCGCCGCTCGTTCCGCGTGGGAGGGGGGAGGAGGAAGCTTGGGAATTCGCGGGAGAGAGGCGCGATTGAATATCCGAGGACTCCGATATTAATTTCGTGCAATCTGCGAGGACGGATTGCCTGGTGCGTCGCACACCTGACCAGAAGTAATTGTTTATCGCATTTTTGAGCCACTCTGGTTTACCTCGCGATCGAGGAACTCATTACCCCGCGGACGAATATTAGTCATCGCTCGAGGGCGATACACGTCTTATTAATTATCTAAATTAGCCAGATCGAATTAGTCGGCACAATGGCGCGCTGCTTCTCGCAACGTGAATATCCGTCGACTTTCCCGGCGCGACGAGCGACCGGGTATGACTTACGAGCGGATTCTCGGCGCGCGCATCGTCGCTAATGGATTTCCACGCGCGCGCGCGGGACGGAAAAAGGCCCCTTTGTCGATTCAATCGCCGGACATTAGCCCCGCGCGCGCGGGGGGGAGACGTGTAAACAGCGCGGCGGAGCGTCGTAGATTACAATTACGCGCACGTGGGAGGATCGCGGCCGAGTAAATCTACGCCGGTGGCTTGTCGCGATGAAAGTCTCCCGCGGCGATGGACTTTTTTTTCGGAGCGGACTCGGCTGAGTTAGGGGCTTTTCAGCAGAGGATGGGGTGTAATGACGCCGATTATAAGCTTGCGTGGAAATGATAAATTGCGTTTGTTGCGAAATGTTTTTGGGAAAAGTTGCTGAAATTAAAAAAGAGTATTAAATACGAGAGAATATACCTGAAATTGGTAGCCGAAGTAAAACTTGAATTACGCGAGCGTCGGTTACGTATTAAATATTAAAAAAAATAACGCAGTAATTTAAGAATTTTGTGTTCAATAAGTACATCGCATAAAAATACAGTTAACCATCATTAGCCAATAACAATCACTTAACTGAACCAATGGAAAGACGCGCCATCCCGCGGTAACCCGATCGCTCGGAAATTTCGGCTCTTCGATATCCTCTCCCATCGACCTCGAGCAGCCATCACCCCGTAATTGCCGGCCTCTCGCCTCATTACAAATTTACCGGCGCGCCTTCCTCGCTCGCTCGAAGCAAAACCAAAAGAATCCCCCCGAAGCCCCGTTGTTCCGCCGCGCGCGCGCGAAAAATACCGGCGCGTACGCGCGTAATTCGTAATTCGCCGCGCCGTGGTTTAACTTATGCGCGCGCGCTCTCCTCGTTACCGGAGAAAGTGAACCGATTGGTCACCGATCCACTCTGTACCACCGGTTGGGAAAAACGACGCGCGCGAGATATGCATCGGCCGCGAATACGTAATCGCTCGGGAAACGGCCGCCGCCGCCGAGGCAGGAAAAAACGAGCGCTTGTTTATAATAGCCGAAGCCGCGGGTATTGGTGGAAGGGTATACTAGTCGGGAGAAACGTTCGTTGGGAGCGCGTTTGGCATTTTTAGCCGATTGCCACGCCGACGTAGAATGAAACGGAAAGAGAATACCGGCTGGTGTAATAGAGAGCTTGATTATTTGTGAGATCGGACTTTGAGACTTGGAAAATTGCTTTACGCGCCGATTGTAGGATTACCTATGCAATTGCGGTGCTTTCCAGATTTTAAAAACAAATTCAATTTAATCGCCCAATTCGTACCGAGACACAGTCGGCTGCACTTTTACAAGAGCACACCGTAAAAAACAAAAAATAACAAAAAAAAAAGAAGGGAGAGAGCCGCCGGGAGAAGCGCGCGGCCTCGATCTCCTTTTTCGGAGCTCCCAAGACACGGGAGAAGTGAATTACCGAGAGCATTGTTATACACGCGGCGGCGGCGGCGGCGGCATGATTTACGTCCGGGCTCTCGGAGCTCGAATTTGATGCAATCCGAGCCTCCTCTCCGTTCTTTCCCCACCCCCGCGCGCGCTTTTTCGGGCCCTCCTTCTTTCCTTCCTTCGGGCCTGTTTTGTCTCTCGAGGTAACTCGAGGGCCGCGAGCGCAGGAGGGTTTATATGCGGGTGATGCCGTAAGAAACCAGATTCGCAGGAATTCGTCCGTCCTGTTGTTCCGTGAGGTGGTGTGCACTTTCGAAGCGGCGGGTCGCGGCTAAATTTTCAATTCGTCGCGCGTCGCAAAAAAAAAGTCTCAAAACTCTATTTGACTTTTCGAAATTTCTCCGCGGACGACTCTTATATATAGTATATTTTGAAACCGCAAACTCGACGCTCGCATTCCCGAGTCACCTAAATCATGCGTGCGCAGGGCTGCAGAAAAAGGCGCGCATTGTCGCGGCGCGAAACGCGAGATGCAGTCGGTCCCGCAAAAGAAGGAGTAACGATCGGCAGCGCGTAAAATTGTGACCAGGTCGCGCGCGCGCGCCTTCGCCCCGTAAATATCGCCCCGAGAGAGGCTCGGGTTACACCTTCGCCCGCCGCGGTTATTGCGCTAATTCAGCGCGGGAAAGCAGCAGTCGGACGCACACCGTTAGTTTAATAACGCTGAGGGAAAAGGTTGCTTTTTAGCGATCGCGGGAGTTATTAGTACCGCGAGGCGGAGGCTCTTGACGACGCGGCACCACTGATTGATTATTTTAGAGAGGATATTATACACATCGACTGGAACGATTTAGCTTTAATTTAAAAAAATGTATATACCCAGCCCCATTTGCTACACCTCTGCAGCGTTTAATTTCACCTGCCTCTCCGCTTCGCTTTACGGCAGCGGCGCGCATCTCTGCAACAATTACCCTCCTCTCTCTCTCTCTCTCACTCGAAAAAGTCGCCTCCATAAAGCACACATCGCCCGTCCTGGAAACTATATCACGCGATGCCCCTTACGAAAAAAAGCCCCTCACTTCACACAGGCGCAGAGAGAGACGCGCACGAACACTCGGCCGGACTCGAGTGCGGAGAGCGGCGGTGGCCGGCCAGGGGGGTAATTGCTCGAGCCGCTTTATATTACACAGCGAGAGGGGAACCTCGGCTGCCGTCTTCGCAATAATAAGGCAGGATAGCATAATAATGAAAATCGGCCGCGTCCGGCAGAAAACCTGCGAGCGGCCAAGATGGCGCGCGGCCCGAGCTCTCTCTCTCTCTCTCTCTCTCCGGCCTGACGAAATTTGCGGAATTGAGTATTAAGCGCGATGACCATTAGGCCCGATTGCCGATTAGAACGGCGCGTAAAGCGCCCGCCGCCGCTGTCAATGCCGTAATGGCGGTTGCTTTTACGTAACTGAGATTTTCGATCTCGGCTTCGCGATATTCGAGCGAATCGTAACGGAGATGTGGAAGGAAGCAGTCGCGAGGTGTACCGTTCCTCATAAAGTGCGTAAAAACAGTCAGCGTTTGCCGCAGAATCCAGTTTGCCGCGTCGAAAAAGCAGTCTTTGTCATCCGCCGCATTTCCGCCGTACTTTGTACACTCGTGCCGATCGAAAATTTTGCTGATCGACCATCGACTGTCCAGTTATTCAGGTCAATCATCGAGAGCGATTCTGAAAAAAAAACCATAATTTAAGCTTCCCCTCGGAGAGCAGCTTTTATATAACGCAATCTCGTCACTCGCAGCGCGCGATCTTTGTATAAAACTAATACATTTTCCTCAAACACGGCTACCGCAATCTCTACATACTTCTTATCCAGCGGGAAAAAGAAGCCCCGCCGACCTTTTCAAAACAAAAGTCCCAATCGCTTCCGCGAAGTCACGACGCTCCGTATAATTACCCGATCGATCCGTCGCAATTAGCGCCGGGCGACATTCATCGGGCTCTAATTAGCGATAATCGCCGATGACGCTTAACGGTTCCTTCGCTCGCGTTTTTCTACCTTCAAAAATCTTGCCGGCGAGTGCCCCCCTTCCTTCTCCCGGTCGTTAATGACAGACCGGCGCAACAGAGTTTACTGTGAGAAAAGGCTCTTTTCGCGAAAGCCCGATATTATTACGCTTTCTCCCGTAACGTTTTACGCTCGTTTTAATAATCATGAGAAGAGAGCCGTTTCGGCTCTTGTTTTATTGGCAGTTTAATTGTTATGGAGATCAGAGATATTTTTAGCCTTTTCTTAGGCACTTTGTTTGACGATCAAGAACTAACGATTAGAGAGCATTTATCTGACCTTGGTTTTTTTAAATATTAATTGCCTTTACAGTAATGTCGACGAAAATTTATTACTTTTATCGCTCGGATTTACGTTCTCTTACCGTGAGAAAAATCATCGAGTCTCTCTAAAAATGTATATTCTCCGTTGATAACGTAAGATCCAACGCTAACCGTCACCCAATTTCACAGGTTTCACCGGCACGCAATGCGAGATCAACATAGACGAGTGCGCGGCCCATCCCTGCCTGAACGGCGGCGTCTGCACGGACCTGATAAACGGCTTCAAGTGCAAGTGCGCGGACGGGTTCGCGGGCGTCCACTGCCAGATCAACATCGACGACTGCGCCTCGTCGCCGTGCAGGAACGGCGGCACCTGCCACGACTCCATCGCCAAGTACACGTGCGAGTGCCCGCCCGGATTCACCGGGGCCTCCTGCGAGACCAACATCAACGACTGCCAGTCGAATCCCTGCCACAGCGGCACCTGCATCGACGGCGAGAACTCCTTCACCTGCAGCTGCTTCCCCGGCTTCACCGGCAACCTCTGCCAGACTCAGATCGACGAGTGCGCCAGCGATCCCTGCCTGTTCGGCGGCAAGTGCGAGGACAGGATCAACGGCTATCAGTGCATCTGCAGGCCCGGCACCTCGGGTAACAACTGCGAGATCAACGTCAACGAGTGCTACAGCAATCCCTGCAGGAACGGAGCGAGGTGTATCGATGGCATCAATAGGTAAGCTTTCCTTCGGCTTTTAAGGACTATTATTATATTCAATCTTCACGTTCGCGCTTTCTTCATTTTTGCCCCTTCTCAATCTCTCAACTCTCGCGAGAAAATGAAAATAAAAGAGAAAAAAAAATGTAACACCTAAAATCTATTTTCCAGATACTCCTGCGAATGCGAGCCAGGATTCACAGGTCAGCACTGCGAGACCGACATCAACGAGTGCGCCTCGAATCCGTGCGCGAACGGCGGCCGCTGCATCGACCTGATCAACGGGTTCCGGTGCGAGTGTCCCCGCGGCTACTACGACGCGCGCTGCCTGAGCGACGTGGACGAGTGCGCCTCGAATCCGTGCGTGAACGGCGGCACCTGCGAGGACGGCGTAAACCAGTTCATCTGCCACTGCCTGCCCGGCTACGGCGGCAAGCGCTGCGAGGCCGACATCGACGAGTGCGGCTCCAATCCCTGCCAGCACGGCGGCGCCTGCAAGGACAAGCTCGACGGCTACAGCTGCCAGTGCCTGGCCGGCTACGCGGGCATCAACTGCGAGACCAACATCGACGACTGCGCCAACAGCCCCTGCCAGAACGGAGGCTCCTGCATCGATCTCGTCAACGATTACAAGTGCGTCTGCGAGCTGCCCCACACTGGCAGAAATTGCGAGAATAAGCTGGATCCGTGCTCGCCGAACAAGTGAGTTTACTTATAATTAGTCTTTTATTATGTGATATTTCTTGTCTGAAAATTCTGGATGCTAATGGAATGTATGTTCTTATTGCAGATGCTTACACGGAGCAAAATGTTCGCCGTCGTCGAACTTCCTGGACTTTGCTTGCACCTGTACTGTTGGATATACTGGACGACTCTGCGACGAAGATGTAGACGAATGTATTATGACATCTCCGTGCCGGAACGGTGCTACTTGCCGCAATACTAATGGTTCCTATCACTGCGTCTGTGCCAAGGGTTATGAAGGCCGTGACTGTATTATTAACACCGATGACTGCGCTTCATGTAAGTTTTAAACTTAAAAGATCGTTTGCTTGGTTTAATCACCTTTAAAAATTTGGGATTGAAACCTATAAATGATTGTTTACATTTCAGATCCCTGCCAGAACGGTGGTACCTGTTTGGACGGCATCGGCGACTACACTTGTCTCTGCGTGGACGGTTTCAGTGGCAAGCACTGCGAGGTGGATGTCGACGAGTGTCTCTCTTCGCCATGTCAGAACGGCGCCATCTGTAAGGAATATGTCAACTCGTACACGTGTCAATGTAAGAACGGCTTCTCCGGCATCAACTGTCAGACCAACGACGAAGACTGTACGGACTCCTCGTGCATGAATGGCGGCACCTGCATCGACGGCATCAACAACTACACCTGCGTATGCCGTCCCGGCTACACAGGCTCCAACTGTCAGTACAGAATCAACGAGTGCGATAGCAATCCTTGCCAAAACGGCGCTACCTGCCATGATCACGTCCAGTACTATACGTGCCACTGCCCCTATGGATTTACGGGCGAGCGGTGCGAGAGCTACGTGGACTGGTGTGCAGAATCGCCGTGCGAGAACCAAGCTACTTGCGTGCAGCACAGGAACAAGTACGAGTGCAAATGCTCGCCGGGATGGACAGGCAAGGTCTGCGACGTAGAGATGGTGTCCTGCAAAGATGCAGCGCTGCGTAAGGGAGTGCCGGAAAGGAAGCTGTGTAACAACGGTACTTGCAAAGACATCGGCAATAGTCACACTTGTATTTGTAACGAGGGATACACAGGAAGCTACTGCCAAACGGAAATTAACGAGTGTGACTCTGCTCCTTGTCAGAATGGTGCCACTTGCAGAGACCTTGTAGGCTCGTATCAGTGCGACTGTACCAAGGGTTTCCAGGGTCAGAACTGCGAGCACAATGTCGACGATTGCAGCCTGAATCCGTGTCAGAACGGCGGTACTTGTCACGATTTAATCAGCAATTTCAGCTGCTCCTGCCCACCGGGTACCCTCGGTTACATCTGCGAAGTGAACATTGATGACTGCGTGGTTGATGCTTGCCATAACAACGGTACCTGTGTCGACAAAGTTGGTGGCTTCGAGTGCAAATGTCCGCCGGGCTTCGTTGGTCCCAGATGCGAAGGTGACATCAATGAGTGTTTGTCCAACCCTTGTGCCATGCCTGGAACGCAAGACTGTGTGCAGCTTGTCAACAACTACCACTGCAACTGCAAAGCCGGTTACATGGGTCGCCACTGCGAGGTCGAGGTTAACTTCTGCGACAGTTCACCCTGCCAGAACGGTGGCGTCTGCACTGCTGAAAAGGCTGGCCACACTTGCATCTGCCCCAGCGACTATTACGGACACAACTGCGAGTTCTCCGGATCGTACTGCGACACCGAACCTTGCTTGAATGGCGGCACGTGCAGAGTTACGGACACTAGCATAGGCTATAGATGCCACTGCCCACCAGGCACTGCCGGAACGCACTGTGAGATCGACGCCAGGGATGAATGTCTGAGCAATCCGTGCCAGCAGCCTGAAGCCATGTGCGAGAACCTGCTCGGAGATTACGCCTGCTACTGTCCACCCAAGTGGACCGGCAAGAACTGTGAGATCTACGATCCAAACTACAGAGGTGGTGTTTTCGGCAGAAGAAAGCCTAACGGACCAAACATCATGAATGCCTATGACCTGGATCTCGAGAGGGAGAAGAAAAAGTGTATTGAAAACAGGTGCGAAGAAAAGTCCGGTAACCACAGGTGTGACGAGGAATGCAATCGGTACGCTTGCAATTTCGATGGCAACGACTGCTCACTGGGTATCAACCCCTGGAGAAACTGCACGGCGCCTATTAACTGCTGGGATGTGTTCATGAATGGAGTTTGCGACGAAGTTTGTAACAATGCTCAATGTTTGTTTGACGGAAGAGACTGCGAAAAGAGGCTTGAACCTTGCAAGTGAGTATCCTTATCTATTACACTTTAAATTGTTATTTAATATAACTTTTATTTGTGCTTCAAAACTAAACAAAATCTTTCAATTTTTAGTCCAATCTACGATGCCTACTGTCGCAAACACTACGCCAACGGCTACTGCGATTACGGATGTAACAATGAAGAATGTAATTGGGACGGTCTCGATTGTGATCGCGAGCCACCGTCACTAGCCGAAGGTGTCATCTCAGTGGTGGTGCGCATGGACATGCAAACTTTCCGTCAAAATCTTGTCGGATTCCTGCGTGACATGGGTCACGAACTGCGTACAACACTCAGGGTCAAACAAGACGAGCTTGGACAGGACATGATCTTTCCGTGGAAGCGCGATCGTGAACCACCGATACAGACGAATTTCTTCGGTAGACCGACCAGCATCTACACGGATAAGCAAACTGGCATTGTGGCTTACCTGGAAATCGACAACCGCAAGTGTACGACTATTCAAGGAGCAGTCTGCTTCCCGACAGCCAACGAAGCAGCAGAGTATCTCGCAGCTACAGCTTCCAAGCACTCTTTGTCTCGGAACTTCCCCATCGAGAAGGTCGAGAGTGTCGTCGAACCAAATCTGGACTACCCTGACACACCCACCAACTACAAGTATGTGTTCATCGGCGCGGTAATTGTTATCCTTATAGCCACTCTCGTGGGTGTCTTGGTCACTGCTCAACGTCGCCACCCGGGCAAAATCACAACCTGGTTCCCCGATGGTTTCATCCGTACCTCCGGTGGTAGCGTACAGCGCCGACGTTCGCGTCGTCGCGGACCCGATGGCCAAGAGATGCGCAATCTCAACAAACAGCCGCCGGGCAGCAACTGCATGGACTTGGACGTGGGCAACGGTCGAGCGCCTCAGTGGTCCGACGACGAGTCAGACCTGCCACCGTCCAAGAGAATGCGTGCTATCGAGCCTGGTTACGCCAGTGATCACACGGTCGTCACGGATTACGAAGAGGCTGAACCTCGAATGTGGACGCAGCAGCATCTCGACGCTGCCGAGATTCATAATAGGCCAGAAGCAGGAGTGCTGACACCTCCTAGTCTGGAGCATGGACAAGATGTAGATGCCAGGGGACCCTGCGGCATGACGCCGCTTATGGTCGCTGCAGTCAGAGGTGGAGGTCTAGACACAGGCGAAGAAGAGGATGAAAGCGATGGCACCGCTGCCGTTATCGCTGATCTCGTCGCCCAAGGAGCCGACCTCAATGCCACAACGGATAAGACCGGAGAAACGTCGCTGCACCTCGCTGCAAGGTACTTTAAAATTTTTCCTCAAATATTTTGTAAGAATAATAATTTAAATAATAAAAAACACATTTTAAACAAATATCTTGTCAAATTTCAGGTATGCTCGCGCAGACGCTTCAAAGAGGCTGTTAGACGCCGGTGCTGATGCCAACTGGCAAGACAACACTGGTCGCACACCTCTGCACTCAGCCGTGGCTGCCGATGCCATGGGCGTCTTCCAGATCTTGTTGCGCAACCGCGCTACCAATCTGAACGCCCGCATGCACGATGGTACGACGCCGCTGATCCTGGCAGCCCGTCTCGCCACCGAAGGCATGGTCGAGCTCCTCATAAACGCCGACGCGGACATTAACGCAGCCGACAACAGTGGCAAGACAGCCCTGCACTGGGCCGCCGCTGTTAACAATGTCGACGCGGTGAACATTCTCTTGGTCCACGGCGCGAATAGAGACGCGCAGGACGACAAGGATGAGACGCCTCTGTTCCTGGCTGCGAGGGAAGGTAGCTACGAAGCGTGCAAGGCACTGCTTGACACCTTCGCCAACCGGGAAATCACGGATCACATGGACAGATTGCCCAGAGACGTGGCCAGCGAGCGGCTTCACCATGACATCGTCAGACTGTTGGATGAGCATGTGCCGAGGTCGCCGCAGATGGTATCCGTCATACCCAACGGCCCACTCATGGGTAAGTTTGCCTGTAAATATGCCTTTCATTATCTAAAAGCCCACTTCAGTGCTTAAGAATCGATGTAATATGAATTTTGATTTAATTACAGGCTCGCCAAATCACCCGCAACTTATATCGCACCCGACGGTAATCGGCAACCCGCCGAAACAGTCGAAATCAAAGAAGCGCCCAAAAGCAGGTTCTGGCAATCCGAACAGTCCGGAGTCGGAAAACGGCGGCGCGGCCTCGGTCCGGCGAAAACCCTCGGTAAAAAAGCAACCGCCAGCAAAGCGCGGTGCTCAGCCGAATCCCAATCAGGAGCTGCCTCAAGGAGCGGAGGGAGCCGAGGGCAATCTGCCCAGTCCTTACGATAGCGCAAGCCTGTATAGCAACGCACTGCCACCTCTAGTAGGAGCTACACCGACACACACACAAACGACGACAGCGGCCGCTGCGGTGGCGGCTCAAGCGGCTGCGATGGCCGCAGCGGCAGCAGCTCAGGCTGCCAAACAACCACCTCCATACGAGGATTGCATAAAAAGCCAGACGCTACAGCAGCAGCAAAAGTAAGGATTGATTTTCAAAAAATTTGTTGTTAAATTAAAGATTAATTAAATATTGACATAAACTAATAATTGTTTTCTATATTGCAGCCTACAACAGCAATTGTTGAACCATTTGACGGGAGACGGCTTCACGAGTTATGGCATGCCGAATTTTCACGAGCAGCTGCTGGCCGCGCAGCATCCGCAGCAGCGCCAGCAGTCCAACGGCACGGCCCCAAGCATGGTCGTAAACACGCTCTCACCGCCCTACAGTAACCAATCGCCACCGCACTCCGTCCAGTCCAACATGACGTTGTCGCCGCAGGCAAGTTACATGGGTTCGCCATCACCGGCCAAGAGCAGACCATCGTTGCCGACTTCGCCGACCCACATAGCGGCGATGAGGCAGGCGACGCATCAAAAACACGGCGGCATGCCACCGGCGGGGTTTGACTTCGACTTGCCCTATCCACAGCAGCAGATGCAGCCGAGCCAGCAGCAGCAGCAACAGCAGCAACAGTTTCAGCATCAGCAGCAGCAGAGTACGCAACAGCAGCAGCAGCAACCTCAGTACTATCAGTACTTGACGCCACCGTCGCATCATTCGGGTCCGGATGTGACGCCTCAGCACCTCATGCAAGCGCCAGAAAGTTTTCCGACCCCATCGCCTGACAGCCCGGGCCACTGGTCGTCGAGTTCGCCACACTCCAACAGCGACTGGTCCGAGTGTATCTCGCCCCAGAACGCCCACCAAAGCAATAAGGGATCCGAAGCTATATATATTTGAGATTTTGTAGCTCCTTATCCTATATGAACGGCTCACACGGAGAGGAATTCGTTACATAAATGGCGCGCATTTACTATTTTAATATGGTTTTTTATTGTGTGGTGTACGTAACGCTCAGGAGTAATTTTAGTAGCAATTTGTGCGCTTTTAGCAGTTTGTGCTAAAAGAAATATATGTATGCCACGCTTTGAGAATAACAAAGGTTCTGTCAAAAAATAACCGTGCAGGAAATGCTTCAGATCCGTGCTTGAAATAGCACAAAACAACGGTATAGTTTTTTCTTAATAATTTTATTGACAATTTTTGATATTAAGACATAATAAATTAATAAGTGTTTAGCTAATATCAAAATGATACTTGTATATATTATAATATAAAAAAAATATTTTAATTCTATATGCGTATTTATAAAATTATCATATTAAATATCAATATCTTTCAATGCACCTAATAATTTCTTATTTATGCACAATACTTTTACCGTTGTTTGCTTAAGACTTGTAGTGTTTTAGCACAGGTCTGAGCTAATCTTTTACGGCTGTGAAAATCCGTTTTTTAACAGAATCTTTATTGGTCTCCTACAGAGTGGCGTACAAACTCGTTTAGTACAGAAAGTTGCCGAACTAAAAGTACACAGGATTGTATTCAGAAGACAGTAAAGAGAATGCTTTACCTATCAAAGCTGTTTCCGCAACGATTTTATCTCCGTGTATTTTTGCATGGACAGAGAGACACGTTTCTCTTATTTTTATATAATATAAAGCGGGGAACCTGTGATTATTATTTTTTGAAGAACGATAAGAAATGCATAGGAGTTACGTTTAGTGGAAATTGTCCGGCTGTCCTCTCTGTCTCTCTTTCCTCGAATGATTCGTACATACGACGGTGCTATGTATGCCACCGGTGAATTTCGCGAATACACAGACACGTTGTGCTCGTTTTTTCCACGAGAACGAGAGGCAGTGAGGCAGTTTCCACTCTAAAAGATGATTATAATAAATTAAGAGGAAGCAGTGATTTATACATATGCATGAATGTATGTATGATATGCATAGAAACGCTCGCTTCGCTCATACGTGGAGACTGCCCCAAGCGTGGTGAAGGATAGCACGGCAGATTGTTGATATTCGGTGCCTTAGAATAAAAAAAAATACTAAGAGTATAGTCGTCCAGTTAAGTTAAGCTAGAATTATGCTCCAATAATTATTATTATTAATATTATTATTATATTATATTATATTATAACAAAACTTGTTATTCCTTGTAACTTGTAAAAAGTACTGAGTTTAATTCGTAATGATTATTGTATAAGTAAAGTAAGTTTACTGTAGTCCTATTACAACCCCGCTCCTATATATACGATCCCTATCTGTATTTTTATAAGTTATGTCTCTTTATAGATGTAATAAATAAAGATAATTCTAACATTCATTTGATAGGGTTGTTGTTCTGTTCTACTGTGCTATGCTTCCGCGTTTTTTTATTTCTTATATGATAAGCATAGGTACTTCTAGTTAAATAAAGAATAAAAATAAAATTTTAAGATAAAGTGGCTTTTATCATTTATTGCTTACCTTTTACTCATTACGTAAATCTTTGGTTTTCAATATTATCAAAAACATTAGTTGAAATCACTTACATTCTAGAAAACTTTTAACAAAATATATAACTAAGAAGAATGAAATTTAATCAAATTAAAATTACACATAAATGTAGAATAATTTATATACATAACATTAAATACAAAAGATCATACATATAATAATTTTTTTTACAAAAATAAAAAAACACATTCAATGAATCTTTAAATTAATAAAAAATATAAGTTACATGCTTAATCACTTCGATACTTAAAAATGGTTAACAGCACATCTGGATCATATTCAATTTCATCATCGATTTTCTTGATAATACGTTTCAATTCATTAGCAATACCTTGCAAACGATTCATATTTATTTTTTTAAGCATATTATCCTGAGGATGCCAGAAATTAAAAAGTACTCCATTTTCAAACACTTGTTGAAGTCTTTTCAGCATCTGTATTTGAGAAAAAAAAACATTTCTTTTTTATTTGTTTGTGTGTTTCATTTTTACTGCAGTACAATAGATTGTGAAATCCTTACGTAAATAAAAATACAAGTTCTGGATTGGCGTTCATAAAGACTTTTAAAATTTGTATATTTTTCTTGTGGCCCTTCCAACTCTTGCAGAAATAGAGTTTCTATAAAGTAACTTTTCACGTCATCCCAATTTTGAATATCTCTAAATTTCTAAGAAACGTTACACATGAATTAGTTGATTCATAAAGTAAAGTATATTAATAACCGATTTCTCACAATTAAATATGTGTTAAAAGTATCTATTTCATAAATTCAGAGGTATTTTCACATCTTTCGACGTTCATCTTTGTTATTCAGGAGGGAATTCATAGAGAGGAAAAATCTCTTACGATTTAGAAGTTTTCGTAGCGCCAGGTGTAATATTACGCTGGATCGTACAAATTTCTTTTTATGCAAATTAAAAAAAAAACGAAAAAAACCAAATTCACAAAGAATCTTCACAAAAGCTGGTTGCTCGATGTTTAATAATAATTATGATAGTAGACTCAGATTCTCGATCGGAAGTTTTAGATTCATAAAAAGATTAAAAATGTGCAAAATAAAACCTCTTCACTAAGTTTTTTACGAAGTAGGTAATAAATAATTATTTAATTTTTATAAAATCTTCATCGCTCACCTTTGCCATTCTTATAATTGGTTTAATTTGTCCTTTTAAGATCCTTTTCCCATCTTCGTAAAAGTCAGGCCTCCATAAGGTCTCCGGCAAAGAACGTACTTTATTGTGCATTGGTTTTGCAACAACAGTCCATTTCTGCATGAAAATTAGTTTTATTTTTCCATTTGTTTAGAAAAAATGTTATTAATTGAATTTATTAGAAGTTATTTGAATATACTTTATAATTGACACTGTAATATTAACAAGTTAATTGTAAGCTTATAACGCTTACAAAAGCAATACGTTTTAAATGTGTACCGATTTAATTTTTAAATCAATTATGTATTATTGTGGTTCTAGGACGTTTTGTCGAAAACCATTTGATCGACGGACTTTTTGTCGAAGAACTTTTGTCGAAAGGACGTTTGGTCGAAAATCTTTTTGTCGAACGGACGTTTGGTCGAAAACCTTTTGATCGAAAACCTTTTTGTCGAATGGTTTTTTTGTCGAATGGACATTTGATCGAAAAATTTACATATATATATTTTCGACAAAACATCCATTCGACAAAAAAACCATTCGACAAAAAGGTTTTTAACCAAACGTCCTTTCGACCAAAACGTTTTCGATCATACGTCCTTTCGACCAAAAGGTTTTCGACCAAAAGTCCTTTCAATCAAAAAATTTTCGACCAAACGTCCGTCGTCCAAAATTCCTTCGATCAAACAGTTTCGACAAAACATCCTAGAACCATTATTGTAAACAATGTATCGATATAAGTGTATATAAAAAAAATTAATAAATATTCATTATTGTATCATAAACATTTGTTCACATTATTTATTTTAAAACAGTTAATTTCTAATGACAGCATAAAAAAACGTTAAAATCGAATGTTACGAAAAAGTTACCTTTGTCTCGGATGGCCTGAATCCAGGTAAATTTTTGTCAGTAAATTTTAGACAAGGCACAAGATCAAATGATATCATCTCACTCTCTGCAGCATTTTTTGCTCTAATTTCAAGTGTGAAAGCCGGATTGTTTTGTGTAAACTTAATCTAAAATAAATTAAATTTATATTCGTACGGAGTAGAGAAAATTTTAAATAAAATATTTTAATAAAAATTAGTTAAAATTACAGTGTATACTTTTTTACGGGATTTAATCTCGTAACCATCATTTACCATCAGAGTGTTCAGCGTTTTCATAAGTACACTATGTATCCAATACCGAAATTTATTTTGGTTGAGATAATTATTCGTTGTTAGGATTTTTCTCCAAATGGATTTATTTCTGTAATGAGTAAAACATTTTCAAGGTAGACAATTTTTACAAATAATTCTGGTGGTTAAAAGGCTTATGATCACTACTTGCTTACCGATTTAGGTATCGCTTTCGTTTATTCACACGCAATTTTACGTATCCAGGTTCGCAATTGAGAGTAGTTACCTGAGAAAAGTTACGATTGCCTAAATTATTTTTGTAGCATTGCGCAAACATTAAATTAAAACAATGTAATAAAAGTTTATTAATTTGATCAAATTTTCCGAGCTGAAAACATCTATGGATAATAAAATACAAGTTGTTTTATTATATATTGTATTAATATTAATAAAACACTCTTAATCTTAAACTATCATTCTTAAACTAATAAATATTTTTATTTAATTTTTACATTTGACGTATAGAAATTAAATAAACCATATCGAAAAATTTGTAAATCAATATGCAACTATTTACACAAACAATTCTAAGTTTACGTTTTATTTATTATGTAGTTAAAATTGAAACAAAATAATATATTACCTGCAAATACTTATATTTGATGGGTAGTTTTATCCACAATAATAAATCGTATTCGTTAGGTTTGCTAACTTTAAGTCCCTTATAAAAACTTCCTCTAAATAATATTTTTATAAATAATTTTTTAAAAAGAGCGTCTTCCTTCATTTTTTCAATTATTTTATCTAAAATTATCTATGTAATTATTTATTTAAAAATAAATAAAAAATAAACAAGAAACAAAACTTTCATTGTAAGTCAAAAGGGCTTTTCTAAATTAAAGACATACGTACGTTTTGAAGAACAAAATTGCTCAACTTCACGCTCTGCTTTTTAATAGACACGACTTGCTTTGTTAAAATAATAAAGCTTTTGTCGTCTCTGTACTTTATTTTATCCATTTCCGTTTGAAAATCAACCTATTTTAAAATAGAAAATATACAATCTATCCTTCATAAGGAATATTAAAAAATTAAAATACCTTTACCTCAGGGGTCATTTTGAAGAAAGTAATAGAAACTTCTTAAAAGTTAATTTGTAAGTAAATTCGTTTATTAAATAAACCTAAAAAGGATAGAAAGTCAGATGTATATAATATTACTTAACCTTTACAGGACCGGTAGCTACTATAGTAGCTTTAAAATGTTTCATCTAAAATCAGAGTCAAAATAAGTTTCTTTTATTATTTTAGGACTTTGATTATGAAGGGATATTTTTTAGATGTTTTGCATTCTAAATGTTCATGTTCGATAAGATTTTGTATTTCTGTATTATATTATTACATTATTTATTCAATATTGGATCCGTTATTTTGTATTTCAAAAAATTGATATCGGATTCATGATCAGCGACCTCAAAACCAAATATACAATCCTGCTTTTGACGAAAAAATGATATTTATTGAAATACTTTTCGTTCAGGACCGGAAGCCACTACAGTGGCGTCGGAGGGTGATAGCTTTTTTTAACAATGACGCTAATGAAAAAGTTTTAGTATTGAAAACAAAAAAATCGATAAACAATGGCCGTGCAATCCTGTAAAGGTTAAAATTTTATTTTTACTTGAATACTTTAATTTAATTAAATACTTTTATCAAATCTAGTTTATTTTGCATATTTTTTACAAACAAATAAATTTAACATCTGTAAAAAAGAGTGTTCGATTAAATAGAAATGTTTCAAAGTTGATGCAGTACTTGATTTAAGGAACTGATTAAATTCTAAAAACAAAAGCCTTGCTACAAGTACAGCCTGTAATAAAACCGAGATATTTTTTGTTTAGTTAACATAAATTAATAAATATAAAAAAATAAATCTTAGAGATACTAAATTTCTTTTGATTTTGAAGATTTATCATTTATCGCCGCGGATCAAATCAGCAGACAAATGCAAACGTTTTTCAAAAAAGAAAATAACATTTTAAAAATTATATGCTATTAATATAGTTTAACGTGATTATAAAACAGAAGACGTTGCCTTGCCTTCATTAATCATATAATCATACAATAAATTTTCAAAAACGAGATATTCAAAAAAGTTTTTCCAATCATCTCATTGATGGCTTAAAAAACTTAAATAAATTTTAATACTTACGCAAATCTCGTCAGCTTTCTCGCGTCTAAATAAAATGAAATGAAATAAACAAAAGACGTCTGTAAGAGCTGGAGAGATCCGTTCAAGCGCTCTCTGACTGTAGAAGCTGCTTTGTAGTCATTTGTCACTGACTGATTGTGATTGTGTGTAGTTTTTGAGCAGAGTGAATGACTGGCGAGGAGGGGGGACACTGCGCTACTTGAATATCAAAGAATATTCATGTGATTGGCGTGGCTCGGGTATGATAATTTATGCGGTTTTAGTTAAGCTTTTACTTTTAGCTTTTGCTGTGTTCTGGTGCGTTCTATTTTAGGCGGTGAACAACAAAAATTTTTATTGATAAAATGCAACGATTAAAACTTTTTAAGTTTTTGCCTTTATTTATTGTAAAATATCAAAATGGTTTCAAACAGTTGAACTTGTATTTACCTTACGTAGAAAACTAAATTGCATTTATTTAATTATTTTTTTTTTTTCTTTTGAAAATTTTATTAATATTACTTACTATATGAAGATGTACAAAATTTAACTACTATGGCACGTAATTATGAATTAGTGGATGATAAACTTGAAAAATACAAAAAACATTTTTACGTAAGATACCAATGTACAGTTAAAGCACGTGCATAACTTTAAAAATACTTAAGTATTTTGAAACATAAGTAAAAATAATCTGCAAATTAGTCTTTTTCTGTCGCAGTGCCTCTCTTAACAAGCAAGTTATTAAATATTGCATTCATATTTAAGTCAGGATTAGATGATTGTCAATGATAAAATTGTGAAACTTTTTGATATTAATTTTTAACATTTTTAAAATATTCTTTTAAAGCTGTTGGTTTATCATTCACTTCATTAATAATGTCTTCCAATTCACCAGCAATGATCTTTAAACGCATTGGTCTATTTGTAACAATTTTTTCGAGTAAATTGTGCCCAGAGTGCCAGTAATTTTTTAGTTTTCCACTTTCAATGACTTGCCGCAGTCTTCTAATCATCTAAATATGAAAAGTATATTTAAGAATGAATTTTTTTGGACCTTTGTAGTGCGTAATTAAAACTGTAATTAAAACAATATGTATTCTTACGTAAACAAAGATATTCATTCTGGATGCTCCACGATAATTGTTTTCAAATACTGGGTTGTCCAGCTCGTGGTAAAACAGAGTTTCTATAAAGTAACTTTTTATGTCAGTCCAATTTTGAGTATCTCGCAGTTTCTGAAAAGGTGATCTTATATTAAAATAAGAATTCTATTTATTTATACGAGTGTAAAATTTAAAAATGTTTACTGCTTACTTTTACCATTCTTATGATTGGTTTTAAATGTCCGTTGAGATTTAGAATTTTCTTCTCGTCTTCATAAAAACTCGGTCTCCACAAAATTTCTGGAGAACGCTTAACTTCATGATGCATTGGTTTGGCAACCACCGTCCATTCCTGTTTAAATTTTAATAAAATCGTCAGTCGCTTTAATTGCAAAAATTGAAAACAAGCAGGAAGATACGTTAACCTTCTACAATTATTTGTTAAATTTAAGTTTGTGTTGAAAAAAATAGATAAAAAAGAAATATCTTTCATTACAGTTTCTTAACTAACAACCACTGGTTTTCTTTATTTTCATATCATAAAGGAGGTTCATGTTTCTTTAGTTTTATATATGACTTACATTTTTCTCGGATAGTTTGAACGTGTCCAAAGGCTTGTCTTTAAATTGCAAGCTCGGTACGAGATCAAAAGATATAATTTCACTGTCGGCAGCGTTCTTTGCCTTCACTTCAAGCGTGAAAGCAGGATTACTTTGTTTAAATTTGATCTAAAATTAAATAGTACATCATTCTGTAGAAAGAAACTACAAAAAATACAAAGAGCAGTATTGAACCTTACAATGTACATGTTCCGTTTAGTTTTGATCGCATAACCATCACTTGAATCTGTGTAGTGGTTCAGCGAATTTAGAGCTCGAACAAGGATACCGTGAACCCATTCTCTGAACTTATTCTGGTCAAGATAGTCATCGTCGGTTAACATTTTAGACCAAATAAACTCATTTCTACAAAACAAAAGATCTTAAGTGAATTTTCAGTTTTGCTGCATTTGAAAACAGATTAGTAAATAATTAATTATAACTAGTCTACGGAAAAAACTGCGATTTAAACTGACGTTTTTGAAAAAGGTTCTTGATAGCTACACGTCGAGTAGTTCAACAATTCATCAATGAATTGTATCTTTAATTATAAATGAGTTGTACTTAACAGTTTTAGATTTATTAATCTTGTGTTTACTACCTTTAAACCATCTATAAAGTAATCTTTTATTACCGGTCTATAAAGGGTTGAGTAATACGAAGTTTTACAGATCCAGGTTTGCAGTTTGTTTCGGCCTGAAAGTAATGCAAAGTAAAAATCATATTTTAAATATGAGTAATTATAAAACGTCCTTTACACGTATTTTGCATTGCCTTTCACGTGAATTCTTCTTTTATATTTTAATAATCGAATAGTGACAATATTTACACGATTTATTTTTATACTGAATCAAATAATAATTCTTACTTTTATGAATGCATAGTCAATTGGTAATTTTATCAATAAAAGTATATCGTATTCATCGGGTTTGCTAACTTTCAGTCGTTTCGTAACACTTCCTCTCAACAAAGTAGCTTCAAAATAGGCTCCATAATTTTCATCTTGAAGGGTCATTTCAGGTACAATACGATCTAATATTATCTGTATTTAAATACAAGTTTTAATTGACAAAGTGCTTTTGTATAATATTAAATAAACATATTCTATAAACGAATTCAGAATAAACCGAAAATCTCTAAAAATGTTAGCCTGATTTAAAAAATATATTGCCAATAAATAATAAACATGATTAGTATTAAACAATTTCAGTTTTTGAGTAAAAGAATTAATTATATTAAAAATTTATTAATGTTTAAAATAGAACGTACTTTTTTAAGAATACTATCATTCAGCTTCTTTTTGTTCTCACTTATTGATACGAATTTCTTTGATATATATTGATAAGTTTCATCGTTTTTAAACTTTTTATTATACAGTTCCTTTGCAGCATCCATCTATAGTAAAATATAAAATAAAGATTTAATTAACCACCTTACCTCACATCACTTAGATGTGTACTTACATTACCTTAAAGATTTTCGACAATTAGTGCGTATTCTCAAATGATCTATTATTCGATAACAATAATTCTTGTTTCAGAAATTCAAGTCTTGAAAATCCCCTTGATTATTTCTTTAATGAACTCAACATATGTTTTTGAAACAGACTTTAAGCGTATTTATAAACTTCAAATTATATCCAGAGAAAACAGGTTTCTGTACAGTCTGATGCAATTTAAACGATCAAATCCTAAAAGTAAAAAACTCCCAAAATTTGTTATTGGTGTATTTGGATTTTATTCACGAGCTAAAAGTTTGTTCGAATTTTCGTTGAATGAAATTGCGTGAAATTTTGATTGCAATAAAGTAAAATAAAACAAGATTGAAATTGAAAGTCAGAGCTAAGAATTTTAAAAACTTACACTTTACAAGCTACGTACGGTTCGAAAGTCAAACTTCGACTGGCTGAGTTTTCGGCTCTCAACCCTCGTTCAAATCTAAACATAAAACAATGGGCCCATTGAATTCGTTCTTATACTCGCTGAACACTTGACACGAGCGTGTTGGCATGCATGCTATCATGCTTATAATAATACTACGCTTATTACTTTTTCATGCTGTAGATAAAACTGACTGAATTTTCAAAATGATAATTAAGTAAAAATAGTTTTTACCCAATATTCACAAGAATCGTCGATGATGCTGTTTGTTAAACCTCAAGCGAAACTCAAAAATTTTAAATCCAACTAGAGATCGAATCGTGCGTTCTCTCTGTTTTTACGGTGAAAGTGAAATGCCACCAGTTACAGCCGGAAGGCTGACGATACCAACAGACGAAGTTGCAAACTTCATTCTCGCGCCATCTGACTGCAACGACGCAGCTTCCTTAATGACGACTGCAGATATTCGGTGCGATTTTTCGAGCAGAAGAGTAAAAGAGTACAAAGATTTATGAGGAGAAAGAATTCTTACTTACCTACCTTACACAGTGGCTAGTTGATTTGCATTATGCTTTCGTAATATTATAAATTTGCAATAGTAATTTTTAGCCTAATTAAAAAAAAACATTTTTTTTTTCTATTTTAAAACATTTTTTTTTTTTTTTTTATATTTACAGCGTACCCAAGTCCTCTTTTCGAGTCTTACACGGCTCTGCATTGTTGCACTTGCGTGCAACAACGGGGACCTACAGTTTATAGTGGGTTCCGAACCACTAGCTTTGATGTTATTAAATACTTGTAAATAAATATAGTGGTGTCCTAATGTCAGTTTTCGGCGATTTATTTTTCATTACATTTTTAATGTAGTTTTCAGTTTATTTGCTTAAAAAATAGGTAATAATGCATTGCAGTATTTCTTTATTTTCATTTGGAAAAATTACCTTTGTAGTATCTTTTAATTTATTAAATATTTATTGTAGAGGAGAATTTCATCAAAATTTTCTTATATAAACGAAAGTAGCGTGGGAATCTGAGTAAAGGGCAGATGCAGGTGAGTAGAATCAATACAACTCAGTGAATTTAATTCCACATTTATTTCCTTCAATTACATGTCCAGAGTATTTCTGTCCGATCGTTTCTCGATGACGTTCCGTGCCGGAGTTCCCCCACGATGATGCCTCTCCCCAATGGTTTTTAATCCTTCGGCCCGGCCCGGTCGGTCGCTTCAAAGGTCCGGCACGGACCTGACCTGACGGTCTGCCGAGAAAGCCATGGTCGAGAGGGTTTTATCTCGACGCTCCGGCATAGGCAGATTACCACCGACGGCTAGCAAACTTGAAAGGCAAGGGTTTTGATTTCATTCTTGCACCGCTGCTCTGTGAGTAGATAGATAAAGCTCTGTTTAGCTCCTTGAAATCCTTGCAGGCGTACAGCGATTGCCTTAGCATTTCATCTCCGAATGCGCCATCCACCACGTATTTCAAAGTTAACTGATCCGAAACTCCTCCCAGACTGGCGATAGTGCGCACGCGTAAAGCGAATTCAAGCAGCGACTCGTCATTCTCCGGCCTTGCTTGCCTCAGCTTCTCGAGGACGTAGTGTTGCTCGAGATCGTGCTTAAATGCGATTTCCAAGCTCTTCTTTATTGCCACCCACGTGTGGATTTTCCATTGCGAGGCCATCCATCTCGCCGCCGGTCCCGTCAATGCCAATCTCGCTGCAAGGCACATCTCCTTCTCCGTCCATCCGTTGACGCGCGCGACTTCCTCCACCATTTCGAGCCAAACGCTGATCGGCTGGATTCCGTCCTCGCCGGAGAACTTTCCCAGAGCGTCCACTTCGTCTCTAAAAGTAACTGTCGGGCGGGCCGCCTCCAACCGACGTAGCTCGTTCAATAACTGCTGAATCAGGTCCTGCTCCTCTCCCGATGATGATGATGATGACGGTGGCGCGGAAGTCCCGGCACCTGGCAACGGATCCTCCGCGTGTCGTTGCGACGGCGCACAAGGTCTTGTCGAGGTTGTTTCTCCGCGCGACAAGTCCGGACGCTCATTTGCTACGCGTCCATGGGAGATTGAGAGCTGTAGTTTTTGCACCTGTTGCTGCAGGCTTGCCAATTGCACTTGGAACTGTCTGTTCTCACTCTTGCTGATCTCTTCCACTTGAAGTCGAAGTTTTTCTTTCCACTGCCATGATGCCATCAGTTGATTCATACCGCGCTCAAAGTAATCCGAGAATTCGTCCATTGCTGCGTCAACCATTGCGTCCCTGGTCCTTCGTCTCCTGGAATAGGCCTCTGCTCGCCGAACCGATCTCTCCAATTGCTGTCGCCTGACTGACTCTTTGGTCGCTCTCCTCGGCTACTAACCCTACCTGGAGACTTTTGGCCGCTACTACTTTCACCTGGCGTTGCCTCTTCCAGCGCCCTCTGTTCAGCCCTTCTTTCTCCTGATGGGTCAGTTCGCCCTCCAGATTTTTTGATTCTGCAAAATCGCCTGTTTGGTAGACTCCAGTCGGCTTCCTTGCCGATTTTGCTCCTGTGCAGAATTTTACTCTGCTTCGGTAGATTCGTCGTCGATACTCCCACCGTGTCTATCGGCGTCGCTCCATGCGAAATCATGCTCCGTAGCTTCGCCCTCATCCGGGATGAGCGTCCACTCCCACAATATTAAGATGGTAAGATGTTTGTAATAATATAATTTTAACCGAAGAACAAATTTATCTTTTATTCGATTTTTAATGTACTTTTGAGTTTATTTCCTTGAAAAATAGTTAATGCATTGTAGCATTGCTTTATTTTTATTTTTAAAAATTAAAACCTTTGTAAGTATGTTTTAATTTATTTTATATCTTCTCCTTCTATTATATTAAGATACTACTGGTCCTTAAGATAAGTCGTCCGTCGTTCATTCTAATAGTTGATATATTACTGTATTACATAGACTAATATATTGATATATTAATATATCATAAATTTACTTCCGGTTTAGTACTTTCGGCTTACTTCCGGTTTGAAAATTTTCTTTTTAAAAAGAAAACTATAAAATTATACTTTTAACGTAACATAAACTGCGAATGTACAATAATTATGTCAAAATTCAACATATATATTCATTATTGTTATTATTATTTATAAATTAACACTGTAATTTATAAACTAATAAGATTTGACAAAGAAATATTTAAAAAAAACCATTTTAAGCTTAAAACCGTTAAAATAAAAAATTTACTTTCTAAATAAAAAAATCTATTAATTTTTATAATTAATTTTTTGCTTCCTCCTAGAGGAAGCATTGTGATAGTAATTTTTGGAGTTGTTCGAAAAAACGGTTATAACTGTATT
>JAWWML010000012.1:27756130-27794210 GCA_035047165.1 Ormyrus rosae | reverse complement strand
TCACCCTAACTCAAAGTCTGTCCTCGAGTTACTGACGAGTATAGTAATTTTTCTAAAAAATTTCTCTCCGTGTACATCCCGCTCTTTTTTTTTTTTTTTTCAGCCCGTATAGTGTCAGGTCTGATATTCGGATAGGAACTTTCTGGAAAAATTTTCCGGCGTACGTGACAAAAGTTGCCCCGTTGGAATTTATGAGACGTCTGGAAAGCTCCTATCGTCGCAAAATTAGACTAAGCAATCCCGGCCGTTGGTTTAGCCTTGACTGCACGTACAGTGCAGTTTTCGGCTGAAGTCAGTGGAAACATCATGCGCGAGTCCCGAGAGAAGTCCTTCCTCTCTCCTGACTAATTAAAAAAGAAAGCGAGTTAATGAGCTGAATTGAGGGATGAACGATCCTCAATTGAAGCCTTGAGTACGATGTAATTTTGTTGCGAACCGCAGTTTTTCTAGAAAGTTGGATAGATGATCGTGCATTTCAAATCTTACACAGAAATCAACAAAATAAAATAAAACAGAGAAAAAAAATTTAAAAAAAAAATTTAGTTTGAAAAATTTTCTAAATTCAAAAAAAGTGACTGTTTTTTCCGGTAAACCCCGCCGGAGGCGGAGAAAACTGTTTTCGGACAAACAAATTGGACAAACGTTTGGAATGCTCGATTTTCTACGCTAGTTTCTAGCGTGAAATGAGGGCCATTTCATGCCTGAGTTGGGGAAAATAAGTTAAAATATACTTAGAAAGGTTTAGATTTTTCCAAATAAAAATAAAGCAATGCTACAATGCATTACCTATTTTTTAAGCAAACAAACTGAAAGTACATTAGAAATAAAATTTTTTTTTTTTTTTTTTTTTCCAGGTATATATATATATATATATATATATATATATATATCCACGACGTCAGCCGGAGAATCCAAGGACATGTCGATTGAAACATCGGTATGTAAAGTGATGATCAGAAGACTTATCGTTGACGATTGCGAAGCTTCGGAGCATAATTTCGCACAGAGCGACACCGACAGATAAGGTGGGCGTAGCGGGCACAAATCTGCAAAATAAAAAATTTTGGAGGGCGAACTAGCGCATCAAGCAGAAGGGAGGGCTGAAAAGAGGGCGCTGGATGCGGCAACGCCAGGTAGCAACGGCCGAAAGTCTCCAGGGAGGATTTGCAGCCGAGGAGAGCAACCAAACTGTCAGTCACACAATAGCAACTGGAGAGATCGGTGAGCAGAGGCCTATTTCACGAGTCGAAGGAACGGGAACGCAATGAATAATATCGCAGCAATGGACGGAGTCGAGGAAGTTATTGAGCAGGAGATCAGGGCCCTACGGCAAGAAGTTGCACGGCTCAGACGGGGCAAGGAGAACGCCGAGCGTGCTTGTATACAACTGTTAAAATTAATTAAGCGGAAAGAAGAAGCTCTAAGGAAAGCGAACAGGGAGATTGGCAACTTGACGTTCCGAGTGGAATTAGCACGCCTGGAGCAAGAGGTGCGAGAAATAGAGTCGTCAATCGCCCAAGAACGTGCAGCAAACGAGCGGTCGGACTTGCTGGGCGGAGAAACAACCCCGAGAAGACCTTATAGTGTGTCGTTGCAACGCGCGGAGGATTCCTTGCCAGAGGCCGGAACTTCCGCGCCACCGCCGTCATTATCATTATCAAGAGAGGAGCAGGACCTGATTCGCCAGTTACTGGGCGAGTTACGACGGGTGGCCCGTCCGATAGTTTCTTTTAGAGACGAAGCGGACGCTCTGGTAAAGTTCTCCGGCGAGAACGGAATCCAGCCGGTGAGCGTTTGGATCGAGTCGGTGGAGGAAGCGGCGCGCGTCAACGGATGGACGGATAGGCAGACGTGCCTCGCAGCGAAATTGGCGTTGACGGGACCGGCGGCGAGATGGATGGCCTCCCAATCCGGAATCCGCACGTGGGAGGCACTGAAGGCGATCTTGATCGGCGCGTTCAAGCACAGTTTCGAGCGTTACTACGTCATCGAGAGGCTGAGGCGAACAAAGCCAGAGAGGTGCGAGTCGATGCACGCGTACACCGTACGTATGCTGACTATGGGCAGGCTGGGAGGAGTGCCGGATCTGCTAACTATGAAAATCCTGCTGGACAGAGTACTCGGATCAGGACGGCTGCAGAGGTTGGTGAGCGCGTGCCGAATTTTCAAGGGGCTAAGGAAAAGTTTAGGTCCCCACGCCGTGGCAAGGAGCAGGTGTATGAATAATAGTGCTGCAGCGTAACGGTGGCGAAGCAATCCAGATTTTTGCAAAATTGGTGGGTAATCTGACCGGGCCGCTATTGCCTGTTATGTGTCTGCGCTTTAGTATTTAAGTATTAATGTTGGTGATTTTTCGTTATTTAATAAAGTTACTGTGAATTTCAAGTACTGCTCAAGCGTTCAGTGAATTTTTCTTACACAACTAAAATCCCACAATCCACCCACACTTGGCGATCCGACCTTGAGGAAAATATATCTTTAACAGTATATATACGCATCTATCAATATCCATTTTATGTTATTGTTTTTTATTATAGATAAGATAGATAAGTTAATTAGTGTTGGTGTAAAGAAAAATTTTAAGAAAAATATACTACTTTATGTCTCAAATTTGGTGTACAGTAAATTTTATTCGACATTTTAGCTTATTTTGGTCGAAAGTTATTTTCACTGAAATAGTACATTTTATCACAGCATTTTTCTCGGTAAAACTGTCAGTTTATTATCAAAACTCTGCGTTATTATAATAGATTATTTACTACAATACAATACAATAGATTGTTCAAAAATAATCTACTGTAATAAAAATAGTGGGTAATCTGACCGGGCCGGAGAAAGAAAGACATTACCGAAGGACTAAAAACCATTAGGGAGGGGCATCATTGCGGGGGGCTTCGGCACGGACCGTCATCGTGAAACGATCGAACAGAAATACTCTAAACATGTACTTAAACGAAATAAATATAGATTTAAATTTAAACTGAGTTGTATTGATTGTACTCATCCTGCATATATCCTTTACTCACATTCCCATAGTACTTAAATCTTTATATAAGAAAATGATTCCAGATGGAATCCATTTGGAATCCAGCGCATCCAGCCAGATATTTTTAACGCGGTTAGCAATCAAGTTGCAGGCAGCAGTTTTGAATCATCCGAACAAATAAAATTTTATGTAATTTTATAATTAGTTTGATTTTTATCGAACATTTAGTAGCAGAGAGAATCGTGGTGTGCGGTATCGTAACAAACTAAACTTAAAGTTTTATTAAAATTGCCGTTGGCATTCATTACCTGAGGACGTACGAAATAGTACCGACCCAATTGATGTTCGCGGCTTAATTAAAAAACACCTATTAGTATCATACAGATAGTGTCACTCAGCAACACTCAGCATTACTCTCCCTTGCGACCTAAGTTAATACTTATTATACAATATGTATCTTTTGTAAATTGGGCTTTATGCCCGTTTTCGGAAATAAAATAAAAATAAAAAAAAATAAAATTTTACATTAATTTTGTCTCTTCACCCACTTCACCCACTTGTTGCTCTTCGACTCAAAAATTTTTTTTTTTTGCTCGGTATTTAGATCGGAAAAAGCATAACAATTTCACATAGTGAAATACTAACAAAACGCCACAAATGAAAAATGCAAAATATTGGAATGATAGGATTTGTATTTATTATTCGTTTGAAAACTATACGTATACTACACAGTCATCACACCAGTCTTTGTTTTATATAAGTTATTTCATGATTTCGTTACACAAATTTATCTTTTTATCGCGTTATTACATTAACGGAAACTTTGCAGGTATACCTAGTCGTCTTCCTTTGACAAGTCTGCCGAATAATCCTCACACGCCAACATGTGTCTAGATAAATTATGTTTTAAAAACGCACGCTATAACACTCGTGCAACATCATAGAAATATTCTTTACAACGAATATTGTTAGCCGGCTGTAAAAATGAGGTCTTTGTCGTTGCTACGTTTTGCTAATTATTTTTAAATTCCATATGTTCCATTTACCAAAATATTGTCTTCTTACAAATTGCATGATACAAAAATCACCTGCTCAAACAGCCAAGTTTTTTTCATGAACAACAACTAAAAATGTGTCTTTTAACGGATGAATAATTGTTATTTATGAACATTGGTAAAAGTAATTGATTTTGATAGTGCAATTTCTGTACAAAATTTTACAAAGTACAGTGTGAAAACCGTGTACTGAAAATGTAATTAAAGTAAATAAATAAAAAGACAAGAAAATAAGGATAAAAATGTAGGAAAATAAAAGTGAAATGTGAGTTTGCTGTATTGTCTACACGTAAAATGTTTTATTATTACTCTTTTTACAAGTGGCAGCGTTTATTCGGTTGCGAAATATGCGCCTTATATTCAATTGTTCATTATTAACGATCTACAAAATGCTTTACTATTCCAACTTGATGAGCAAGAGAGTAAAAAATAAAAAATAATTGGGATCAGTCTCATTATGCGAACTGAGTAAATGAACAACAATTAAATGCGAAGTGACTCGGCGGGTGTTATCGACGATTTTCAATTTTAAAGAAATCGCTCGATCTCTTTCTCTTTTGTAGTCACCCCGTAGCAAAATAACTAAACTTAAATGATAAACTTAAAATTAAGTAAAAATTACGTGAACGAAAAAGCTGTTTCCAAATTTTTGCCTTATAAATTTGTAAATAATTATTTTTAAGCAACTTGCAAATATAAAATTTGCAAAATTTTGGTTATTGTTGTCGAATTATAAGACTGTATATAATTGAAAATTTAATTTGGATGATTTTAGAGTTTTTGAGAAAAACTACAAAACATGCAGTTAGAAATGATATTTTATAGACTTAAGATATGGAATTAACATATAAAGGTTACGGCACTTTAAATCGTTCAGTAAAATATTGATAAAGAAAGACATTGCGGCAATTTGAAAAGTTCGGCAATACACTCATTAGTAAGCATTACATTTCACAATTTTCTTACCGCTTTAAAGGATGTATACGCGAAGAGTATACATTATTCAGAATTAAGGAACAAAAAATAGACTAATTGAAATAAAATTAATTGTATGAAAGAAATGAAACAGAATTGACTTAACGCCAGACATGGGCAGTATTAATTATTTTAAAAGTAACGCATTCAATTATACATTTTTATAGTAATTATTTTAAAATAGCTCAGAATACACGTAGCAGAAAAATAAATTATTTTTAAAGAATAATAGAAATAATTCTTACAAAATTAGTTTTCAATACGTAAAGATAAATCATTACATAATAACTACTTGTACAGTGAAATTATCAGTGCTATTTTAAAATAAATGATTTATTAAAGAAAATAAGAAACCAATACGTATGTTTGATAAACTAGAATCTTAAAAATTATTAACTAGTGCATCTACCTTATACGACAATTAAAGTGATGAGTTGATTGTCAACATTGCCTTATAACATAAAATTTTTAATACTCTGAAAATCTAATGCAGTGCATGTATAACAAAACTATTTTCAAAATAACTAAAGGTGCCCATAAAATTAATGTTGTATCACATAAAAAACTTCCATTACGAATATTTTTCTTTCTTGTATGAAAAAACTTGGCTCTTTTTAACAGTGAAAACAGTCGCTGTATATTACTTAAAAATGAGCTTTTCGCTTCTTTTCAAAAGCTTATTTTAACTTAAAAATTCAGTAGTCGCAATACCAGGTATTTTTACTTCTTATTTTGCCTCATTGTTGTATATTTAATTATTTACAAAAGTTCGATTGTGCAAACTATTTATGAACACAATCATTTTACAATCATTTTCAACTAATCACTAGGCATTCAATCATTTACAGGCGCACTTATTTACGTTAACAACATTTGAATAGACGCTGGCGAATGACGACAGAAGGTTATTATTTCAACTAGAAGGGAAAGAAGTTATTTTATAATCACAATGAACAAGTTTTAACGAAAAATATTTGCTAGAGATAATCAGAGACTTCGTTTAGAAAAACTTGCTTGAATCAAAAATTGTTCAGTCATGCATAAATTATCTAATAAATTAATAAATTTACTAGCCATGTTTAAAGTATCTAAGTAAAACCACTTGTTTTTATTTGAACAGCAATTTGACACGTATTTTTATAAATTTTTACCCCGATACTTTCGCATTAAATTAACTACTTTCAGAAATTTGCTTAACAAAAATCTTCATTTTTAAGTGATTTTTATAAAACTTAAACTAAATTCTTTGAACAATAAAGGAAAGAAAACAATATTATTCTTCCATTCATCGCTTTGAATCAATTCCAACATGAAAACTTACAAACTATGTACCCATTCGTTTCTATTACAATTATCACATACATTCGTACAAACTCGAAACGCCATACAAACGTAGCATTTATGTATAGCTTATGTATACTTGGCTACATATTTAAACCTTATATATAAAAAAAGAATCAAATATTTACATACGATACTGGCAGTAATTCTTCGTCTAACTTCCCGTGTACATTTTTTTCGTTTCACAGCGAGTTCGAGCTTTTTAAAATTTTTTTTTTCTTAAAAATTCGGTCGAACTTGTTGGATTACATAGTTGATCGACTTGACAATAAGTCGCGGTGTCTACAATTGTTTTTTCCCCTACTTTTGTAACAAAGTATAAGATCGTTGAAAGACAAAAGATATCTACATTTTATCTTGTCGAAATCGAGGCAGAAGCTCATTGTATATCTTGTTGCAGCACGATCTTATGAATTTGCTAAATTAACGATGTAAACCTTTCTCGAAAGCCTTTGGGATTTACTTTTTTAAAAATATCCTACCTAATTAATTAAGGCCTAAACTTTTACAATATAAGTCTTTGCATTTATAATTTTTCAGCAAAAATTGTATGCAAGTGGCTAATAGTGATAAATTGTCACGAAACATTTCATAGCCACACTAAATTACACTGAGAAAAAGCTCATCGAAAATGTTTTATTTACTTTATGTCATTTTTCTACAAATTTAACATTAACGTTTTACGCGTTATTTGTATTTTTATAATCTTATTCGTAATAAATTGTAAATTTCAGTCACTTTTAACATTAGTACAATATTAATGTTTGTTATAAAACAGTATAAATTCTTGTTTAGCACAATAGCTTGATTCAATTAAAAGTGAATAAATCAGTTTTAACATTTATTAAATATCCAAATTATCTTCGGAATGTGAAAAACGTATTAATAGAATTTTCAATGACCTTCTCTCAGTGATAGTATTTTTTATATTTCTAAATTTTAATTTTCTCTTTTCAAATTTAAACAAAAGTTACTATAATTTATAGCTCTTTTTTTTATTAGGAATCATCATACGAGTCGATTGTTCAAAGACCATTGCGGCGGCTTTGAATTTTCGTTACTCCGCTATCCAAGAGGACAGCTCATAAATTTTCACTTATACATATTTCTCCTAACTTTCAATCAGATCAGAATTACTTTGGTCATTATTCGTACCACGTACAATAGATAAAAGCTCTACGAAAAAGTTGGCAAAGGTCTTTCAAGCTGGTTTACTTTTCTTCTTTACTTTTCTTCTAACAGTAAAAATGTGCAAAGCTTATGCCTCCAAAATAAGCTTATTCAATGAGATAATAAAAATTATAAATATTAATGAAAACTAAAAAAAAAAGAAATAAAAGAATAAGAACAAATCGCATTTCAATATATTCGGCGGCTTACGCAATGTAAGATAATAGTTTGGCAGTGACATTATTATGAATTTTTCTCTTCTCTTGCCTCAGCTTCGTCCGTTTATATATAATATACACAACATGTGTATATTATACATGCTAATAATTTTATATTATAACAAATAAAATATAAAATGTACGCTCCCTTTCGGAATTAAGACGTTTACACAATTGCACCACGACAAAGTTAGTCATGGTTATAAAGAACGCTTTTAAGTTTACTTAGACAGAAAAAAGAAAAGTGCAGAAGCGATTGCATCAACTTTTCTATATTCTCGATTTTTTTTTTTTTTAAGAAAGAGGACACGAGCAAGCATTTCGAAGTACATGGCAGTGAAAGCTAAATTTCGCTCGGAAAGGTTTAGCAGTATAATTGAGTATACAGGAAGAAAAATAGTATTCAGAAAACAGAGATATGTCAAAGACGTTGTATTATTTGCACGAATTGTAATAAATTAAACAAATTTTTAAAATATAAAGATTTTCATTTTTACGTTTAAACAACAAGCGATTTATATTGCGTTAACTTTCCACTTTACAATTAAATATTTGAAAAAGACATTTTAGAATTTCTCTGTTTATTGAGGTAACTATTCTTGGAAATAGATTCATTAGAAAATTGTATGTTATTCTCAGTCCACTTAAAGTCGGTAAAACTATATAGATTTATACGGAAATGTAAAAATTATATTCGAGGAGGCTAGATAAATCGTACGTTTGGACAAAACTGTTATACACTTTTATTCAATAAGCTCATTCGCATAGCTTTGCAAAATATTTTAATTTTGTTTGATTATGTGAATGCAAATCAGATTAAAACATATAAGGTATATGATTTTTACAAGGGTAGTCAGTTGGTTAAAATTCGCAAAATATGATTGTAATATTTATACATGTACATTGAGAAATATTAATTGTTTCTATGAATTAATTCTATATGAAAACATTTATTTATATCAATTGATTAGCTTCAAGAAGTAGTAAGCTATAATGAATGATCCACTGACACCAAAGACTACCTCTACTGTCGTATCGAAAAATAATCTTCATAAATCTAATTCAATTCTACTCACATACGTCAGTATCATACTTGCTTAATTTTAGAGGAACAAGCGGCTTTAATTATTGATTTTCTTTCTATTTGACTTTCATTGTAAGTATCGCTAATATTGCGTCAACGTCCAGTAATATAGCTTATACCGACTTTTTCGTTAGATCATTTTTAAGATAAGAATGATTGCCAAGTAAAAAGCAAATGGAAAGCCTTTTTAACATACTTTTTTTAATCAGCATTTATGAGTTCTTACGCAGAGATTTTTTTCAAGAGCGCATCATTAGCATTCAGGTGTTTGAAATTTCGTAACGAAATTGTGGACGGTATGTTTATGTATTAAAATTATGGGAATAATACAAAATTTCGCCTGCAGTAAGTACAATGTGATGCACCAACAAATGTGATGTTTTCAAGCAAAATATTTTTTATTCGTTAACCAGCAACGAAGCGATCAAATAAGTTGCGCGTAGCGGTAGTTTGAACCCGAAATGTATGTGACGTGTGTGTAAGCTTTTTATAGATTTTAAAATATTTTATTAAAAATAATAAAATAAACATGTTATTAAACACGAAATAATACTTCTAATTAAAAAATAAAATGCAAATGTTGGTTTGTTTAATCTGTTTTTTGAAGTATTAAATATTAAATCATATTACGCTTTTAACATTGAAAGAGATAATTTTCTTCAGATGAACATTAAGTAAAAGGTTATTACTTAAACATTTGTAATATTGGTAATACGTAACAAAAAACATACACGTTTGCATTTGCAAATCTTGGTAAGAACTCAGTAAAATCTGCATCTTTAAAAATTGCATTACCCATTTGAAAAAGCAATCAATAAAACTGAGATCTTTGTGTAATGATTACAGTCTCTTAAGTTTTTTCAAAAGTCTGTCGTTACGCAATAACCTTTAAATTCGAAAACCGCGATTAAAGCAAGAAAATAAAATAACACAGAACGGGAGGAGAAAAACAAAAAAGAAAAGAAGCTACGTACTCGACGTGCAGCAAGAAGCGTACGTTCTCTATAATCATTCGTTTGATTAAAAGCGTTAGGAGGTTGGGCCTTCCCATTCAATTAGATACTGAATCCGACCATTGGGCCCAAAACGCTTGGCCCTAACGAAGAACTTTTCGCCAGACGCTATCCTATTCGCCGCGCCGAAGTACATGTTCACCGAGGACTTGAGGTCATCCATCGATATGTCGGGAGCGTTTTGTTTGGCGGGCGAACATTTCACCGGCGAGGTGGGCAGGCTGTTGCAGTTGCCGCAGCTAACGTTCACCTGCTGTTGCGGTTGTTGCTGAGGCTTTTTTGAGACTGGCAGTGATGATGAATTACTTGTTTCCGGAAGCATCGGGGGTGGCAGAAGTTTGTCGCTGCTCTGACCGCGCTGGCGCAATCTGCGCCCGTTCAGCGCGTAGTCAACGTAATTGCCAACTTGCTGTTGTCCGGAAGCAGTTCCTGAGGAGCTGAAAGAACTACGCAAGTTGCGGGCAAACTCGCTGTTCTTTACTTCGCTGTTTCGTGCTGGCATTATAGCAGCTGTTTTACTAGCTGTGTGCTGATATGCCTGCATAAAAAATTGTAATTTAAATACAAAAACTTTATTTCTTTAAGTTGTTTAATAATAAAAGAAATTATATTCAACTTCATTTTTGGCTTATAAGTCTGTTGTACCAAAAAAAAATTTATATTTATTTACAAAAACAGCTCAAATAAATAAAATATTATCGATACACCTATTGATGTTTTTTTTAAATTACATTTAAAGCAATATTATAAGACCCAAACAATACTAACCAAAGACTGTGATTGTGGCGGCCGGCCACGCCGATGCTGTCTCCTCCTCTTCACCTGTCCATTCCTATCGATAATGATATCCTTTTCAGAAAGCTGCCTTTTGGCAGGACGCACAATAGGCGGCTGCGATATCACAGGTGTCAGAGGCAGCGGCAATGTGATGGGGCTTTGATTATACACAGGCATAACCACTCCGTTGCATACATTGCCGGCTTGGTTCTGACAGGAGGAGAGCGTCGACGCGGATGAAGACGAAGACGACGATGACGGCACAACGACGCCGAGAAGCTCACTGAGATTCCTGAACGGGTTGTTCTTGCCCTCGAAATCTTTGGGAGGTGGGATGAAGGAATCGAGAGTGCCGCGTGAACTCGTCTCATCTCCGCTTGTGTCCGCCGGTGTCGAAGGCGTTGGTAGTTGTAGCGGATTCATCAGATCTATCGAACTTGGCACCGACAGTTCCGACATTCCTGAAGACGTTGTTGCTGGCGGCGTCGGTGGTCCTGACACGGAGGTCGGTGGTGTCGGCGGTAAATCCGATGCTTCCGCATTCCGTGATTTACTCTGCAACGTTGATTTTTTATTCTATTAAAATTTGCAAAAAAAAAATATACGTAGAATAAGAAAATATTTATTGATCAGTTTATTTTAAATATTTCAAAGAGTACAGTGCGGATTTACATTTTTAATAAAAAAATATTCTTGAAAGTTATAAATATCATATATGATTTTTCATTTTTACCTTCGCAATGGCATTCTTTAAAAGCTTTCTTGCTTTGCGATACCTAGCTTCTCTGATGCCTTGAGATTTAATGGAGCCCTCGGCATTGCTCTTATCTCGTTTTTTATGCTTGCGCAGCATTCTTTCACGCGAGCTGCCGAGTGCCATCAGTCGTCTTCGTCTTTGCAAGCTAAGCTTCGGGAATGGGAAGGATTTCTTTACGAAACCACCTCCACTGTATCTATAAGTTTATTTTAAGATATTTAGAAGACAATCGGTAATTCACTTGTGAAGGCAAGAAATTTGACAAAGAATTTCAGAAGAAATGTCATGGAAAAAGTTTCAAAGTAGTGATGCATATTATTGAGTCAAAGTGATTAAAGTAAAAGTAACATAGCAAAAAAGCATGCGTTAAAAAAAAGTTTTACAGTGCCTATTTTTACAGGATCAGGTGAAAGTTAAGATAAGCAAGAATGAATGTTGCTTTTTGTGTTTGTATACCTTTCTCTTAACGCTTGAGACAACTGATTAGTTGGACTAGCACCAGAGCTCTGATCAGCCTCTGAATTTTGATAGATTGTACCGCGCATAACTACATCTGACGGATTTACAGGTATTTCTAAGCTTTCTGCCAAGCTTTGTTTTAGCGTATGTAATTGCTTTGTACTTTCTGGCAAAGACAAAGGCCTAAAAACAATTATTCTTGCATTTATTGGAAATTAGGGACTTGCAATTTTACAAAATATTTTATTATTAAATTTGAAAATACAAAATAAAAACTACATTAAAAAAAAAAATAAAAAAAAAATAAAAAAAGAACTACATATGCATGTTAACTTAAAACTTCTCCTATTCATCTACGCACCCAGTAGTTGGAGAAAGAAATTGCAGTCTTTTGTGAACGCCCCAACAACACCGCAACACAGAGTCATTGATAACGCCTTCCGGAGGAAGATTAACTACTGGACAAGGCGGAGGTAGTCTCACTCTCAAACCCCAAATTGTCGTGCGCTTCTTTATTTCTCTACCACATTTAAACCTATTTCTATTGTTTATCAATATCGCGAGTATAGATTCCTTACGGACCTGTGCACTAACATCACGAATCTGCAAAAAAAAAAAAAAAAGAAGTCAATTTCATTTTAAGTTATATTTTAATTTAAATTTTTAGGTTTTCTAAGTTAGAAAAGTCATTTTCAATAAATGATGTACTTACCCTTGGTGGTAACTGCAAGGTATGCCAGTTATCGTTAGCATAAGGTACAATTACAGTATCTAAATCATAGTACTTTTTTGCATTGTAAACTGTTAAGTTGTACAACATTAAGTGCACAAGGTCTACCCATTTTAATTCTAATCTTCGTACAAATTCCTTGCCATAATTGCACATTGAACAAACAAATACATAAAATCTAAAAAATAATTTTTTTTTAATTGTAACATACTTATCAAAATAATAATTTTTTACTTAAATGCAAATATAGCTAATAAATACCTGTCTCCACTGTAGAGAGGATAAGTTAAGCAGCTAATACATTTTTCATGGAACCATTGTTTACATCGAGCACATTGCAACATTTGTGTGTACCATTCACCATTCAGACCACAATAACAATAGATTTGTTCAGCGTTTACTCTATGATGTGCATCCCAGTTCAACATTTCAGGCTGCAATGAAATATAAAATTATGAATAAAATAAAAGTGAAACAGTTGATATAATTGAAACTCACATCATAAGGTAACTTTGTTTTGTCATCTGGTGGAGGAAGTGGCTGATCTCTACCACTGCAAACTTTTCTGATGTTTGGTTTGACCATGGACTTTTTAATCTCTTTTGGAGCAGCAACTGGCTGAACATCGTAACATTTTTTACATTTCCAATGTGCATCAGGAAGTGTGTCCTCTTTTCTAATTTGAGGCTAGAAATAAATTTCTTATTAAAACACTTTTCTTCAGTAGAAAAAGAAATTTTCAAATTAAAAGGCATATTCATACTTGATGGCAGAATTGATGATATCCACGGCCACATTTATCACATGTGACAATATCATTGTCAGTTTTTGGTTGAGACTTTTTACAAAGGACACATGTTACATCTGATTCTGATGCTAATTTTGTCAGCTCTTTAACCGATGACCAGGAGGATGTATTATCCAAAAATTTGACAAGACATCTTTCCCCTGCCACATCCACCTACAAATGATGTTTATCATTAATTTATGAAACAGCACAATAATTTTTTTAATTATGATAAGTTTAAAATTTGTAAATTTATCTAAAGCAACACAAGTAATTGTTGCTACTGTAAACAATTAGAAAATAGATCAATTTAATCATATTGTTATTCTAACCTCTATGTCTACCTTCAATTGTTTAGAAAAATTTCATTATAATGTTTGTGTATTATAATAAAACTATATTATATTTTAAAAAACTTTTGAATCTACATTAAAATAAATTATTTAAAAAATCCAATCAAAATTTTATTTGAGATATTATATTTTATAAATTGAATGAATATTTTTAATTTTAATTGCATTCTAAAATTTAAATTGAGAATTGAAAATATTTAAAAACAAATCTACATGAAAATATTTTATAAAGAACTTTAAAATTTAACAATAATTATTAATTATCATTATCATACATAAATGCCACAGTTTTAATGCACAAAATCATGAAAATAAAATATTAAATAAAGTAGTAACTTCATACCTCCACAATAGTTCCAAGATAGTATTTTCCATCTTTGTGCTGAAGGAGAACATCCTCGCCATGGACAAAGCCAAGGCGTTCTCTCGTCGTACTATCCGGTGATGCTGAACTATCCTCGGATTCTGCCATTTTTTAGCTTGTCTATGAAATTATAAAATTTAACCTATTTTATCATTCATCAACTAATATGCAAAATTAAAAATCTTTAAAAATATCGTTGAAATCATTAAAATTTTTAATCTATCTAAATTGTGAACTCTCATAGCAATTTAACATAAAAATTTATAAAAATTGATTTTTCCTGTGTATCTTTTTTTAAATAAACAAAATTACCATTTTTAACAGCTTTCCACTACTTATAACTTCTCATTAACTTTGATATACAATTGTATTAATATTAAAATAATATTAACCCACAAGTTAATATTCTTTTTAACTTATCTATTTTATCATAAACAAGTCAAAAGAAACATAAAATTCATCAAAACTCTTTTTGACTGAGTACCTGTGTGTTGACTGCAGCCATCTTAAAATTGCTTATGGCTTTTGCCTTCATGAATTCCATAACAGCATAACTGAACAACTGTTATTATTGATGCATATGCTTTACAATATTTGTTTTTAATTACTTTAATTATTATAAAATGAATATAGTTATTACAATAAGTATATGATTTGATCTTATACATTTGTTTAAAATATGTTTGTTTAACCTTACGGTTCAGATAATTAGAACCAAGTTTTATAAAAACTAAAGTTTTAAGAAATTATTAATATCAATTTATTTCTTAATCATTTATACGAAATATTTAAGATTGTAGAAATATTTTTTTAATTGCAGTGCTTTCAACTCATTATTATTAATTATCATATTTGAAACATACTTCCAATAAAGCTTACACCCAAAAAGTATTATTTAAATGACTCTTAAACGACCAAGTTGATTTTCTTTAATGTATTAGAAAAATTGTATAATACAAAAATGTTTTATTTTAAATTAAAACCTTGAATACTTTCACAATTTAAAATTTCAGTCAAAAACTCTAAAGTAATTTTAATTTTATTCCTTTATTAAAAAGTTCATGTAAACAAATCTGTTTTCTATCTTAATAGAAAGATTAAACGTTATCTATTAATTAAAAGTAGCTTAAAATATACTGAAAATTTGATGTGCGTAAGGAGAGCATGAAAAGTACCATTAGTTATTTGAAATTTAATAAAATATATTTAACCCAAGAATACCAAATCTAAAATAACTAAATGAAAATTTTCAATGATCAGATGCCTAAACTCCAGCCAGCCTTCTTCCGGAGCAGACATACCCCCCATTGGAGCCTTCGCAAGCCCAGTCCCAATTCCAAAACAAACCACCTGAGTCCCAAGGGGGCCCCAGAGCCCTTGAAATCCGTCCCGCAGTCCACACCCTCATCCCAGCATCCGTACCTGAAAGCCGAGAGCAGTGAGTCTCAGACGCCTGGCGGCTGCCTCATATTTCAGCGAGCGAAGCAGTAGCAGAGCCGAGCCGAACGAACGGGGCCTGGGTGCATCGCGCGGGGCCGCGGGTGCGGAGTCAGCTCGGGTCGGCCATGTCTGAATCCCGGGCGGCTTCTACGATCGCGAGGTGCAAACACGCTGCCTGGCTCTCGGTCTCCCCCTTCCCCCCCGGGGCAGGCTGGGAACTGACGGTGGCGGTGCGGGATCGTCGGTGGTGGTGCCGCGGCGCGTCGTCCTCTTCTGGTCACTCGCTTCCTGGAGTAACGATGAGCGCTGCTGCCGCCGCCGCCGCCATCTTCGAGGGAAACGCACACTGCACGCGCGGGTTATATTGCTGGCGAGTGTCGGGAGGACGGTGTGCGTGACGGCGGACACACGCGCGCGCGCGCCGAGAGTAGAGGTGTAGAATAAGCTGGCTGCTGCTGCTGCTGCTGCCGAGAGCAGTAGTGGTGCGTCGAGCCGACGGCCTTAAGCCGATTCCGCAACGGTGGCGCTCGGGAGAGACGCAAAGATGGCGGCCGAGCCGAGCTGAGCCGTGCCGAGACTCCCACCGCTGCCCCCGGGTTTCATGTCCTTTTTACCGCCTCTTTTTCTTCCCGAGCGCACTGGCGTTATATACGTATATACACGGGCCGCAGAGCGAGAGAGCGACCGAGCGAACCCTCCCCCTCCCCCTTGGCCCGCCACCACGCTCTCTCTCTCTCTCTCTCTCCCCGCGAGCACTCGCGCTCTCTTTCTCTCGTGTGCCCGAGAGAGAGAAATAGGTGTACGCACACCACGAGAGAGAGAGAGACGATACGCGATCAGCTGGTTCCTGGGGCTGCCTTCGGCGAGGTTTGTTTGGGACGGAGATTCGGCAAGTTGGGTCGAGCCGACATGCTAAGGAGTTGAGAGCTCGATTCTTTTGTTCCCCGAGGAATTTGAATACTCGCCTCTCGGCAATTAGCGGAAGATGCATGTTTCTTATCAATTTTTCGATAACGCCCAGACTTTTCAGCGGGACTAAAGTTATTTGGGTACGTAATAACGACTTTTGCACCAGGTTTTAATAATCAAAATTTGTTTATAACTCTTTACGAAAACATTGGAATCGAGATTGCGTACTTACCGAAACGTCTTTGTTGTGGTTTATTGAACAAAATATTAATCGATTCTTTGTGCGAGCGGCTCTACTACGAATTCCGTGAATTTTCGAAATCTTTCGCATTGAAAAACAGGCACCGCACTCTTCAATATTTCGCAGCCATCGAGCGTGTACTTTAATCACGTAATTTGCGATACGGTATTTGATTGCAGTGCGCCGGAATACAGCGTGTAATTTTAGTATATCACGAGACATTAATATCCCATATATCTCAAGAAGCACAGCGCGCGTTCCATATAATATTACAGATTTCAGTACCGAATACTCGAAAAAACAAAAAAAAAACGTGAACTGTGCCGACCAAAAAAAGACGAGCGCGCGAACCTTTTATTTTCCGAAACTCCGGAATACGTCCGCAACAACGGAGCATCGTTCCCTCTCCGCAGTTCTCTCTCTCTCTCTCTCTCTCTCTCTCCCCGGCTGATATATATATATATATACCCCCGAACAGATGTGGCCACGCGGGCGTAATAATTGACTCGATCGACCGCATTTATCAAATATAACAAACCCTTTTTACCGGCCGGGGGCCGCTAGCCGATACGCGCGCGGACATGAATAATTCCGACTTCCGCAAATAATTATCGCGATGGACGGGCGATAAACGGGCGGAAAATATGACTTGGCGAGAGAGAGAGTCCGTTCCCTTAATGGTCATTAAGACGCGGGCACAATCACGGGCCGATGTTTCTCTGCCGGGGAGGCGCGACGAATTAATGAGATCGAGGGACGCGACACGTATATACGTACACGACGACGGACCACCCAAATGAGCTCTGGAGCCGCAAGAGGCGCTCCGCCGTGCGGTCGCGAGTTCTGATTTTTTTTTTATCGCGGCCTTCTGTCTCGAGAGAGCGAGGATTATTAGTTTCTTTTTTTTTTTAAGGGAAGCGCGGAATCGTTCCGAAAAGTCGTCGGGCTGATACTTACGTGGAAGCTGCAATTGTTAACGACGCTTTTCGCCTTTCGCCCAATTATCTCGAAAACTTGAAGACGCGAGGCTTTAACGAGACTGACGTCAGTGCGCTTAATCGCGCAATGAAACGATGACGCTTTGCGCCGACTTTCGTGAATTGATTCATTTGAAATGGCCAGTTTTCTGGTACGGATTCCCGATGATTTTGCAAAGTGGCTCGTTACTTATAAGAAATAACTCTTCTAGCGTAATTTGCTTCTCAAAACAAATGCGTATTACATATATAATTAAATTTTACATCTCACCGTGCACGGAGAACTCGCGAAATCGCGCGACTACGGAGAACTAATATATCGAGAAAGCGCGCGAAGACGCTCTCGCATTTTCCGTATCTCCGAAATTGCGCGCCGGTTCATTTCCCTCATAGCAGTCATTATAGTTTCCTCGCGAAATATTGCCCCCGCGATAATGCAATACTAAAAACGGCGCGCAAAAGAGCGCGACGACGTCTCCTGATGCCTCCTCCAATTGAAAAGCCGCAGATAGCGCATTTGCGCACTTACCGATAAACTTACCCTCCTCGGCGTCAACAACCTTATGCGCGTCGATCGAGGTCACGCACCGCGTCAACCGATCCGCGGACAATTGCAATAGAAGGCAAAATCTCCTCTCCGACGCGCAACCCTTCGCCGCGCCACGACACCTCCCTCCCTCCCCCCCGCGGATCGGTTACGCGCAATTAGCCGCAGCCGCCAATTAAGAGCCGAGGCCCGGCCAATCAGCCGTTCCGTGAAAAAATCTTCTGCCCGGCCGCCGCCGCCACCGCCGCCGCCGCGAAGAAAGGCGAGGAGAGCGACGGCGGCCTCTCCTCGGGCGGCGGCGTAAAAATGGATAATCCGGCGCGAGCATCGCGCAGTGCCGTTTCAGGCGTGGCTTTACACTTACACAGCCGGACGGGTTCGGCCGTTCGGGAAGAGAGGAGAGGCGCCACCTGGCCGTCGCCCGAGCGAACTCCCCGATCAATCGACGTATATATATATATACATACATATATTCTTCGACTGGCCTTCGCGGCGGCTCACAGGCTCTCCTTCCCGTCGTAGCCGGAATTCGGAGCCGGGCGATATATATATATATATATATACCCTATACGTTCCTCCCACGAGCCGCTTCGCGGCGGTCGGGAGGTGTGTAAGCCGTGACACTTTCCATAGAAGACGGAATATCTCGCGGGTGTGTGGGGGGAGGGAGGGTTGGAGGGAGGGATCTTTTGGCGCGCGGGGGGGAACGCGCGGGGAAAAAGAGCGAGGATCGATAAGATCGGGGCTCCCGAGCCGCAGGATTCGCTCCTGCCCCCCCGTCTGTGCATATACACGCGTGCACGCTATACTCTTTTACCTTGGCTCGCGGCAACGTAAACAAAATATCCCTGCAAAAACAGAGAGAGAGAGAGAGAGAGAGAGAGGGAGAGAGCCTCCCTCCGAGACCTTTGGGAAAAAGGGAAGAATTTCGAAAAAAAAAACGAGGCACCCCCCTCCCCCCCTCCCCGATCATATCGGGAAATTACACCGCGATCGAGAGGGAGTCTCTGTTTACCTCCGCGGCAGGGTCTGAAAACGTACGAAACGCCTCGCTCTCGGTTCTCTCTCTCTCTCTCTCTCTCTCGGAATAAAAGCGGCGTGCGCGCTCCGCACGTATCGCGCCTCCTCGCCCCCGTAAATTACGGGCGGGCGTCGAAGGCGCGACGGATTTATGGCTTTATTTCCCTTGAATATTGGATGGCCGCGCGCGCGACAAAGGCCGGGCATTGTTTTATACGTTATGTAGGAACGGCGCGCGCGGTGACGCTGCGCTTTTCGGGTACGACGCGATGCGCTCCGCGGCGGCGGCGGCCGCTCTCGGACGCGCGGCTTGATGTAACGCCAAGAATGCGCTTTGCATGTGAGCCGACGCCTGTGACCCGAATACGGGATCCTAAGGCCGGGCGGGGGGAGGCTCGAAAAATTTTGCGCCGAGAACTCGAACGATATGATGGATCGGTTCGGGGGGGGAGGGGGGATATGAGGGATTTTTTGGATGGGCGGAAGAGGCTTCGGGAATCTTTGTTTAGACAGCTTGCGTGAGAATTGTGGGATTCGTAGATAAGTATCTTTTTTTCTGGGTTCGAGCTGAATTATCGAGATAGTAGTTTCTGATGGTGTAAATTGTAAACCGCTTAGGAAATTTTACTCTTCTAGGCGAACATCATAATACTTGTTGAATGTTGACCAGTTGGATACTAAAGCTTATATTTATTTTATAAAACGGTAAATAGCACTTTTAGATACACACAAGTAAAACGACGCTATAAACGATTTAATATTTTACGATCTTTTTTTTTTGTGATTTCAACCGTCTATTAGACATATTAACAGCAGAGACGCATCAATTATTGGTTCGGAAATCCAATACCTCCGCTGCGAACCGTAAAGATCAAAAAGATCGCTGCCCGTCCTGCAGGACAATGGGAATAGTCGTGTCACCTCGTGTCACCCTCTTTACATTTCGAGCCCTTCGCGATATATAGTGGGCGAAACGATTCTATATACCCTTGTAATACGAGCTGCAGAAACGTAATAAAGAGGAAGAGGAATAGCACTTTATACGAACTATTTCCGAGGAAAACGTAATATTCTTTTAAACTGAGGCTTAAGTAAATTGAATTGAAAGTTTTCTAGCAGTGTACGAGCGGAGAAAGGGATTCCAGCCTGGAATTTTCAAAGAAAAATATCGCAATTGTTGTATTTTGGCTTAAAGGAAAATTCGCTTGAAAGGGATTTAATTGTGGAAAAATGAAGTGAATACGTGTATTTGGTGTAAATTTTAGTTTATTTCAAATATACATTGTTTAAACACATATGTACATGTAAATATTAAGGACACAAAACCTTTCCGAATAATAAAAAGTTGTTACTTTGGAAATATTCCCTAGAATATCATTTTAAAAGTATATTATGCAAATTATATCGAGATAGAATATCAAAAAAGTAATGTAAAAATGACGTACAATATGACGTACAAAAACTATTTTCAATATGTAAGTTTATATACTTTCAGCAAGTTTTATATTCAGTCGCGTTTACGTTGTTCGAAAATTCGTCAAAACTTATTTTTTGAGTTATTATAGAACATATGAACGCAAAATTTAGTTTTCAGCTTAAACTTTAAAAGTTTTGGTCTGATATTATTTCGTTTTATACTCATAACAAGTTACACAGAATCTTTTAGACATTTATTGTAAGATAAAATACAAAATTTTCCACTGATTTTTCAGGAAATAATTGGAAATATTTAGTGCAATAGAAATTTTACAAAGGAAATTAATGAAATGATAAATAAGTGAGAATCAAAGAATAAAAGATATGTATTAACAAAAGAAATCATTTTTATAGACTTGTAGAAATATTTTACATAAAGTTTTTTAAAAATAAATAATACTATGATATTTAAAAACAATTTATAATTATTACTACTTTTTTTATTTGTACTGTGATGTTTCTAAATAAATTTCTGTACTAAAATTCTGACTAAATAAAGATGATATTTTAATACAACAATTAACGTAAAATTTGTTTAAAATAAAGTATCAAGCATGTTTATATACTAATTGGTTGATAGATTAAATTAAACATTTCCTATTTTTCACAATGTCTCGATTCAAAATATACAATTTACTTCATTAAAAAAATGAATTACTATGCAGCAGATAATCAATTAAAAGCAAAGAAGTAATTATATCATCGTTAAATTAGTATTGTCTACAAGGAGTGCCGCCGTAACTCTATCGCGATCAATCAAGAGTTTTGTGCAATTAAATTACAGGATATCTCTTGTCATTATTATGCGGTTACGTAATTTCTTTTTTATGTATATTATGCATCCAATAAGATGACCAAAAATTAATATTAAAAAAATATCGAGCGATACATATTCACGTTTCCATTAATACGACATAGATTTCATTAACATTTTTTCCCTTAGATAAACTCACTGCTTTCGCCTCAGGTAAAATTCTGGTTCTGTTTTAGAATCTTTTTTTTAGTTATCTTACGTATGAAAATACTGCTTTTCAAAATAAGAATAAAACATTAACGATATTACTTTTATAAAAGTATCGTTTAATTATTACACTTAAAATGATACCATTTTGAATATCTAATATTAATATAAAATGTAATATAAAGCAAACAATATTGAAAATCTATAGAAAAGCCAATATTTCGCAATCCAATTACATCGAATACCCAGAACTCTACCTCTGACAAGCGACACTCTCCCACAAAAAAACACAAGTCATTTAAAAATCTCAAAAAAGAAAGTTGGACCCAGCCAAACTTCCAATATTCCCACCTTAGAACATCTTCTTTTTAACAGCCGTGTACCTTTCCATGTACGCATTGTACCCGTCCAGGTCGCAGAACTGCTTCATCTCGAAGAGGTTGCCCTCGATGGCGATGTTCGATATGTTCGACTCGACCAGTATCCGATTGGGAATGGCGGCGATCGGCAGGCAGTTCTCCTGGATGCGCAGCGTCTTGAGTCGCGGACAGTCGGCCAGCTGATCCGAGAGCACGGCCAGCTGGTTCTGGTTGAGATTGAGCTCGACCACGTGGAGCTCCGCGACGCCGTCCGGCACCTCGGTCAGCTTGTTGTGAGAGACGTCCAGCACGTCCAGGTGCTTCAGCCCGCAGAACATCAGCGGAAAGTCCGTTAGGTTGTTGTGCGACAGGTTCACCTGCGGTAGGCGGGATATATTTTTCGGGATTGAGCGGCCGTTTCGAATTTTATGGCTTGTCATTGTATGCGATTGTTCGAGGGGCGAAGCGAGCGGTTTTTTGGATTTTTTCGTTGTGCGCTAATGTTACGAAAATGTACGTGCATATATTTTGTTTCTAATTTAACTAAAATAAATATATTTCCGTAAGTAGTAATATAGATTTCAAAGAGAATCCTTATTTATATGTTAATTTTTATTCTTTTCATTCTAATGAAAAATGAAAACGAAAAAATAAAAATTCCGATTGTCCAATGACTTTTATAAGATTAAATTTGTCAATTCAAAAGTATAAACTGTTAAAATTTTATTTTTAAATATAAGCGATTCATAAAAAAACCAATACTCTATCTGATAATTTAAACTGAAATTTTTAATTTCTCTAAAAACAAATATTTCTCAACCTTGACATTTAAATAACGCGCAACGCCGTCTGTAAGCAAAGCAGTTGCTTTAAAAAAACGTATACCCACCTGCTTTAAATGCTTGAGCTTAGACAGAGACGCCGGCAGCGCGGTGATCATATTCGAGCTAACATTTAAATTTTCGAGACTGGCGAGAGCACCGAGCACGTCGGGCAACGTGGTCAGCTTATTCCCACTGACGTTCAGCTGCTTGAGCAGCGTGAATTTCCCTATGTCCAGCGGTAGCCGGCTGAACTTGTTGTTGGAGAGGTCAAGAGTCCTCAGGCACGCGACGAGGGTCACGAGCTGCTGCGGGAATTCGTCGAGTTTCCGCTGCGAGAGGTTCAGCGTGCCCGTCTTCCTCGCCACGTCGTAGTGCTGCTTCAGACCGGAGTTACCCATTGTTTGCGAGCTTTTATTTTGCTTGTACTTGCAGCGATAATTCTTTTTCTTGCGCTTCAGATATACTTCATGACTAGAATGCGTTTGAATCTACTGCGAAGCGATCAGTGCTGGCAACTTGAGCGAGAAGACCGTCCTTCGCCCAGCTCCAGATGTCATAACCTCAAAATTCGAGAGTTTCGAGACTCACTGTTCGTAAACACTGCCAACATTTGCATGGATGTCGGAGATTTGAGAGCTGCAGGAATAATAAAAAGTATCACTCCTCAAAGTGACGAGGTGCGCAATGAATTTAAAGCGAAGTTTTGAACCGTGCACTTACTGAGCTACTGTATTTGTACGGAGAAATGTCAAGCGTTCCGCTACGCAACTACACCGCCCGTCGCGCTGCGCGTGCGCGTCAGATGTCATCTACGCAGGTTGACGGAACTACCTGTAGGTGGCAGCTGCTGTCGGATGATTAAATTGCATTAGCAGAAAAAGTTTATCTCTACAAAGTTTTTACTAGACTAGAAATGGGTCTGAATACGGTAGCTCAGCGGATTCGGTCTCAGCCTTTTCGTTCAAAGGGCGCGTGTATGAATCCCGGGCAGGCACCTCTGACATTTTTTTCGAAAAATAAAAAGTTTATGTGCTAAAATTAATTAACACCGCAAATCTCAACGAAATTAAAAGTGTCAGTAGGACCAGTTGAGGGATTGACGCATATCCTCGACCAACAGATCAGAGATTAAAAAAAAGGGTCCCCAAATTAATTCCTTTATTTACCTGTTATACTAATTAATATATAACAATATATAAGGCATACTTTGCAGTAATTATTTTGGTGGAATTATTGGATTTTTGCGTGTTACAGACGTAAATTTTTTTTAATGACGAAAGATTACAGTTATTATCTTTTCTAACGAAAAGTTTATTATGTTAAAAAAAAAGCCGAAGGACTTTATAAAGTGTAATAAATAAGACTATAAATAGAAAGTAATGTTATATTTTACGTGAAAAGATAATTATGCAGTAATGTAAAGTCGTTAGTAAACTTTATCTTAATGATATAGTGCGAGTAAAATAATACATAATTTTACAAGGTATATAAGTGTTTCTTACTGTGTAAAACAAATGTAAAACAAATGTAAAAATGTAACACAGCTTTTTGAAATTAATTCTATTCATTAGTTCTATTTTTTTAATACGATAACATTTAAATAAGGTTTTTAAATTGAGTATTCAAATATTATATTTCAATATTTATTTTAATTTGTAAAATTATGTTATTTAATAAAAGATTATTGTTTTTGTTCATGATAAGAACGTTATAAATTTTGATACAGATGATTAATACATTTATAAGCTGTCTCGATAACAGCACTATTGTAGAAACATAGTAGAATACAGCTTATCAACGATCGTACCGATTATATTAATTTGAAGTAAGAATTATATTTAGAATTTTAAGAAGTCGGCAGCTTTAAACAACTTTCAATACTTTCTTCTTAAAGAAACATCACCTTTAGTGGCACTGTGCTTCAAAAATTCAGAACCGTTCAAAAATGTGGCAATTCTCGGAGATTCTCGTCATTTCCTCAAAATTCATCGCGCTCCCAAAATACCTCGTCCAATCTCGCGAAAACCTCGCACACACATCCCATCTCCGTTCGCCTCTCCGTCCCTTTTTCGAAAAAAAAACCAACCCCCCACACATTCATCCGCGAGAGTTGCCGCTCCAGCCGGCAGATGTCGCGTTCCCCTCTGGCTCTTTCCCCGAGTGCACGAATACAACAGGCAGGCCAGGCAGCCGCGCTGCCGCTGCTGCACACCGACTGTATATACTCTGGCGAGAAAGAGAGAGATTTTCAGTAGTGTAGTCGCGTACTACGACCGAGCGCGGCCGCCCCTCCTCGGAAGCGCAGAGCTCTCTCTCTCGCTCGTCCTCTTATCGCGCACGACACTGTACCGACGACGATGCTCGCCTGGCGAAAACGTGCAGCCGATGTAATAAACGAGCAGAAGAAGAAGCAGCGGCTCTTGGAGACCGGCGCCTGAGCAGCGATGCGACATCAGCAGCAGCAGCAGTACAACCGGCCGAGGACGACGACGACGAGCGGCGGCTCGCTCCGATGATGGGCGAAGCAGTCGCGCCCTAGGAGGCGGCCTTTCATGTGCACAGCCAGTACCGCAGGAGAATGGCCTCCACGACTACTCCCAAGCCGGACAAGTACTCGGGTGAGTAGCCCGAACGCACTACTTTGTTTACAACTTAGCTCTGCGAGCTTCGCGATAAGAGGAGGCCGAGAGGCATTTAGCCAGGCGGTTCGCGCGTTTTATCGAGCAGCACCGCGGAGAAAGAGACGGCGGCGGGATATCGGAGAGAGAGAAAGAGAGAGAGAGGGGGTGGTGCACCGACGTATATATTCGGCGGGGGGAGCGAGCGGAGCGGAGTTTGTATATATTGCACGCGCGTTATATAGGGTAGCAGAGACTATAGAAGAGCCTCGCGGCGTGTGTTTTGTGCCGTGTTGTTCCCCTCTCGGGCGGCCGGACACTACGCCAGCCGTCAGCGATTGTCAAAGGCTCTCCGATGTGCTGAGGCTGCTACTGCCTCGTGCTTTCTCTAACCCCCGCGGGGACTTTACCTGCGGCCAACCTCCCCCCTCCCGTTCCCCTCTCTGCTCGGCCGGGACTTTTCTTTTCCCGGTTCGCGGAAGGGGTGGAGCCGCGGTTTTTCGGGATTTATAGTTTCTGCCTCGCGCTGGGGTGAGGTGGAAAATGTGTGTTGGTCAAAAGTGGAATGTAGAGCTTGGTGGAATTGGTGGTAAATCTTGATTTTTGCCGTGAAAATGCAGCAGAAGTCGTTTGAAAGTTGCTTACATAAAGAGAATTTAATTTCAGAAAATTTTAATCGCTGTAAAAGAGCTTTCATAATACCTGTATGAAAAGTTGCATAAGATAATTAATAAAAAAATAAAGGCTGGTACGTAATCAAAATTTATGAAAGAATCAGAATTTATAAATAAAATTTGGTTTTACGTACTCGAATAATTGGCTTTAAAATTCTTTTGAACAAGAAAACACTTGTTTGAGAAATATGAAATTGTATTTATGTTAATTTCAGAAGAAATAATAACAATTTTATCGCTGTAATATAAAATAATCGGACAATGCAGCGATTCAACGTAACGATTAAATTTATTACAACATTTTTTCATTACAATATTAATTTCTGCCTGAAACTTTTATTTTAACAGATTGCCTTTTACATTTAATTTAAAATTTTTAAAATACATTACGTAAGAGCGAATTAACGATAATAATTTATTCTTATGTAAAGAAAGACTGTTTGACTTACCTCTTTTATCCAAGCGACTTTCGTATCTCTAAAAGATGCTTTAAATTTTTAAAGTCTCTTGAATCTAACGAACTACCCAATTAAATTGCGTTAATTAAAACCCAGAGCATTAATGCAAGAGCGCTAGATTTTTTTTAATTACACATGATTAAAGAATCCTTTAACTTCGGGGGGAAAAAAAATTACGCTAAAAATACTAAGCATCAAGGCGTACGACAAAGGCAGCAAAAACCCTCCTTCGCATTACGAAAGAAAGCATCACCTTCGCCTTTGTCTAATAAAACGCAGAAAACATAAATTCCCCGAATTTCCCGGGCAGAAGAACAGCGGCTCCGCCACAAATATCCAGCGCGTAAACAGTACCTATACACTGATACACGTTCCCGTCCAAATCCCCTCTCGCGCGAGAAGGTTTCGTTTTTCGCTGCAGGAGCGATTTTCGTCAGTTCCCCATAAATCATCGGCGGCGCCTTTATCATAAACAGCGTCTAACGACCGCTCCGAAGCCGCGCCTTTTCCAGCCGCAAAAGCATCGGGCAATTTTTGGTGAAGCCTCTCTCGCAAGAAGCTCTCCTCCTCTCTTTCTCTCTCTGCTCCGCGTTATTTATAGAATATTATTTCTGCGCGTCCACAAAGGAGAGAGGGAAAGCGCGACGGCCTCTGTTCACGCTTCTTTGCCCCGTCGTGGAAATCGATTATATCAGCGTGAATTCGAGACTCTCACCCCGCGGTCAGCTCGGAGTATATATATATATATATGTACGTTATAAGCCGCGTCTTTGCCGCCGCGACACGAACATCACGAATTCCTCGGCGATTGTTCTTTTCGGGGCGAGGGGGATTGGAAAAACGTGCACCGGGCTCGTTTGTCAAAGCCCGCGCGCTGCGAAAGAGAGAGAGAGAGAGTTGTGTGGATTGTGTTTGGCGATTGGTTTTGCGGGGAGGGAAATGACGAGGCGGCCTTTCGTCGGAGGAGGCTCTCCCGGGCTGCCCTGAATTTAAAGCAGCGGCTCATTTGCTCGCGAGGAGGAGGATTCTTTTGTTGTAAGTTTATTGCGTAGGCTGGAAGTTTTGGACGGTGGCTGTTTATATTGGGTATATCGTGGAGGCTGGGGAACGCGGAATATATTTGTTTTTTTTTTTTGTTCGCTGAAGTTGTCTCTGTGGAAGACATTTTCGCTTGGTGAGAAAATTATTTTACGCTCGAATAATTTCAATCGGAATGCGCGTACCTGTACACTTTAAGAGAAATTACAGCCGACTCGTTTTATTGAATTTCAATAAAGCAATACGAAGTCGATTCATTAAAGATAATTAACGATCGATAAATGTTTAATTGTTTCGCGCAGGACCGAGGGGAATTGTATGTTCGTTTCAACTTTTACGAGTCGTTAGCAGCAATGAATCATAAAAATCACAGCTTTTTTCAATAACAGTAATTTAGTACAGTTTGAATTTCATGAATTTTGTATAGAAAACTGAAAGCTCTAATTGGTTTCTCAAAGAATGGTTAGTTCGTCCACAATTTCATCTCGTCGCGCTTTTAATTTTCCAGCGTCGTCTTCCACCGCAAAAACTCGGCAAGGATCGGCAACCGCGAGTTCTCCTTATAAAGCGCTCATCCACTATCACTTACACGTTTATCCAGAGTAGTCCCGACGACTTCATCTTCCCGAGAGATCCGAAAAAAAAGCCGCTCGTCATCGCGTTCGACTTTCCTCCTCTCTCGAAGAAGAAGAAGAGAAGATGAAATAGCGCCGAACTCGCGCAAATTTGTCCCGAGATAACGTTTCCAGCTGATGAGTCACGTTGAATATCTCTCGCAGACAATCTCTCCGTACAACAACAACAACGCGCGGCGAAAAAAAAACAAAACGGCGGTCTCTTGGCTTTTTCGGAGAGGGAGACCCACTTTCCCCGAGGCGGCGCTCGACTTTTGCCGCTTGCAATATACATATATATATTTTTCGACGAAACCCGGCGTAGCCAGGCCCTGTACTTACGTGCTTTGCGCGCGTCGCGCGTAAATCAAATCCGGGGCGCCGCGAACGGCGCGCGCGCATCTATTTTCGGAGCGTAAGCGAGTGTTGCGCGAGAGTTACTTCGAGTGCAGCGAGTTAATGCGAGTTGTTCTTGTATTTTTGGGGAAAGAAGCGTGATTGATTTGGGCTTTTCGGAAGGGGCCGTTATTGCCGCCGCGAGGATGGAGAAGAGCTGGGAAGTGTGTTGGTTTTTTGGTGGGGCGTTTCGCGATGTTATACTGCTTCTGATGCCTTGTTTTTATTATTTGGGAGTGGGAACTGAATTGGGACAGAATTTCATTTGCAGATTTTAAAGAATCCCTTCTTAAAAAAGTGATGAGCGGCCATTTTGAAGCATTTAAAGGCTTGATTTGATTGGTCAATATAGTTTGAATGTCAGAATTATGAATTCCTTGAATTTTAAAAACCGAATATTGATTTTTAGATGTAAAAATATATATAACTAAATCTTAATAGTTTCTACAATACTGTATAATGAAAAGTATTCGAATAAATTTTGAATTAATAACCTCAAAATTGAAAATGGAATTTTTTAGATGGCAGTAATGAATTATAGATAAATGAAATTTTAAAAAATTAGTTTTAAATTCATATAAGGAATAAATTTCTAATTTTTATAATAAAATAAGAGCGCACAGAGCCTGAATGACGCTTGTGAGGGTATAATCTGGAATATTTAGCTGTTTACTGGTTTAGTACACATTTCTTAAAATTCTAAAATTCTCTATAAACTTTTAATGATTTCGCCACCTGTTAAAATAAACGTATTTTCGTCAGTTTAAAGTAAAAGCTCACAAAATGCAAACTACATTGAATCGAAAGAAAACAAATCCGAAACTAAACAGTCATTCAAAGCTTTTCGCCTACACCGCAGGCTTTTAAAATTAAAAGCCTCCGCGAACACGAGAGTCAAAAGTGGAATCCCTTCGATAATAAATTTAAAAGCCCAAAACCGCAGCTCGAAAATCGATAACGTCGCCGCGTTCGGGGGTAAACACCCAATCGAGGACTCTCCGCGCAATGCGAACTCTTACAATATTCACCGAGATTCATCAGGTTAGTTAAATATGCACGCGGCGGGTAGATAAGTTATAGGGATGCCGTTCGGGAAGGCGATATAGCGTTAAGCGGACTATTTCAGTAACAAGTATAAAGTAATAAATTAGTGACGCCGCGAATACAATACCGCCGGTATCGCGTTACTTTTCCTTTGGAAACATAATATAACGGTGTTATCTATTATGCGCTACAAGCGAGTTACAACCCGAGATGATTTGTGCTTTGCTCTATTTTTTGAAGGTTTACAAGGCGTTACGACATTTAATGGTAACTACAGAGATTAGTTCTCAGAAAGTTTAGAAAACGATATTGTGAGTGATAACAGGTACTCTGTTAATGCAAGTTTTATTTCATTACAGCATTTGACTCGAATAAATTTGCACTCGTTCGTCTTCTTTTTCTTAATCGTATAAAAGATCTCATCTCGACTGGGAAGTCTAATTTTTAAAAGCGATTGAAACTTTGGCGCGATAAATCTAAAGTTGGTGTGGTAAAAAACTTTTGAGTTTGTTTTTTTTTTTTTTTTTTTTTTTTTTTTTTTTTTTTTTTTTTTTTTTTTTTGATTGATTTATTACATTATAGAGAAGCGACGACTGAAAGAAATAATTAGTATGCTGATTTAAAAGAAGAAACTGCTTTTTTAAACAATACAAAATAGTATTTATTTATTTTTTATGTTTAAAAAACATTTCTGAAACCAATCATCGCAATTGTATTTATTCAATATTTTCTTATATTCACGTAAACAAAATATACGTATACGATGAACTACAGCTATAAAACAACAACGAAACGATGTCAGTTAACAAAACTTTAATTGTTTTTATTAGGTACATCATTTGAAGACTAAAATATTTCCAAAAATTGAATCTCTAGAAGTATCCTTTCTTAATCCGTCCCAAGCCGATCCATTCCCCAAATCCCAATTACCTAACCCCACAGCCTTCCAAATTTATCCCAGTAATCAATAAAAATTCCAGCAGCCCAAAATCCTCGGGCGTCGAGACGCGGCAAAAAAAAAAAAAAAAGAAAAAGCTCGCCGCACGAGAGAACTGCATGGAAAAAGAACGGGAGACGATATCGCGAAGGGGGTTAACGGTATTCAGCCTCGGAGCTTATTTTTACGGGGCGGCGGCGGCGGCATCGCGCCGCGATATACGTACGGCTTGAATGAGTCCGCGCTTGTTGACTCGACGCCCACGCAGGTTTACTCGGCCGCCGCTCGTAATAATAAAGACGCGACGACGACGGCCGAGCTTTCATTCTACGTTTCTCCCTCCCCCCGCCCCCTCGCTCTCCTCTCGCGGGGAGAATCATTGTTGATGCGCGCCCGCGGCGTTATACCGACTCTCTCTCTGTGGTGCCTGGTAATCGTTTATTGGAGTCGATGTGTGCGCTGGTTGTTCAAAAGTTTTATATACGAGCCGCACTGCTGCCGGGGCTTTATTTGCCGAGAGGTGTAATTGTCGCGCTTTTTTTTTTTTTTAAAGTTCCATTCGTTTGGAGAACGGGGCGAGCGGCTATCTGCCTTTGTTTGAGTTTTTTCTCGTTTGCGATAATGTTTTTTCGGGGGAAATTTGAAGTTGTAGTAGGAGTTTATTAGAAAATAGAGGTTGGGTATAGTAACGCAATGTACGTTCATTAATTTGTATCGGCTGTGTCTATAAAGCTGTTAATTATATAGAAAGTGCCGATAGAATAATTTTTCGTCAAATTTTTGTTTGTAAATATTTAACGCGAAAACGAATATGTTTCTTGAAATAGATGAATGAATGTCTCGAATGCGCGCAAATGTGGAATTTCACATCACGTGCCGCGTATGATGTTTCGTACGTAGAAGTTAATCGCTTAATAGATAAGATAAATTTTATTAATTACAGCTGTAAGAAACTTTTTACTACTTTTATAAAGCATGCAAGTGCAAAGCTTCCTCGATTGGATTATCCATTTATATTCAATATTCTTTTCCTTCTATTTTTCATTCCAGATAAATAATAATAACAAAACTCACGAATTTTCAAGAGCTTAATTGACAATGAGATTTTGAAAATAAAAAAAAAAACCGTGGGAACACGTCGTAGTTGACAATGTGCTTACCCCCTCTTTGTGTGCGCCAGAAGCCCATTGAAAGGAGCGACTGCGAGAAATGTAAGGAAGCCCCGCGCCGGAGCACCAACCAGAGCACATCGATTGTTCTCCATCCGTCTCTTTTCGACAATGCGGCTTTCTATTTTAACCCGGAATTAATTTGAATCAGATCTCCGCGAAGCTTTTTCGCAATGGCACACATCCTCTTCTGCTGAAAAAAAAAAAATGTTTTTTCCGCCGATCGGCGAATAAACGAGTCGTCGAGGATTCGAGCGGGATATCGTATTTAAAAATTGGAGCACACCGGTGTAAAAGGCAAATCCATTATTCAGTTTGCTCGAGTCCACGGGGAAAATAAGGAAAAATTACCGATGGTAGCCCAGAGTCTCTCTCTTGCATCGGTTGCAAGAAGTTTCACGCTTCATAACTCTCGGCTTCCGCTTTCGAACTTCTTTCATTATAACCATTAAGTGTAACGGCGCGGCCTTTGAAATAAACATATGTTTGGCTTCGATGTGTATTTGTTGCTTCGGGTATGGTATATATATATCGGTATCTGTGCCACTTTCACTGATAGGCGGCGTTAGTAGGTTCGACGGTGAAATTGGATTTAATGTATTCTGCACAAGTGGCTCTGCACTTGTTAAAAATAACTTTAGTATGCAAATTTGAAATTATAATACAACTGTGCAAGTATATATACTTTTATCGAGATTGTATATGTATCTGTAAATATTTCGAGTTTATTTAAATTTCTCTCGCGCTCGACATGGCTTCGGTTAAATTCGAACCGCGGCGACGCATTTTTTTATTCGAAAACTTATTTAATTTATTAACCCGAGATAAAACGTGTTTGTGCGTCAACGTTGGTATGAATTTTTTGGTCCTAAATTATTTACGTAAAGTATAAACTAATTTAGCACAAAGTAATTTGTATAATGATCAATTTTAATATTATTTGTCACTCTCGTGGAATACTAAATTTCGCGAGCAAATTTGTAGTTCAAACGGGACTAAAATATTATAATTTAGAGAAACGAATTGATCAATTAATCTGTATAATGAAGTAGGGCAACTGCAGCAGTTTTCATTCTCCTTTGTCTGGTGCGACTGTAATTGCACTTAATTCGAGTTGATATGTTAGCGGCTAAAATCATGATTCTCGTACTCAATACGGGGCAAAAGCTATTGCACTTAATCTATATATCAGATGGAATTTGTCGAACTTGAATGACTTACACGTGTCGAGCTAAATTGATAAATTACTTTATTTTTACAATTACTGAGAATATTTTTTTAAGGGTGACATAATAATTTTTAATGTCTAAATTATTATCTGAAATAATCATCATGCTTTTAAGCATTTTGTAAAATTGCATTATTATATATTAAGACCTTTTTTATGCTAAAAGATCAATTTCTATTTGACGTTTAACAATGAAGCGAGTCTTTGAAAATTAATAAATAAAAAAAAAATTCATAGTCCACTTAAAAACTTAACCGAGTAATTAAAAAAGCAAGCATGGAGTATCGTTATAAGTTTCGCCTTTAAAGAAAAATGACCCTGTTACTGAAAAACCGCACAAACCTATTTTTTTTCTCCACCTACTCGTCTCGTTCATTAATTCCCTAGCCCACATCGCCCCGGCCGAGCAAATCCTTACCCTTCGTCAACGTAACTGGGTAAAGAAATTTTCTCCCTTGCACCGTTTTTGCTCACCTCGTTTTACTTTCTCTGCTACCCCTTTTTTTTACGCTTCAAATTCGCTCTTTACTGCAATTAAAGACTTTAAATGCTCGGGTAAATTCGACGATTTTTTTTTAGCCTTTTTTGTCGTCCTTTTATAAATTGTGTGGTATAAATATTTATTCGAATAAAAGAATTTAATGGGATGAGAATAAAACTACGAATTTAATGTTACCTTTGAATAGAAATTATTAACTGTAAGATCTCGGGATTTTATAAAAATTTAAATTTAATGAACTGCTTTTAGTCCGATTTTCTAAAGTGGCAAAAGGAAGTAAAAGGGTTTTAAAGCTGTGGTACAGTGTTAACTCAGGGTATTTCCAATCTTTTCTGTGAAATTTTTCCTCAAACATTAGTTAACTTCAATTTGACATATTGATTTTAACTTTATTTCCAGGTTTTGAAATTTTTTTTCCATTTCACCCTGAATTCAATGTTCTTTATACGTTTTTGGTGAAAAAAAATTTGCTTTGCATAGTTAATATTACATGCATATATATATGAAATCTGCTAATAACTTATCTTCCCAGGAATTTATCGCACTTCATTATAATGATCGCTCTAATGAATTACCTCGTCTTATTAACCAACCAACCTCTACATCCCAACGGCAACATTAAATCCCGCAATTCGAAAATTAATACCAAAAGTTACAACGCAAGCCATCAAAAACGTTCCGTAAATCAATACTCGGCGCATGCAGATCTCACCGCGCAGCCAATCATCTTACTAATGAAACCAATTAATCAATCAATTTTCAACACTTTTATCCGCCCCGTCCCCCTTTCTCACCTCTCTCGCCAATAATTTACCCTCCTCCTTCCCCAGAGTTAGACTCGCTCGTGCCTCCCCCAATTTTTTCTCCTCCGAGCGCAGCGGAGGAGCAAGTCGCGCGCTCTCACCGGAATAAATCAAAGAAATCTCGTTAGTCCGCGCTCGCGCATGCGCGGCTAACCCTTCGCCCGGGGGCAGACCTGCAGCCGCCGCCGCCGCCGCTGCACAATGGGCGAAAAAGGGAGAGCTGCAAAAAACGCCTCTCTCGCCATCTTATACAGCCGCGCTTGAAAAATGCAGAGCCGCCAAATTGCCGCGTAATAATTTCAGATATCGCGATGGCTCTCCGCTATGTATCCCGTCGACTTTCCTCCCTCCCCCCGCGTCCCGCGCTCGCCAGACGAGAGAGACGACGCGCGCGCGTGTATATGCAGGAGGGCACGCGAGGGAGAGCTTTGAAAGGCGAACTCATTAAATTTCCAACTAGGCGGCCTGGTATAGTTCGCTCGAAACGATTCTATGGAAGTACGCGGGGGAGAAATAAAGGAGACAAGTTCAAGAGGGACAGAAACTTTCATAGGAGAGAGGGAGAGAGAGAGAGAGCTTTCGCGGAGAGCGAACGGCGTATAATCATTTTTCCGCTGAGCCAATCAAAATCCTCCCTTAACGAGCCCTACATTGTTACACTTTTCTCCCAGCGTTAATTGCCGTTAATTAACGTCGGGCAAAGTTTAAAGCACACACACTGCACGCGAGCCGCAAAAAGGGCGCGGATATATATTCGGGGCCCGGAGAAAATTTACGGGCGCGGCAAGAAATTCCCTAACGCGGGAAATTTCTGTACGTACGAATGTAAAATCTCTTGCCTCTCTCGCCCGCGGAGAGAGAGACAAAAAGGGTCGTCGTCGTCGCCACCGCTTCCGACCTGCTCTTTATCGTTTGAGAGTGGAAGCCTGCGCGAAGAATGCGATGTAGATTCGAGGGGGAAAGACTGTGGCGCGGAGGAAAGACACGCGGTAATGGGAGGATTGGAGTATAAAGGCGACGAGCCCGGAGAGGGAGGCTGAAGCGAGGAGAGCTCGTGCCCGGGGAGCGGTGCGCGTGAAAAGAGATTTTTTTGCTGTAACTTTGTACTGGATTTTACGGTATTCGGATAATTGAGAAAATCTGTTTTTTAGTTTTGCGGAAAGAGGATTTATTTGCGAGGGCTGAAAAACTTTAAAATATATAATGTTTGGTTTATTTTCATTTTATTTTAACGGAGGAATGAAAAACTCTTTTGCGTCAGCTTTATTACGGAAGTGTATGTTTTTTAAAATTTCAGCGCACTCAAATAATTACGAGCTCCGTGATTTTAGTTTTTGTTTTCCTCAAGTGAAAATGTGTTCTTCGTTTTAGTGGAAGCGAAACTTTTACTCCTAGAAACATAATTCGCCGAGACTCGCCGTTATCAGGTACATTAACAACAAGTGCAATAATTATAATTTTACGAGTTCTCTAGTTTTAACTTGCATTGCGCGTCTGCAATAATGAAAATACCAAAAACAGATTGCTTTTAGTTTCGCAGTGCGAGTCCATTGTGTTTTCGTTATTGTAATGTAGTTTAGCGAGAGTCTCCGAATTATTTGTCTTGTGCAATTTCTGCCTCGGAAAATGGCAAGTCCGACGAAGTTATTGTTTCTTTATTCAGAAAAATATTGCTCGTAAACCCTTTTCATTTTCGAAGCCTTTTATATATCTTTTCAATATAAACCTCCGCCGGCGCTTGCATAATTAAGAACCAAATTACCTTATCCGAAATGAACAATGAACGAAATATATCAGTCAATGCAATCAATTTCTTTGTCTTTGAAAATCCTCTCTCATTTTTATAATCCACCGACAATGGTCCCTTTCATCCCCTCCCCTCTTCCCCCCCGCGAAGAAAGAATATAACTCACAAGAAAGGCGAGCGGCGGCCAATCCGAGAGGGGGAGAGAGCAAAAATCATAAAGCAGCATCATTAATGCGTACGAAATACCAGATATGAAAAGGGTTGCGCGCCTTTCACAAAGAAGAACCTGGAAACAGAGAGGCGGGTGGAAAAAGCCGAACCGAACACGGGGAGAGGGATGAAAAGCAAAATCGAATATGTGTAATAGCGAAGCCCCGGAGATCCGGTCCATCACCGTTGTAGTCCCCCCCCCCTCCCCCCATTGTTCGGCCGCGCGGCCATTGGTTTATGTGCTCCGCGGATTTTCATTCGGTTTTCAGTTCGCATTTAGGTGGATATGGCGCTCGACCGCGCGCTAGTTGGCTTTTCAGATAGCAACCCGCGGGAACGAGATTAAAAAGTCCTTTCTCGACTGCGAGAAAATGACGCGGTCAACGGATTGCAGGATAATGCCAGGGGAGGACTTCTTTGCGAATAAAGACATATTTACTGTGTGAGTCAGATCAGTTAACTAGTCTGAATTAGTCGAAAAAAGTCTAATTTTATTTATATAATGATGTTGCGGTTATTGCGGTATGATACTTTGTTCCGGTTTCGTCTGTGAATAATGTATATATTATTTTTTGCACGATATTATAGTAGTTCGATGACTCTATAATCTAGTTAATGTATTTAAAATAGTTTCAAATATATCACTAATCATTTCACGACAGTGCATGTATAAATTTTTTTTTAGTTATGTATATGAGCAAACCTTAAATTATCAGTTAAAACGGACATAATTATTAAAAGGGCGATAAAAATAAATCTACAGAAATAGAATTGACCTTGTATGTTATTAGTGAAAGTGATTTTTTTTTAAATATTTGCTAATTTGAGTGACCTGGAAAGGATATAATCTGCATGCAGTTTAAACCTGGAAAAGTTGATCATATAAAGGAATGACGATATGATGTCCTCTAACTAAGTGGATACAAGACGCTCTTTAAGTTAGCAGGGCAATTTTAAAAAATTGAAAATATTATTTATGGATAATTTGCCGCTAATTATCCGCAATTTATCCGTAAAGAAATTAATTTTGCCCGATTTTTTTGAAATACAGGATGCACTGATAGGATGATATAACGGTAGTAGGGCACCCTTACTAAATAAACAGATACGGGAAAACTTTATATAGCATAGAATTTACCGTTAATTATATCCCCAGGTGATCTGTAATCGAAATAATTTTGCCGAGCTTTTTTTTTAAAAAAATACAGGATACACTACTAGCATATCACGGTGGCAGGACACCCTTGCTAAATAAACAAGTAGGGAAATACTTTATGGCATAGCATTTTCCGCTAATTATCCGCAGTCAATCTGTAATAGAAATAATTTTGGAAAAATTGGACTGTAAGAATTGAAGAAAGCGTTACAAGTCAAATAAAAAATGAGATTGGATACAGGGACAATGCCCTGCATTGTTACGACATGAATTTGAAAATTCAAAAAAGTTAAACCAAAACTTATATTTTATATAAAACTTTTAACAAATTTGCTGATATTTGCGTACAGGTGGTAGGGTAATAATAAGGCCAATAATTTAAGTTAGAATTAAAAATGATAATAATATATATATTCTTAGTTTTAAGAGGTAAAACGTTTCGGAGTGCAGTCAATGTCTTCGTCAATATAAGCGTTTACAAACAGCGAGGCTTACTCTTTTTAGATTTAGGAGCAACTGAACTGCCTCGAGAATAGAACGCGTATATAATAATCAGAGCACCGCGCTTGCTGCTACTACTCATTCACACACACTGTTAAAAAAAAACTTAAATTTAATGCATAATTGAGTTACAAGTGTAACTGAAATTTCAATATTTTGTACATA
>JAWWML010000012.1:27725332-27747591 GCA_035047165.1 Ormyrus rosae | reverse complement strand
TACATTACTATGACATATAACTATGGACGTACTAGACGAGACAGAAAAGGGACGTGGACGAGTTACAGAAAGCGTTCTCCTTTGGCTTCAGGAGCGATTCGGCGCCAGGGAGAGAAGCTCTTCCTCAGAGTAAACGGGGGAGAGGGGACTATCAACTGACTTTCGTACAAAAACAGTTAGATCACGTATGAGCGGACGAGCATAGTTGATGGTCTTGCAGTGTAAAATTGCCTTGCGGAAAAGTACGTAGGTCGGTTTCGGCCAAAGCGGACGAAGGAACAAATTATTCGTTCCGCCTGCGCCAAGAATATTCGAGCAGTGCACGTCTTTGAGTTTCTTCGAGGCAGCAGCGACCTTATCGCGAACAACTGCTGAGGCGAAACGAATAACCAGGCCTCGTGGACGCTGCCCAGAGCTCGATGCTGGTAGCTGGCCAGATGAATTTTCAGCCGAGGCGGAAGACTCACGCCATGGACGGCTGTCGAGAACAAAGTTGAGAACACTGGATAAGCTGAGGAACGAGAGAATCTTCACAACTATCTGCTCATCATTCAGTTGAAGTTCACGTGGTATTCCCGATAAGAGTACTTCGCAAGTATCTTGTGATTGCATGGGTATGCGATCTGAAACATTAGAAAATTCGGAGCGAAGAGAGTTCACTTTCTCATGCAACTCAGAGCGAATTTCAGCAAGCTGAGCATTCATGTTCGTTTCCTGTGCGCTAATTTTTAGGTCGAGCGCCTGGATAGCAATGTTCTGTTTGTCGATGGCAGACTTTAAATCCGTATAGGATGCATGAAATTCGTCGGTGAACGACTTAAACCAGGCAGGGGCATCAGCCATGATGGAATCGTGAAGATAAGAAGCTGATTCAGAACTTACTACAGACTCCCTATGCACCAGTGACTCGGGTGGATGCGAGTGGCACGGTATTTTGTCTACCTGAGCGATAGAAGAAGAGGGCGGAGAACAAGCTAAGCGTTTCCGTTGCGACGGGAGACAATTATAATTATCAAACTCGAGACTAGTAGGTGAAGAGAGCACAGGAGCAATTGTAGCCAGCGGCGTGACAGATTCCGAGCCAGGCGAATGAACACGAATATTTCTAGCGCAATCCGACGTGGGAGTCGCGGACGTAGATAGCTTGGCGCAGCGAGGACAACAGAAAGAGTCCGAGAATTTAAAGCAATTCACGTGCGCGGGTGCAGAACATACAGTGCATTTGATAATACGCTCGCCCGCTTTTACTATGTGTTTGCAAAATACGCACGATTTCCTTATGCGTTGAGCTCTAATAAGCGTATTCATACTTAAGTAAAGTTAAAGTGCAGGGCCGGTGACGCCATCTCAGAATAATTATCGTATTACACTAATAGATACAACAGATGACAATGATACGTATCGGTAAAACAGGAGACGACGATAACGGATAAAAATAAAAACTATGTACAAATAAGAATGATGGCACATTAAAAAGTTAAAATAAGAATTGCATTTAAAAGCTTTCACCAGAAGTCACCGTATCGCAAGTTAGGGATACACAGTAAAAAGTAAAAAGTAAAAACAAGCACTGCAGGACACTGAAAAACGCACGCGTTGCAGCTTAAATAAAATTGCCCTAGAAGTAACAGAATTCCGCTTCAATAAAAATTCGCACACGCCGAGAACGCACAAAAGTCGCACCGCACAAAAATACACTGGTTTACTCCGACTAGATGACGATCGGGAAGCCGATGAGTTTGCAGAAAAATTAGAGACCCAGGCAAGTCGTCACAACGATTCCGATGTTGACATCCGACACGTCGTAGAGCGTTGAAGACGGTGAACAGACCTCGGCAGCAGATAAACAAAACATTTGCTCTGGGTGTGGGTCTGAGTCCATATAGTATTTTGACGGTCACATGTTTAGTCAGCACTATCCTTCACTGGTACGGGAAATGGCGATGAGAAGCCCAGCGATCGAGAATACTTAGACACAGGCAAGAAACGCGATTCCCTGGCTCAGAGGGTGAGCCGCACTGTTGAATGCTCAAAAAAGCGAGAGCCAGCAGGAATCCGCCTCACCTGGAAACAAATCTCGACTCCCACAGGAATGTGAGTTGATGGAAAATAACAAATATGCAGAGCCGACGCGAAACACGTCAGCTATACCCACCAGAGAGAGAGAGAGAGAGAGAGATCCTCCGGCGCGCGGGGGGTTAATCTCTTTCGGCGCGTGTCCGCGTAATACGGCGGTGGGGGTGGAATTTCTCGGGGCTTAGCTCGAGAGCGGGGGGAGTGTAAACCATCGTTTAATCAAGACGCGACACAAGAGAGAGAGAGTCCGCCGGAGGGCCCTCCGGTGTTACCAGACCCGGAAGGGCTAACGAGAGGAAGGGGGGTGGTTGCACCGCGCGCCGGGAGAGGCAGCAAACCGCGTAAACACGAGTGCGCGGCTCTGGAAAAATAGGAGCGGCTGCCTGCGAGTGATCGTTATTATGAACTGCCGGGGCGGAAGGGTTCGCGCGAGAGAGTCGGTTACGGAGGGACGCTCTCGGGGGGGAGGGGGCGGGCAACGCCTTGCTCGATTTTACGCCGCTTGTTTAAGTTTTATCGCCGAATGAGGGGGAGGGGGATTTTGCACTCTGCTTCTGACTTGTAGCGTGGATTCTGGCGGAAACTGTCGAGTGACGGAATTTTTGCACTCGGTTTTTGCTCTTTGGAGAGGTACTTGAAGGGACGAGTTTCAGGCGCGTTTTGGATTGTTGGTATATGCAGGTAATGGAAAGTCGATAATTAAGTGTGGTATTTATTAAAAATATAGATGTAATAAAGTTTAAACTCGAAAAACGCGTTTCGTTTATCGGTGACGTTTCATAAAAATTGTGTTCGTCGCCGATAAAAGAAGGAAGATCTAATTATATAGCTTCCTGCCGGCGGGCGTCATCGATTTTCAATTAAAGACCAAACTATCTATTTACCGCTCGGAATGACAGGTAAGGGATAAAAACTAAATTGAAAAAGATAAGGCAAACAAGCGGAGAGACAAACAAAACGATGAAAAAGCTCGGATATATACAGCAGCGCAAAAGCCGAGAGAGAGAGACAACGTTAAAAGACCCGCGAGTAAAAAGGAAAAAAGAGAGAGAGCTCGAGATGGAGTTGGATAATGACCGAATGACTCCGCGGGGCTGATTCCGCCGACCCGCAGGATGAACGGCTCGCGTTGCCTCGGATTTCCATAACACACGCGCGACATTTCGGAATTTCCTTTCCTAAGTGTACAGAGGGCTTCGCGTGTCTGTCTCTCTCTGTGTGCATAACGAGGGCCCGGTGTACAGAGAGAGGCTGCAGCACCGTCTGCTTGACGCGGGGATTTACCAGCTCCGGTCTACCGATGATCTCCTGCATGCAAATACTCAAATTATGATGTACGGAATGCTTCTCGTAAATTAAACGTCGCATCGAGGCTTTGTGTTGGAGTTAACGAACTGTCGGGTCGCCTCTCCCGCGGAGAGGTGATGTACGAGATCGTTCGGGGTTTTTGTGGCTCGGCCGTTTTTGCGCTGGTTTGTATTTTAAGTAAATGAAAAGCTGTTGCGGATAGGACGTAAAAACAATTCAAAAGTGTCTTCAAAGCTGTTGGTATTAGCAGAGTAAGATGAAGAAAAAAGCACTTTTTCTTTAACCTCATTTTGGTAAGTGAACCGCAGATCGAAATAACTCGTTTAATAAATCTTCAACTTTCCAGATTAATTGAAATTAGCTTAAAAGCTCCGACCGTAAATACAAACTCCTTCGATCTTCTCCTCGCAACTACAGCGATTTATCAAACGAATTGCCGTCTGTTTGCCTAATATCCTCTCCTACAGTCCAGCTGCATCTCTCCGGCAATCGATTCCCAATAAAGTTTAAAAGTATCCAAACCTCATCTGCCTACCTCTCCGCGGGAAGAAACAAACACAAAAAGCCCCGCTAGAGAAGCTGGCAAAGCAGCAAAGGTAATTTCAGACGGTCGTCAAACACCACGTCCTCGCTTTGCTGCCCTCCCCGGTCCATATATATATATTTTTTTTCTTTCTTTCCTTCTTTTGGCCTCCGTTGCCAAAAACTCGACGCCGTAAACGTCCCCCGAGAGAGGAGCGCGGGGGGGGGGGGGGGGTAGAAGGAAGCCCCTTCTAGCATTCTTATTGGATTCCGTCAAAGGGAAAAGAAACATTATGCAAATATTGAATATACTCGAATGCCCTTTTGAGACCGCGACGTCGGACGTGAGGAGCTTAAGGTCGCGCTCGCGCGTCGCCGCGCTTCATAAATTCCCCCGACAGCGAGGGAGAGAGCTTTTTCTTGCCGCGCATTCGTGCGAGAGCTGTACGGGCGAGAGAGAGAGAGAGAGAGAGAGACAGGTGCTTCTCCGAGGCACAGCAGCAGGGAGAGCTTTCGGTGGGCGCGAGAAGGGAATTCGTGCACACCTCTTTTGTGCGATTAAACGTAGCGTGGATTTTTATATATTGGCTTTTTCGGCCGTCTGCACTTTCCTACGCCGCGGCTGTAATGCGAGGGCTTTGGCGGATCTGATTTAACGATGATAAATTGCGCGGCGAGCCCGCGGAATTTCGATTTTTCGAATGAATTTGAATTTTGACTTTATTGATTGCCGCCGTGGAAGCTTGAATTTTTAAGGAATATACGCAGTTGGAATTTTAAAGCTTGCAGGCACTTGGAATGTAAAGTCTATAAAATATTTTTTGATAAAAAACGTAAAATTTTAAATACTTGATTAATAAACTTTTTAAAGCTTTACTTTATTATTTGTAAAATCAAATTATATTTATATAATTAGTGGATATTATGAATTTGCAAAAAGCATGCGTATACTTTGTGCAGAGAGATTTATTAAAATAACATAATCGTGCATCAGTCACTAAAAATAAAATAAATAATTGAAAAAGTACAAATAAGATAATCGTTTAAACTTGACTTTTGTATTCATTAAAATTTATTTATAAAAAAATAAACGTTTATTTTATCAAATTATCAACGTATCATGCAATATTTAACATTTTTCACTCGTACAAATATAAACCAAGGCACACGTTCAAATTGCACCTTAAACGTCAGGATTTCACTCCGCATTATTCCTGCCCGCAAATTCGCGACTACTTTGGCCGCAGAGGCAAAGCGTAAAAGGCAGCGGCGGCTTTAGGGAAAAAATGCGAGATCGAGGCGAATGGAGAAAAGTAGAGTGAAAAATAAATGAGGGCAGCTTTGAGACGTCCACCCCCCGGCGTTTACGCTCGGGAAAGAATTCATTGTAAATACAAAGTTTGTTTAGGACTATGGAGGAAAAGTTGCGGAGAGACACGAGGATGCTCGAAGGCGCGTCGTCTTTTTTACGGACGGTATTGCTTTCCCGTTCTCTGCTCTTTTCTTGCCTGATTATTTAAAGTGCTCTCTTATTCCGCTATATAATTCTAGCTTCAATATTGGCTCGTCAAGTGCATCTTTATTAAACGTAAATTTGTGCTTTCGAAACTGAGGTGCTTAAGCTTGTTTTGTTTAACTGGGCGAAGAAAAAAATTTTAAAAGCTTTTTTATACGTATTCAGGTAAGAATTCTTAATTAAATGCTAATGGCTTTTATATTAATAAAGTATAGTAAATATTTTCAATTTTAACTTAATTATATAATGCTTATACTAAAAAAAGTGCAAAAGTGGGGGAAAAAATACGTTAAAATTAAGATGTATAAATTCAATGACAAAATTTTAAAATGTCGATTTAAGGAGACAAAAATCTACTGCGCGACGTAACAATAAGTCTTGGAATAATAATAAATAATTTTCATACTGTTTTTACTTTTATTATCTAAATAGTTCAAAATTGAAAAAATAACTTTTCTATATCCAACGATTCCGAAAGTAAAAAAGCTTCAATTAATTTGAAATTTTAGGAAAAGATAGATCTTTTGTATATTCCGTGCTATGCAGTTTTTCAGTTTTATTAGATCCAAAGATATTAACATTTCATTTTTTTTTCTAAAATTTGTTGAATGACTATGGCTTAGTGAATAATCGGTCTTTTTCAATGATCAATCACTTATTTTCAATAATAAGATTGTAAAAATTCACCATACTTGCCTTATTTTATACTTTTGTAGATTTTCATTACTGTTACATTCGCACTCAATATTACAACAACGAAGTATTAAGAACGTTTTGAAACAAATTATTTACGACTCAAGATTTTCAAAGAATATTCAAATCTCCTTAATTTATTCCCTCCTTATTCACCTCCAACTCGTGCATCCATCGTAAAGCCGCGGAAAACGATTCAGCACAAAGAAGAGGGAAAACATGCATATTCCGAGCGGCGAGGCAATAATCGTCGCGTACAAGTCAATATCGCCGCGGAATATCGACGATTCCCGAAGCGGCCCCGGAGTGACTCACCGGGCCAAAATAAATTGTACCACCGCCGACTGTCTTCGAGGACCTCTCTCCTCCCTCCCCCGAAAATTACCATCGCGAATGCAAATCCGGGCTGCTTAGCCGCGCGAAACCCTCTCCTGCCATCCATTTCCACGGCGAAGTCTCTCCGCCTTTGCAGTCGGTCTCTCTCTCGATTCGTCTCCCAACTTCCTCGCCGTGAATCTCTCGCGCGCCGACTCCTCCTATATCCTTTAGTAGCCCCGACGAAAAGAGCAGCCCCGAAAAGCAGACTTTCCTTCCTCTTCCGATTTCTACGAGAGAAAGTTTTCGGGCGGTGGATGGTTTTTGCCGCGCGGAGATGAGGAGTTTTTGGGCTGGAAAGCGGAGAGCGCTGCTTTACTGCCTGGATTTTCCAGTTTCCGCGACTTATCAGACGCGAATTTAGTTTGGAAGTTTTCAACTCGTCCTGGGAAGTGCTTGTATATCTTTTAAGTTTTTGACAGAGGTTTGCGTTTGCGTTTTAGAAACGCGTTTAATCATTGTTAATCGTTATAGTTTTCCGGGTATTATTATGTTTTCCGGGCTCGGCAAGATACTTTTTTTTTCGAATGTTTGCTTTATTTTTTTTACTTGATTTAAAGCTTTGTTTTAAATATTATATTTTAGATAAAGAGTAGTTGAAAATTACGTTTTATAATAAACTTGTTTCATGAATAAGACATTTGAATACGTGGAAATTATTGATGCGTTTATTATGTTTATTAAAACATTAAGTTCATTTTATTTCTTTAACTAAGGAGATTTTCCTGTATGAAAAATAATATTTTTATATTTCATATATTATTGTGGATCGTAAAAAAGCCGACTTAAGAGAATACACAAAAATGAAAAAGATAATATGTATCTTTCCTCATAAAAGTTCATTCACATTTTTATACAAGCCTACTGCATTAACATACAATTATTTTACTGCATCGTTTCTCTCGTTTTTAAATAATAAATAACTAATTAACATTATATACACTACCATATTTTCAAACGAATTCTGAATTTTTTAACCAGTCTGTTTAAGAATTCTTCACTTTGGCGTTACGCATTCCATTTCATTTTACTTTTCGACATCAGAGTGTAAATTTTTTAAATAGAACCCCATTTATTTTTTCGTCCTGTTTATATAAGTTTTCCAGCAGAGAATCAGCGGTGTATAATTAACAGAAATCCAATTAATTCACTCGAAACGGGGCGAACGATTTGTCTCTCTGCTACTCGGTTTTCAACGAGACAGCTTTCCGGTTTTTGGTTCGATTCGCCTCCCGCTTCTTCTATTTTAAATGAGGAGGGAATAAACTCCTTCGGCTTAATTAGAATAAGCGATTCTCGCTGTATTTTTTTTCCTGGCAACTCGAATCAGGTCAAAGCTTATTTTCATTTTATAAAACTTGTAAAGCGCCTTATTATTTTTAATTAACTTTCCTGCCGATGCTTTTGTAAGTGAGCAAACATCGTAGATTGAAATGGTATTTTACCTGGAAAATCAGATTATATTATCGAAACTGTACGAACATTGAAATAAGTCCACTGAAAAAGACGGCTTCTAGTTATACGCGAGATGTCTCATTAAAAATACTTCAATAATATTCGCTTGAATATTTCCTCCCAGCGTAGTAAATAAAAGACTTCTTTTTATGAAAGAAAACTTCTTTCAATTCAACTCTCCTCATTTATTTCCACGCTGAAAATCCCTCAAACCTTCGTTTCCTAAGATTCATAATTACGCCCAACTTTTCCATAAGCAACAATCTTCCTTTTGCAGTCGCAGCTGTCTAAAAACAACAGACTCTCCAGACTAACAATTACTCACCAATATCACGTCGATGACTAACTCAATTTTTCCACAGCTCCCACTGAGCAGCGAAACAAAAATCGGTCGAATAATCGCCGTTGCGAAAAACGTCGTCGCGCAAAGTGCGACGTCATCGTTGGCAAAGACCCGACTCCGACCCCCCCTGTATAAATTCACCGCGCTTGCAGGTTTTCCGGCCGACGAGAAAAAAGAAAAAAAAAACAAAGCGAAGATCGCGTGTGCCTAAGCGTGGGTGGCGCTGCATTGTTTTAGAGTCGCGCGGGTCGGGAGATACGTAGGAAGGTAGAGTGGATTTTAATGGAAACGCATCGAGCGCTCGAGATGAATTTGATCAACTTTTTTACGCGGACACGGCACTTTATCGCCCTGCGCCTTTTTGTTCCGCTGGCTTTTTTTTTACTGCGCCTGGGATTTGGATAATTATGAGCAATTTTTTTTTACCGCTCGTAAAATTAAATGTAGAATACGTCTTGATTAAATTCTCAGCGAGGAAGGTGAAATTTTGACTGGTAAAGTTAGAGTTTAAAGTTTATGTGCTACTTGCGAGAATTTATGTTTTTATTGTTATTCGCTTTTAATTAATTTATTAACAATTTGCCGACTGTTTGCGAATGTATTGTATTTTCAAAGTAAAAGCTCATCTTCGAGTTTACATTTCTCTTTTAAAATATGGAATTTTTAATGCACCATCCAAGCGCGCTTCGCGCGCGCTAGACGTATTTTTTATATTAGCAAGATAGTTTTAATAGTAAACGACATTATTTCTATCATGTATATCACTGAAAATATTTTTAACTGTTAAATTAAAGTTTCTTGGAAATTAGATAACACACTATCTTAAAAATAATTCAAACTAAACGCGATGTATTATTTCTTTCGTATTTAGAAATGTTATTTTTATCAAAGGATGTATGAGTTATGTTGCTGATTATTAATTTAAATCTATTTTAATAATCCAAAAAAATTACTAAATTTCGATCAAAAAATTTAATAAGATAAAGTATTTTGAGGTTAACTTTTAGAATAAAATTTCAGAATCATTTATTGATATTTTTTATTTTTGGAAATATTTTTCGTTACTTTGATAACAGCCACGGCTATTTCATAAAACATTATTATTTTAAGACAAATTAAGATTAATTGTAAATTAAAATAAAAATTTTCGCGGCTTTTTTTAAAAGAACCAATCAGCAACAGTTTTAAAATGCTTCATTCTAAATGCATCACTTTTTTATAAGAGGACTATGAATATGCGGATCATGCACACAACGAGTACAAGTCGCTGTTCCTTGTACTTGTTCCCTGCTCTTAATGTTTGTTCCTTGTGCCTTTTTCTGTGTACTCGTCTTTACGTACAGTCACATAACCGAATTCTCACGTCAACTATTTTTTCGCCAATCAGGTCACGAATAAACTGATCAGCCAATGACGATTACGAATAAACTGACGTCACTTTTCGGATCATCAATTTTTTAAAGAAGGATTTACAATAATGGAATCTGATTGGGATTTGATTGGGATCTGATAAGAATCGTAAACAGATTCTGATTCAAGAATCCAATCCGATTCTGATCAACGAAGCGTGACACTTCTGACCAAAATATGATCAAGTTGCATAATCCGATCCCAATTAGGAATTGGGCAATCGAACCGGATTTTGATCAGATCCCAAAAAATTTTCCACCCGGTTAGCAGTCCCGATTAGTGCAAGATAAACGATATTTTCATAAATATTCTAGAAAATGTTAGGAATTTTTTCTTAAATCACATTAATCATTACTTTATCAGAAACGCAAAGCATTTAGAAATTTTATTTCTTGCCCACAAACATCAGTAACAATCAGTACTCCAATCCCGAACAAAAAAAAAAAAACCACAAACAAGCAGCGTCTAAAAATGTTCAATTAACTTACTTGTCAAAAACCGCGGAGCAAAATAAATTAAACGCGATCTCCCGCAGACTTCAACGGCCACTCCAGCCCGGCTCGCGCCCCCAAAAACAAAGCGGCGTACACCGACTAATTATTCCCTCGTTCTCCCCCGAACTCCGTCCAGCAGCGAGAGCACCGTTTTCCGGGGGGAAAAAAAAGACTCCCCGAAAACATCGCTCTAATCACGAGCACACACGGCTCGCGGAATATTTTCCGGCGGGGAACGTTTGCGTTTACATTGTCTCTCGGTCGCCTACGTATATATGTATATATATACGTACATACACCTATGTATCAGCGACTCGGCAGTTTGTTACTCCGGGGGAAAGATATAAAGCCCCGGCAGGCTTATATTGCACTGCAGCCCGGGATGCTTTATAAACGCGCATAGCGGCTCGATAGCGGCGAGCAGGGCTCGCGAGTGAAATGTTGCCCGGGCTATTGAAAAACGACGTTAGAGATAATTCTTAGTTCTCTCTCTCTGTGCGCGCGAGCCGAGCCGCCGGTGTGCGCCGTGTGTCTCCGTCCAGCTGCAAGGCCGATTTATTGTTTTGCGTGCCGCGGCTGTGCAGTTGCAGGGAAAAAAGAGGCGAGCTCTCGAGCGAGTAGTGGGCTTGGTTTTTTGGGATATTTTTCTTTCTTTATTTTTTCGAGGAAATTCGTTGTCCCGTTGTTGCCCCTTTTTTTTGTAGTGGCAATTTTTTTTAAGTATGACTCGAAGAAGTTTAGAGTTTAAACGATGTTGATATAGGTTAAATGTGATTTAAATCAACAAAAATAAAAAAAGTAGTTTATTAAACAATGTTTGACAAGTAGTAAATAAAGATTTACGATCAGTTGTCGGGTACACATTTGATCAATTGCAATATTTAATAGAATGTACATCTCCCCATAATAATGACTATCACAGCAATATTGCTACAATATTGCCTCAATATACAATAGTAAAATTGATGTAACATTGCCAATTATATTTCAGCAATATCGCTGCAGTAATCATTGCTATAGGGGATCAATTTCGCGATCTCTTTATTTTTCATACAGTGAACCACCACTTTAATTAATCTCCAATATAATCCGCGATAAATTTTAGAACAAAATTTATATTGTTTAAAGAAATTTGCGTAAATAACTTGACATTTATATATGTGCGGCGCATATTTAGTAATTTTGAATGCATCCGCAAATATGGGAATGTACCGGTATTTTATCTGAAGGATTTGCAATCAGCGAACGAGCATTGCCAGAAAACAATAAATTCAAATGCGCTTTACAATTGTGCGCGTGAAATGAAATGTAAAATCGATCGAATTCCGATATCTGCTTCATATATAGCTATTTTCCATTTGGGCCATCAAAAGCTGCATCAGTGCATAGCTGCAAATATTTTTTTTTCTTTGCTCATCTCCATTAAAATTTATTGACAAAAATCTTAATGCATAATTATTTACACTCAATGTTTAAAGTCGAGTTAAAGCCCTCTTTTAAATAAAGATATACGTAGTTTTTTAAGACAATTTTAAATTAATATTTCGTAAATTTAGTAATTTATATCACGTAAATAATGTAATAAATTTTGTTTGTTTCAGGTAAGCAAAATTTTCTGGTTTAATTTTGCGGTACTCGTACATCGAATGGTATGAAAATTTAAAACTTCCGAGATAAATCAATAAGATTGCGTGCGAAGCAGCATTAAATAACATAAAAAATGCTTAATGAGAAATCGTAAATTGCAAAATGTGCGCAAACAAAATGATTTTGCAGGTTAGCGCAGCTTTATGTGCCTACCAAATTTAAACTTTTTTAACAATGTCCTGACCGCTGCAGTTATATCTCATTAACGAGAAGCTGCATCGATTATTGAAAAGTACTGCTATGTAAATTCCATTACACTGGAAATGGGAAATGCGTGTTTTCTCTTGCAGAAAAATGTGTATTATTGTCTATTAAATAAAGTTAACGAAAATACTGAAAAAAATATGAAGACATTTACATGCCAAAACGATTATCCTGCACAATATAGAATATTTTATACTATCTAATAACATTTTAAAAGAAACTTACACGAAATAAATAATACACGAAGAAAATGTTGTATATATTAGGATATGCAATTAAAAAATATCTATTTGCTTCGTGTAAGTAATGTAATTTACTCTAGTAATAACGTTGAAACCCTTCTGTAAGGACTATCAAATTGCTTGCATCATTAGTGAGTTCAGTGCAGATTACAAAGGTCTATATATTCTCACATGAATCGTATTTCTCGTTACATACCATTTCTACAAAGGAAATTAAGTTTATTGGATCTTGAAATTGTGAAAATTGCTTTTGAGAAAATAAAGATTACTAAAAAATATTTATTTTTTTATATTTGTACCATTAGCGAATATATTATAGTAAAATAATTAAATTTATATAATTGCTCTAAATTTAACGTACTGCATTTATCGCAGTTAAATCATTAATTAAAGCAAAACACTGAATGTAATTCACTACTCCAGCGGTGGACTAAATTTAAAATGAATTTTAAATTGAATTCCAAACAACTAAGATTATTTATTTAAATTTATTTTCTAAAAATAACGTTAACAAAGAACGAATAAAATTGCGTATCCACACCAATATATGTACAAGGGATTTAACGTCCATCAAATGAATGCTTGAATTTAAATTTTTTTCACCGCAAGGCCGTCTGGAAAGAGAAAAACAAGAACGCACGACTCGACGCGAAAAAAAACCCATCCAGCCGCGAACGGAGAAAAATGCGCGGCTTTACTTCTTTCGACAGACGTTATATCGCAAATTTACGCTTCGCAAAAAGGGAATCAGAGCCAACAAACAAGACCATCATTTTCCCCGGTGCTCCCTTGTACATATATTCCCCGGCTCCTTAACGTTCCCCGCGGCGCAAAAAGCATTTTTCCTCGATAGGCTCTCCCCGCATCTCATTCTCGCGCCGCGGTAAGAAACAATGCCTTATCTCCCGAGCGATATTTCGCGGCGCTGCTTTATGCGCGAGTGTACACGAATGCGCGCGCGCGGCGAGAGCCTTTTGCACTCGAGAAAGAGAGATGTGTGTGCCCTCCTTCGCGGCCAAGTGAAATATCGATAGGCGCGCGGTTGCGGAATAATATCGGGACTTTTTCGAATTTTATGCCGACGTAAATTTTTGTTGCGCGAGCGCAAGAAGATTCTTTAAGTTATTTACGAGCGGCCGTTCATTTCTAAGGTTCCAATTTGTTTTGAAATATCCTGCGGAGGTCCGGGTTTTTAATTTTAACGTAATGTGTTTAGGGAAACGTTAAACTCTTCGTTAAAATTCTAAGGGAGGTCTTGAAATAAGTGAGTTCTTATGTTTTGTGTAGAATAAAATATTCAAATTTTTAATTTTCCTGCTGTACAGAATTATATTTTTCGCGTTTTAGTAATATTTCTGCTGTTTCGAAACGGAATATGATTCCCAATACTTTGATAACTAATCGCATTTATCAAAATTCCCCGAAATTCGCCAGTCTCGTCTTATAACGAAGTATTTCAATACGCCGTATCAATCTAGCATTGAACGGAATTCCTCGTCCAAACGGAAACTATGTAATTAGTCTTCAAATATCTAAAATTTCCCAACTAAGAACTTTGTCCTGCCCTCCGAAAGCAGTCTTTCGTTAGGCTGTCAAGCAAATAACGCTAAACTCACAGCAAGAGTCGGAGCTCGCCGTTTGACTCGCCTTCAGAATTTAGTTTAATACACCGTTGGGCTTCTATTCATTACTCGAATAAGCTCGGCACTCTGTGCAGTACGTGTATGTGTGCGTATGTGTACGTTCGTCGTGCGTGTTCAGGTGCATCAAACCGAAGGATTTCCTTTCAATAAAACTCTCTCGCCGTCGCTGTAGATGAACTGAGCTTACCGGGGGGGTATTACGAACTCGAAGTGCTGCTACAGCAGGCATTGAAGCCTGAATAAGACGCGCAAGTTTTTTAATGTGTCGCCGGGGTATAGAACTATTCATATTTTAGTATTTAGTCTTTAGTAGTCACTCAAAGCTTTTAATAATAATAAACAAAATATACGATAAAACTCTTTGCGAATTAATAAAATAAAATGACTGGAAACGTTTTCGTTTTTTTTTTTTTTTTTGGGATTTGATTAGTTTATGAACTCGATATACAATTCTCCGTTAGGGGAAGAGAGCCTCATCGAAGTTGTATGACTCATTCGTCGATTATCGAGATTCACTCAGGCCCGTTTACCGGCGTATCGGGGAGAGACTGCATCCACTCATTTATTTTGCAAATTGATTGCCTGACTGAGAGAAAGCAGCCAGCAGACCGAAAGTCGAGGGGACAGAATCGCCCGATCGAATATCGGAGAGGAAAGAATTTCGGCGCAAAAGAGCAACTTTTCTTCCGATCAACTTTCCGCGTAAATCTCCCGCGCCCGACCGAAAGCTGTGTACGGCATCGCCGACTCGAATTACTCACTAAAATAGTCATAAGCAAACGGAAAAGTTTTCCGCGCGTGTGGCTCGGATCGTCGCGCGAACAAAAGTAACCGAATTCGGCGAAAAGAGGAAAAAAAAATGGCGGCATCGAGAGCAAAAATCCCGGACGGCTCGCGAGAGGGGCGCCGCGACGCCCGGCGATAAAAGGGGGAGCGCGTCTAGCGAAATGAACTGCGGATAGGCGAGACAAGTGGCGAGAGGCTCGACGGGGAGTCGCGGGAAGAGACGAGAGAGAGCGCGAATTGAGATCGCGCTCAATAGAGCGAGATTGAGATGGAAGAGCGGAGAGGGAAAGTAAGAGAAATGGCGTGGAATTCGAAGGGTTCGCCGGAACGTTATAGAGGCGGAGAGGCGACGCGAGTCGGCTCCGTCGCTGATTCGCATTTGTGATAATAAATTGTAACCGAAGTGGTTTCGGAGTTGCTAAGAAAAATTAGTGATTTTGTTAGAGTAGAAGTCTGACGGTGTTTCGATGTTGGGTGAAAGATAAAATATATTGCTTGTCGGTGAAAATCAATTAAAATACAATAAACTTTGTGCTTTTTATTTCAATGTATATATTTATAAACAGTCACGTGTCATAATTAAAGTACTTAAAATAACAGTATTTGATGAATTAGAATCTTAGTCGATACTCGGCATGTTTTTGAAGTAAATTTCATACAAACGCACGGTATTGGCCTATATCACTTTCAAAACTAATACACAATTAAAACCAAGACAAAACTAAAAATTTACTATACACCTGTTTTACAAAAACAAAAATTCGACGATATTTACATGCTCGGCGAAGCGTCATTCTCGCGGCATCAGCCGACAAAGAGACAGCGGCTTGCAAACTTTATCCCTGATTTAAAAAGGAACAGCCGCACGGTCACGTACGTAACCCCCGTAAAAACAAAGAGCCCGATCGGGCGAGGTCGAGCAAAGTGTCGAATTTGCCGGGATCAAAAAGTCATTTACATCGATGGAGGGCGCCTCGCATCGGTGTCCCGGCCTAATCGAGCGCATCATCGACGACGTCGCTCGGTGGTGCCGCGACGACGCCACGGAGTCCGCGCCGCGTTGAAACATTCATGAGGGCGGCGAGGCAGCCTCCTCCTCCTCCTCCTCCCGAGGAATGTCGCTCTCGATCGTACAGAAAAAAAAGGCTGCAGCCTTTCTCGCTTTCTCTATCCGCGAAGAGAGATACTTTCTAGAGATTCGGGGAGCTTGACGGAGAGTCGCCGCTCTCCTTGCGGAAGCCCTCCGATAGCTGCTGTTCCAGGTCCTTGGATTTCTTCAGCTCGCCGCTCAGCTCGGATACTATGGACCTGCGGGGACGGGATTTTTTTGGCCGTTGAAAACTTTGGGAATTGGAAGTCGAGGGTCGCTTTTGTGTAAATGAAAGGGAATGTTGTCGAAGCGCGGGGAGAGAAACCGAATTGTTCTTGTTCTTACGGTTATTCTTATACACGGAGAAAAATTTTCTAGTAAAAATTACAATAATACATTTTAATTTGATCACAGACTGTAAAAATCCTAAAAAATTACCATAGTTTCTAGTAAATTTTACGAGGTCAATGATAAATTTTCATATTTAGACTTGTAAAATTTACTGTGTACATGGTAATTTTTTAGGATTTTTACAGTCTGGGATCAAATTAAAATGGATTATTGTAATTTTTACTAGAAACTTTTTCTCCGTGTAGTAATGTCATGTAAAGTTCATGCTTAGGCGAAAGCTATCTAAATACGTTGTCGGAAATTACGTTGCTAAATATCTGCCGTCAACCAAAGAATTAGTTTAAAGAAAAAAACCCGTTTTTTCCAGCGACAAAGAACAGACGGATATAGAATTTTTAAAAACCGCACAATTTTTAACATCACAACTCGAAATCGCTCCGAGTGCAATCGGACAAAAACTTCGGAGAGAGAGAAGATAGAATAAAAAAAAAAAAGGAAGGGTAAAGAGCCGGGGCACGGGAGGGCGTAATTTAAAAGCCACTTCGCATTATTACGCGTAGCTTAAAAGCTTTTTGCCCGGGCGCGGCGCGTCTTCGCTCTCCCGTACCTGCAGTTTCTTTTTCGCGTAATCCGAAGATGCCTGCGAGGCGCGCGGGAATTTTATTTCCGGAGTTCGCGCGATACTACGCGGCGAATAAAACGCGGAGTAGTTTCTTTTAATATTGCAAAAGTTAACCGAAACCCCGTTTTATACGGGGCGAAGCCCCCCGCTTTGATTTAGCGAGATCCGCGTGTCAGCCCTTTTTATCGCCGTCCGTCGTTAAACTCCTTTTACGTCCTCTAACTCCGATCCTTTATACTCCTCCAGCTTGTAATCAAATTGATTCTTTACCCTTCCGCGTTCGATAAAAACGAATAAATAAACCACACACCGAAATACGGTTCTCTCCCCGCGGCTCTCGACCGAAAGATATAATTCAAATCCCGACCTCGGCCTTTCCTCCCCGCGAGTGTTTCGTACACATCCAGCGAGAGCTTAAAAGGTTTCCGAAGCAGGAAAAACTCTCTGCAATCCCCGGGAAGAAAAATCGAATCCCCCCGCCAGTCGATCCCCTCGGGCCCTTCGTCTCTTCCGCGCGTAAGCTCGCGTGCGCGCAAAAACGTCACTCACACATATCGGCCGTATACGTACCTGAGCTTCTCCTCCATGCAGCCGAGAGTGGCCTCGAGGCAGCGCGACTCCTTCTCGTACGCCTCGCATCTCTCCTCGGCGGCCCGCAGCCTGATCTGCGCCTCGTCGCGCTCGGATTTCAGCCGCGCGAGCAGCGCCCTCGGGTCCTCGTCCTCGTCCTCGTCCTCGTTGCTCTCCGCGTCGTCCCTCGGCGTGCTCGGCGCATCGTCCGAGAAGGCGGAGGCCGAGCCGTCGCCGGCCTGCTGCTTCCGCGCGTCCGACGACGGCGGCGACTCGCAGGACGGCGAACGCCACGAGTCCGTCTCGGAGTCTTCCTGCGGAGGAGGTGGACACGGGAAATGGATTTTTTTTCGTTGGCGAAGCGGGCCTTTGATTTCTGAAGGGGGTGACGCGGAGGAGGGATTAAAGGACTCGGGCGATGGCTCGAGGATATGTGTGTGTGTTTGACGATCGGGACGGAGAGTAGTCGGGGATGCGGCTTTTGATGGGAAATGGCTGTTTTGATTTGCGATCGAGTCAGGCGGGAGATGAAGGTGCAGCGGTGGAAGAAGTTATTTGAAAATATTTCTTTTTTTTGAAATTGTTCCTTCGTGTCTTTAAAGAATTTTTTTATAAATAAAAACTGTATTTAATGCTCAGTACCTTGCATATTTCAATGTCCTTCAAAACAAAAGTACTTTCACTTTCGTTTTTAACCACCTCCATGTTCTTCAAAACAAAAGTACTTTCGCTTTCGTTCTTAACCACCTCAATGTCGTGCTTTGACGTCTCTTCAATTTCTTCAATTTCTTCGATCGGCAGCCTCGGCACTTCTTCGTACACGATCGAACGATCGTCCAATTCACTGATGCTGCTCTCCACGTACTCTCCATACGCCTTCGTGACGAAGAGATCGTCAATCCGATTCTGCCGACAGAAACGGATTTTCCCGTAACGAAATCACGAAGCAACGACAATTGGAAACAGCGCAAGGCTCTTACCGCCTCGTCGTCGCAGTCGAGGTAGTTCTCGAACTCCTGCAGTATCTTCAAGGCGGCGTCGTGTCCGACGGTCGCGATGCTCGAGCTGACCACGTAATCCAGGTAATCCGCGCCGAATTCGTCCTTGGACGCGTCGGGAACTGTGCCCTCGGCGTCGCAGGCATTTTGCTGCGACGGCGCCTCCTCGGCGGCGTCGGCGATATCCGCGCTCGAGTTCGGTCTTTCCTTTGGAGGTGGCGGTCCGTTCGGCGTCGCGGATCTCTCGCATATTGCTTGACGGGAGCAGTTTTGGAACGCAGAATTTTCAAGGTTAGAAATTGTATCGTGAAACGGAAATGAATTTTTGGGGGAAATAATTTGTCGATTTTGGCTTTCGAAGCATTTTTTGAGGTTGAACTGGTACTTACGAGTGTTTGCGGTCTCCTCGTTTATAGGCTCTATTGGTTTTATATTTTTCACTTCCAATTCTAGGAGTCTGTTCCTGTAGAGGGTTAAGCTTTCCAAATCGCTGTTTTCACATTCGATACTTGATCCTGTTTGACCCATATTTACGTAATATTTTCCTCTTTTTATATATGTATTTTGAATTATTTATTTTTTTTATTGGGGCCTTTTGCGGTTATAAAACTAGAATTTTACTCATAACTTGAGTTTTCACCGAAACAAGAAAAACAAAAGAATAAAGATATTTTGAATATCAAAGGACGAACAATGGTTTAATTTTTTTTTTAATATTTATCCCAAATGTTTATTTATTTAAAATGAATTAAAATATACAAAAACTGTAAAAAAAATATTAAAAATACTACAAGCGCACGCAAAGTTTTAAATAAATTTAAAGAGCTGAAAAAAATAAAAACGTTAAATTTTCTTTGAGAACGGCTTAAAATGTATCATAAGTTTTTAATGCTTTTAAACGAACTGTTAACAAAAGAAATAATAGCGAAGGTCAGACATGAATTGCTTTATGATTTTCCGGTACTTTTACTTTCAAGCAGACTTACAGCACCGCTTTTATGAGGACATTTTTCTTCCCAAAGATCCTCTTAGCGACTACAGAAGTTGCTGGCGTCTTATCGTCATATTTTCGTCTACCGATACTTTTTTGCTCGTTAAGTTGTACCTCGTATATTTTACAACTGATTTCTTTTTCGAAATTAAATTTTTTTCGTCGTCAAGGAAAAATCGGCGTTCTTAATGCAAAGTTGACGAGGTGGGAGATTGTAACGCTCATCTAAAAGGGTGCATTTGTACGCCCCAAATGACTTGAACAGAAATTACAGTTGACACAATTTATCTTTTTTTTTATTCAGTTTCTTCAGGAAAATATACGTAGAAAAAATGTGAAGTGTTCTAATTATTATAATTACTAACAGTGCAGACCAAAACTAAAACTTGACTTTTCTCCCCCAACTGTCCAATTTTAACACAAGTTCCACGAAATTTTTCAGAAACGAAGTTTTTGACAATTTACTACCCACAACTCCGACGCGATATAAGACAAGATGTCTGATCGAAACCGGCGAATGCATAATTGATATTAAAGTTTGAAAACGGATGGCCTTCTGCTCGGCTTATGGAATATTGAGTGCACTCGCTTCCGGAGGGGGGAAAGCTCGCAAGCTCACATATATTCGAAGGAAACTTCTTCCGACGTATCCTCTCGAAAGGCGCGCGCGTTTTGCTCCACGAGTTTTCGAACGCGCGCCAGATGTCTTTTTGTCGCGTCCTGTTTGCTCAACTTTGCAAACGTTTTTTCGCGGCGCGGACAAACGTCGGGGAGATATCGCCGAGCGAGGATTAGTTTGTACGAACTCGATATGTCGGCGGATTAGAATTTTGTTAAAAGTCTGCGAGAAAATTTTTAAAAACGTCGGAGTTTCGATAGTGCGGATAATAAATTTCGAAATATCTCCGAAGTAGCCAAATATTGAACTTTGAGGAATTGACGAAGTTTTCGAAGTTCAATTGGAAAAATTTACATCCGATTGAATGTTCCGGTGAAAGTTTAAACGTGCTTTCGTTACCTGAGATTTTTCTAACTTTATAAAGATAGTCATGCGCACTTATTTGATGGATCTCGTTAAAACTTTCAAAGTTTGAAATAGTAACATTTTATTTAGAGTGTATTAAAAAAATATAGCAAGTATTACAATAAAAAGAAAATATTGTTTTGAAGTGTGGCGACGGCCATCGAATAACTTTCGTCTGATAAAACTCGCGTAACCTAAAATAAAATTCAAAGTTTTTACCATTGTAGTATTACATCCAAGTTAAATTTTCATTGTAAAAAAAAACCAAATGCAAAACACGATTATTAAACTTTACGAAAGCCGCAGTTTCAGCTCCATCTAAATCCCGCCCCTCTCCGTACCCAAGCGCATTCTTCATATCTACTCTCCATAATTTCATTAGTAACCGGCAGTCCAACGGCGCTGCAACCCGTCGTCCTCCTCTGTCGTTATTGCGTCGGCAAAGTTTTTCCTTCGCCTCTCTCTCTCTCTCTCTCCCTCTCTCTCTCTCTGTTTGCCCGATTCTCGGGAGGGACACGCTAATGAAAAATCATTCGGCCCCCGGCTCGGCGAAATTTTGCGCCAAGTTTTAATCGAAAAACTTGGAATAATGCGCCGCCCGATTTTTGGGACAATGGGGATCCGAGCCGGAAAAATATAAGTCGCTGAATGCACAGCCCGGCTTTTAGATCGTGTTTTGCCCCCCCCCCCCGTCCCTTTTCCCCCCTCCCCGAGCCGGACTTCATTTTCTAACTCAATTAGCCCGCAAAGCGCACTTGGACTTTTTAATTGAATCTCCCGTTATAATCCCGACGTAATCAATCTTCCTCTTCTTCCTCCGTCTTCGCCCTGGTAATGGCATCAAAATATAATTCAAGCGCTTCGTACGTGAAATTGACTCGTGGGATTAATGCGATTCTTCGCGCGAGTTCATTATTCCTTTTAATACTTCTGATGGGCGAGCTAATTTTGATTAATGGCGGCGCTGGTATTAGTTGTTGATCAATTTTAGTCAAGATCAAGTTTAGTCTTCTGATTTAATTTTTTGCAAAGGACATTTAAGCATCCAGTGGCACGGTAGTGCCGCGGAGGCGAGTTTGGAAAAGCAGACGACGCGGCACCCGTACCACTATTTACTTCTCATTTCATGTTCGCATTTTTCGTTATTAAAAAAATAATGCTTAGCAATATTTTTCCTAAGCTATTTTTGGCATATCAGCATATTTATAGCTAAACTATGATTTTCCACAAAAATATTGGTAACAAAGCTATTCAATTCGTAACAAACGAGAGCGTAATTCGAAAATGCTGAAAATCACGTTTTATTCTTCTTCTCCTTCTCCTTCAGTCCGCCTGAAGTTTGCTACATGCAAGCTATATATTTAGTTATAGTTGATATGCTTTCCCAGCATACCGTGAAATTAGCAAGACTTATAATTTAGTGTCAAGCTAACCGAAAAGAAGTTTCTGCGTGCTGCAATTTTGTTGACAAAATTGAATTGAACAAAATCGTTTGTTCATTGGTATGTGTTCACAGAGGCTAATTGGGTCAACAAAGTTTACTCAAAATAATCCTGTGAACATTTAAATCACCATGAAGTGAGCAAACGATTGTTTGAGATAAATATCATTTATTCAATTTATGGAATGTTTATAATGTTTATAAATTGCAGCTTTTCGAGTTTACATGTTATATATATGACTCAATGAAAAGTCAAGCTTTGGGCAGTTACACAGTTAAGCCACTGATTTTTTGAATTTTTGGTGAAAATTAACAAAATAGGACATCTGTGATAATCTATTGCATACATTAAGGGGGTTATATACTGATTTTTTCCACATTTAAAAAGCCCTGAAAAAAAAATCTGTATGATTATGGCTTCTTTTGATAATATCTATCAAAAATATAGCATATGTTGA
>JAWWML010000012.1:27690333-27716042 GCA_035047165.1 Ormyrus rosae | reverse complement strand
GATAATTTTCATTTTGCAGCAAGATGCATTAGATCGTTTGTTTTGGATGTTTACAAACGGCTTTTTCTGGCTTTGTATATTACGCGTTTTTTGTGAGGATCTTTAAAAACTCATTTTTATGCATTAACGTTTTCATAATAATAGCGTAATAATATTTATTTTTTTAATAACATTTTTTTTTTAAATCCATACAATCAAGAATATCAATTGTGTTGATTGATTTAAATTAATGCAGAATTTTTAATTTTATAAGTTTATAAATTTGATATTTTATTACTGTGTAAGTTTTACAACAGATTTTAAAATTCTTAAATTTTCTTTCGAGAAGCATTTAAATATTTTATTATAAATAACTATATACAACTTGTACAATATTCTCAAAAATCTTAAGTATATTTGTAAAAATGTTCTAACAATAGAATTCACCTCTCTATAACAACGCGTTTTGTTCACGTTACGCACTTCAAAATTCTGCGCTAAAGAATTCCGCAGCGCTTTTATTTAGCATACTTTACGAAAACTTATTTATCAATACCTCGTGTGCGCCATCCAAAAATCCTCGGTTCTCGAGCAAAATGCCTCTGAGTGACTCAGAGCTCGGCAAGCATTCAGCTCTCGGGCGCGAAAATGGCAAAACACGCATCGGGAAACCGCGAAAGACGGCTTCGCCAGAGCCCTAATTATCTCATCATCGAATTGACCTTTCCGTCTTGCAGGCGGCAGGCGGGCTAATTGTCGCGGCGTTCGCGCAGCCGCTTTTTTGTAAGCCGCGGCGCAGTGCTGGCGAGCCTCGCGAGGGATGCGCATCTCGTGTGCCGCTTTTTCCGGCTTTATGATAATTAACCGCGGCCGCTCGGATTTTTTGCCGCGAGCTTGCTGCTGCTGCTGCGTTACGTAAGAGATCCGAGCGCGGAAGATGCTTTTCCTCAGGCTGCACGCGCATTCCAGTGAGTGGACGGTTTTCTTTGCGATCGCAGGCGAGCTCGCTTACTCCTATTCGCGCTTTGGGAATTTGATCGCGGAGAGGAGAGCTGGTCAGTTTAGTGTCTTCGCGAGTGATGTTTGACAGTTGGATGTTTGACGCTGTAAATTGAATGATAATTACGTCATTAAGTGAGTGAAGTAGAGATTAGATTTAAAAAAAAGAAATTAATTAAGAATCTGTCAAAGTTTGTCACTTAAAATCTTTTTTTAAACGTAAATTTTTTTATTTTTATTAACAAACCTATTATTTTTTATACATTTTCTGTAATGTGTATAGTTAAAATGCAAATGATAGAATTTTATTACAGGTATTTTAAAAGTGCCGCAAAACTAGTTTTCAATCGCAAAAAATTTAGAAAAATAAAACACTTGCTTGATAAACAGCATTATATTAAAAAAAATTTAATTGCACAATAAAACAAGAGTACTAAAACTTATGAATAAGCGGCAATAAGAACACAGCCGTTATTAAGCACTTGCTTTACAATGACTTCTGCGCTTGCTATTAGTTTTCACGCCTATTATACGCTCCACAATGCCATCCCACATTTTCAATGTTACACAAAACGTACGCAAATCCTATTGCCTGCATCTGTTCGGCATAGACACGCATTAAATGTTTCGCATTCAGCAATACGCCAATATTTCTTTCAAACCGCTGGTACTTCTTTTCTTATATTCATCAAACAAATGTGTATTCACAGACTTTTATAATTGGTTATATATATATCTTTGTATGTATGGATCAAGCCGGTTAGGTACCACAGTAATTGCATTTATAAAAATAATTATTCAAAATCGGTATCTAATCGATTTTCCAGAATCACCGTCATTGGTTTCTAGCCCCACTATATATATATATACTACACACCACAGATCAAAGTACATCGAGCCATTCATCATTGTGTACCACCTACTATCAACATTATATACCGTATAGCCTTAGTTTTTATTTGAACATGGTACAGCTTGCTTTCGACCATCACTGTATCGTTTTTTTGTACGCTGTATACATATACATACAAAAACGAGAACGAAGGTCGAGCTATATACACGCCGAGTAGTAGATAGTGCTGCGCGCGAAAAGCGAATCGAGAGCCACGGCAATGCCTGTCTTTCTTTCTAGTAATGGCGTACATGGAGATGTTCGGCAACTGCTCGCACAGCAACAACGACTTCATCTCGGGCTTGGGGACGAGGCACTCGGTCGCTGCCTACAACTCCATGCAGGCCGAGTGGCAGCAGCACGAGATGGCACTCACCACGACGCAGTCCTGCTCCTTCGTCACTCATACACTCACTAGTCTCCACGACAACTCCAGGTGAGCGGCTTTCTGTTTTTGCGCAGGTTTTTTTTGCGTCTCCTGGGAAGAGGCTTTTTGCGCAGGCGATTGTTTTTAACGATGACGATTTGGGTTGGTTTTGTGAACCGGTACTATGCGCTAATTATTGGGGTCGATTGTTACAGTTTATTTTATTGTAATTCATTTACTATTGTTTACTTTTTTTTATTTTAGCTATGAGAGGTTATATACTTCGGAGAGGTGTTGTAAAATACTTTACAAATCATATTTATAAAGTTAAAAAGATAAACCAAATCTTTATAATACTGTTTGAATTGAAAGAATGTATAATTATGCTTTAATTATTTAAATACATTCAGACAGTTTAATTTTGCAAAGAAAGAATATAAGGAAGAATATATAATTTTTTAAAATTACGGTTTTCCATTTAAAATTTAAATATTGATGTTACCGGCAGAGTAATGTTATGCAAAAGTAATAAAATCAGTTACTCAATTGCTCTGTCATAAATGTAATAAACCTTTCCAAAATGTTAAAAAAAAAAATAAATAAATAATAATAATAAAAAATAAAACTTCAAAATTTTTTTAATTTCTTCCTTAATAATTGAAAGAATAAATAATATTCGTAAATTTGCAAATAAATTTTTTACATTTTATTTTCATCCAAAAAATAATATCGAATTCGTCGATGGTTGCAGTCACGGGTTCCCAATGGCACCGACGATAAGGGAGATCGACAACGATTCTAGTCTACCGCCGGCACTGCCGCCGAAGAGATCGCGCTCGGTGAAGCCGAACGCTACGCCGCCGCCGATATCCCCCAAACCGGCGACCGTCAGCATGCAGAGTATCCAAATTAGCAGTCTCGATCCAGTCGTCACTTCGACTCCTGTCAAGAGCGTAGAGGAAGCCGTCGCGCACTCGCCGATGGTCCACGATAAAAAGGAGATTCCCTCGAACAATGTGTCGCTGGTAAGTAGGATTTGGGGAATGGCTGCAGTTTGATGAAAAGAACAGATTTCAACTTCTATAATAAGACTTTTCTTGTTCGTTTTATTAAGTACTTAAGTAGAGTAATCTTGTTAGTATATTACTAATAAGTAATTTTTAATGAATAATGAAATTAAAAATTTGTAAAATGTATATTACGAAAGTATATTAAACAAATTTATTACCGTTAGTTTGCTAATTTTTAATTTTTATTACAGAATAATAGTCTCAATCTGGATGTTTCGCCAAGGCCATCGAGTAAGGCACCTTCGAGTACGTCGATTGACGATAATTCCTTAGAATTGAGGGATATTGATCAAGATGATAGCATATTAGATGAACTAGAGATAAACAAATACTTAGTTTTTAAGAAACCAGATGAAGATGGACCTGACATTCGTGGTGGGCATCCAGATGCATTATTGATTCATGCTACAAAAGCAAATAAACATGGTATGTACACTGATTTTCAATATACGTTTTTAGATAGTAATAATTGAGACATAGCATGAATTTTTTAAATTTTATTTCATGCAGTATTTAGTTGCTGTAGACGAAATTAAAACATATTTAGAACATTTTTCCTTTAAAATACAATCAAAACATTCATTATATTAATATTCATTATATTAATATTGATTATGAAATCTAACGTAAAATGTTATGATAAGATATACTTACAGCTAAAGAAATTCATTCCCATTCTCAATTATACAATCATCTCATTTCATCTTAGAATATTAGATAATAAGTACTCATGATCAATTTGCTAACATCATTTCATTTTTTTTTTCAAACCTGCATTAGATGAGAAAGAATCAGGTTAGTAGAGTAGTTTTTGAAATATTTTAGCATCATGCTTGTATTGCATTTCTAATCGACAACTTTTACTTACGTAATTATTTCACGCTTTTCAGATTTCCTGTATCAGGAAGCATTTTTGACGACGTACAGAACGTTTATGTCGCCATTGGAATTAATAAAAAAATTGCACAGGCGGCATCAGCGATTTTCTTGCTCTTCAGACGTAGTAAAACAGCGAGCTGCCAGGGAAGCATTTTCTCTGCTGGTCAGAGTTGTTAGCGATTTAACGTAAGTATTTATAAAACAAGTAACCAGTATCAAACTCAAAAAAAACTTGTTATTGAGGGTCGTAGTAGTATCATTAAAAAGTAAGTCATTCTGATCAAGAGCAATGTAAATGGAATCTTAATTACATAGAAAAAACTATTACGCACGACTCTATTGTACGATTATTATTATTCTGATGAAAAAAAACTCTTCTTTAATGAACCTTTTTTACTAAAAATTATCATCTTCGATTTTTTTCTTAATTCGTACCATTTTATCATAGATTACATAATAAATTTTCTATTACAGCATTTCCGACCTTGACGACAACCTTCTGCAAACCTTGATGGAGTTTGTCCAGCAATTAGTGTGCAGCGGCGATCTTACAATGGCGAAAGCTCTTCGTGTTAAGGTCCTGGAGAAGCATGCTTGCAAGCAACTCCAAACGGCTCAGCCAATTCTCTCCTCCTTAAGCGTCTCTACTAAACAAGCTTCGCTTTTGGATTTCAAGAGCGAACAAATCGCGGAGCAGATGACTCTTCTCGATGCCGAGTTGTTTATGAAGATCGAAATTCCAGAAGTGCTGGTCTGGGCGCAAGAGCAGAACGAAGAGCGTAGTCCTAATCTTACCAGATTCACCGAACACTTTAATAAAATGTCTTATTGGGCGCGCTCGAGGATTTTAGAGCACAGGATGGAGAATGAGGCAAAGGACAGAGAGAAATACGTCGTCAAGTTTATCAAAATTATGAAACACCTGAGGAAGATCAATAATTTTAACAGCTACCTGGCGTTATTATCGGCGCTGGATAGCGCTCCTATTAGGAGACTCGAGTGGCAGAAGCATATTACGGAAGGACTCAAGGAATACTGTGCATTGATTGATAGTTCCAGTAGCTTTAGAGCGTATCGACAAGCTTTGGCTGAAACCCAGCCGCCTTGTATTCCATATATGTATGCATTTTCTATTTATAGATAGATAGATATTTATTTATTATTTATTTATAAAATGCAAATTTATTTAGAGGAAAAATATTATTTTTTTAATTTGAAAGTTTCATTTATTTGTGTTATTTTTCGATATTTATCAATTCATGTATAAATTATTAACATACTATTTTTCCAAATGGCATTGAAGTATATATAAATTATAATGAAAAAAAAAATTGTTTTAAAGCAAATCAGTAATTTTCACGTAAATGTATTATAAGATTATTCATTTCATTCAATGTACAAATCAATAATTAATTTAATTTCTATTTGCAGTGGTCTAGTTCTTCAAGATTTGACTTTCGTACACATTGGAAACAGTGATTTGTTACCTGATGGTAGCATCAACTTCTCAAAACGGTGGCAACAATTTAATATTGTTGAAAACATGAAAAGATTTAAGAAGGGGTAAGTTAAAGCAATTTGTAATTAATTATAATTCTGAGTATATGAACAAGAGCTTAAAATTTTATATTAAAAATAAAATAAATTGTTTAAGAGCAATTCTTTGAAATTTATACGTTTTTATCCTTTTCAGAACGTACAGTTTCAAGAAGAATGAACGGATAATCACGTTCTTCAATAACTTTAGTGATTTCCTGTGCGAAGAAGCAATGTGGCAGATTTCGGAAAGCATCAAGCCCCGTGGTGGCAAGAAACCACAGGCTCAAAACTAGGAAACCAACCCTTTCACTGCTTGCACGTCGAACAAAAGACTCTCGCACTAATTATAATTTTATTTCTTTACATTTAGAGTCATTTTTTTGCTCATGCTTTTCAGTTCGATTCGCATTTGTGCGACCAGTGAAAGGGTTGGCAGAATGCGAATCTCGCGTACCGTTGTATAAAGAATGAACAAAATAATGAGATTAAGCAGCCTCCGTGAGGTGTTTAGCGATTTGTATACCTTGTACACACTTTGAGTAGAAAAGCGTTTGTTACATAGCAAAAAGCATTCTTTACAATCAAAAAAATTGAACTTCCTGTGTTGTGATAAGTAGAACAGAATAATTGAGAATGACAAGGTGATCGAAGCGCCGAATAAATGATCAATGTCAATCTTACATTAATCGTAGGATGATTAACAAAAAAAAAAAAAAGTAGTAAGCGTTAGCGCGAGTGTTAGTGCACTCTTCTGTAAAAATGAGCCGTCTTAAGCAAAACATATTGTGGATGGTTGCGAATGCCGTCAATATAATGAACGCGTATGTCTGCTATGTCGAATTATCAAAATACTTGATTGATGCGCTTTAATTATGCTTAGCACGAAGCTAATGAACAAAAAGTTATGGAACCCAAAACGTATTAGTTGAAGAAAATCATAGGGATCGTATGTATTATATTTATTTGTCGCTTTCCATTCGTATCCGTTTATCATCTGCGTATGTGTAATGTGTACAGAAACTGAAATTAGAAAAAAAAACTTTTTATTTGAGATGATTTAGGTATATGATAGAAAATATACCCGTTATATAGCTTTATGTAGATAGATACGTTTTCAATGGTCAACAGCGGAACTGTTGATTATACAAGGAAGAACACCAATTACGTTGATTAATATAGAGCCATCGTAGTTTCGTGTCGACGCTTTCGTCTATGCGTGACTCGGGGCACATGGTATGACTGAAAGCGAATAAATTAAAAAAATAAATAAATTAATCTGTTGCATATACTATTGTATATGAATTATAGATCAGGTTTTGTTGGAAAACTTGTTAATAGTTAACCAAGCTTTCAGCTTTAAATCGATTTGCTATTTAGGGACTTAGGATACGTATAAATTTAATTGTAAATTTCATTAGGTGAACAAGATTTCGAATTGTTTAATTTTTGACACAAGCAAATTGTAGCAAATAAAAAAATTTGGTGCTGTTTGTATCTAAGCATTAGTCATGAAAAAAAGCTTTTTTTATTTTTACTTATTGCTTTTGCTAAGCGAGCGAAAGAAAAAAATGTCAATCGAGTTCGAAGTGATGGGAGTTGAAAATCGTTGTATAAATTAAACTCAATTTCCAATGGTATTTATTAATGTGTATTATATAAACGGGTGATCCTTGAATGACATGTCTGCAAGTAAATGTGGAAAACGACTGAGAATACTGGAATTCCCTCAAGCAATTACGATAAGTTTCAGAATACATACATCGAAAAAAAATTTTTCATAAAGATTTAACGAGAAGTCTGCAATGTACGGGAAATATACGTATGATACGGTCATGTTCGGTTTCACGTAAAAACACAATGAAAAGCAGACAAATATTAAGATGAAAGTGAAGTTTTTTTGACTAAAAATGGTATATTTTCTAAATATATTTTTTTATTCTAACAGATAATATGTTGAGAATTTTTATTTTATAAATGCAAATAAAATCAAAAACTCAAACAAAACTTAATATCAAAAGCAGTGTAGGTTTTGAATTAAAAAATAAAATAAATTTCATTCACGCTTTAGTCTTTGTCTGCAAATTACGAGAAATATAAGGCCTAAAGTGACCGAGCTGTCAAGCAATCCGACCATATCTTAAATTACATTTTTTCAAACACTCCATACACACTAATTAACGTATTTTTGTAAGCCTAAATTTTTGTCGTCCCGAAATTTGGAAAGGAACTTTTACAGGCTCTACTTTCACCTGCAAGATTAAAGCAAAAGGCATCATTCATAAGTATTAAAAGCTCACTTCACTGTAAAATATAATCTTATAACTCCTGTATCGGGCACAGATTAAGTACTAAGATATTTTCATTAAATTAAAGTTTAGTAAAACATAAGAAATGAATGTGACAAAAGAATATAGTAGCAAGGCTGAATGTGAGAAATGGCTTAATAGTAAGGAAGCATATTAAATTATTTTGCGACGACATAAAGGAGAAAAATTATTGTTTAAGTATCTGTAAATATTATTAATCAATACCATTTGTTTCTTGTGCTACTAAGATAGTATTTATTATCGATAATTGTAAAGTATATATGTATGTATGTATTGTATATGTAAATGTACTATCGATTCCAAGTCTCATCATACATTGAAAATATCATTTTATTTTGATTGAACCATCAATTCGATGCCATATTACGTTCTACCATAGTCATGCGATTATAAGATTTACATTACTTTTATTTAACCTGAATCATTAAATCGAAGAAATATTTAAATTTATTTTTTTTACCTCTTTTCTTTTTATTTTCCACATTTTATTGACACAAAGTTTTTATAAAAATAAGTTTCAATGCCACTGCGAAAAATTATGTAAGAAATTCTGTCTGTAGCAAGAGTATCTTTTTAATAAGTAACAATGAACGAAAACATTAAGAATTGCTTGAAATATATAAATCAGTGTGTTACATATGTGAACAGTCATAGTTTTCACGAACCAACGAGAGTAAATAAATGAAAGAAAGCTCTCTTTAAATATTTTAACAATTTCTAAGGTATAAAAAATAAAACGTAGTTAACAGCAAGATTGTAGAATTGTAAAGCGCGTAATCTAACGAGTCTTCCAATTCAATCATACCATTATTGAACATTCGAATACCCAATTAAAATTGAGCAATACTTTTTTAATCAATTTATTTTATAATTTTTAAGAGAAATTTGTATAAAAAAATATGAGTTGTTTTTAACCTTATCTTTAAATTTATACTTTCATTAAATATTGATTAGCATAGCTTTTAACATTTTAAAAGCTTTATAATTCAATTTTTTTATATTACTGTTTTCAGTATATTTTATAAAATTGGTTTATAATTTTTAATGCACATTATAGTATTTTGTTATTCAGAAATAAATCTTAATTGAAATTTTCATAATAATTAAAAGTATTTTAAAATTACGTAAAAATATTCGAATGTAGAATAACGAAATGAAAACGACTGACTATTTTAAATAAATCTGTTTAATGACACAATCATAATTTAATTAAAGACTTTACGCAATTTAGTTGCATTCAGAGAATAATACTTGAACCTTCTAAAAAATTCAGTTTTTTACGCATCGCAATAAAGATGCTTAACATCGTACTCCCTTTTAGTAACTTAAGATTTCGAAGCGCAGACAGAATTTTTCTCCTAAAGCTCCGTAGTTAGCTAAAGAAACCAATTTAGCGCATATATCTGTGTATCGCATAATGATATAATAACAGAAAAAATATGAGTGAGAATAAAGCCAGTGAATGCGCAACGAAATACATAAAAAAAAAGAACTATTAAGACTCGATTTTATCGATTAGATAGGCAATTGTAAGAAAGTATCAAGCGAATGTGATCCACTGTCATTATCGCGCTGACCCCAAACCACTCAAAGTGAATAGAAAAAAAAAATCACGTGTAATAACCATTATTAAGAAAACGTAAAAATCCAACATTCAGTGTTTTTCTATCTTCTGCTCAATGTACGTGCTTTTCTGGGAAAAGTCATTTACGATTTATAATAATAGAAGTAAATATATAGGCTCTCCGCGTTCGCATTTTTATGCAAACGAAACAATGACGCACTGGGTGTTCCAACTATATTAAATAGAGGATTTTTCGAGGATATACGAAAATAACAGTATAAATAGCAATCGAGTAAGGTTTACCAGTAGAAACTCGTCAAACACCAACACGTGCTGCACCTAAACTGCATTCGAGGCAATAGAAGATATTCACTTAAGTGGCTTTTTCATGATCGTTTCCAACTGTAAAACGGGTCAATTTTTGTATATCACAAAGGCACGTTTATTAAATATGCACGCGTACGAGGCATTCGAGCATTTATTTTTGAATTTAAAGGTTCGTTTATTTATTCAGTTGAAATTTTAAATATAGGAGCGATGTGTGTATATATATACTACTCTTCGGTGTAACGGAAGCCATATCTGGCATTAAATAATTGAGCAGCTTTATTACATACTGATAACTGAAATATTGATTAATATATTTTTGTTACTAAAGAATATTTAAAATGAATTTTCGAAGTCGTTGCATTATTTAAATATATTTATTTGAACTTTAATTGTTCACTCGTTGCTTTCGCATTCATTTTTAACCAATTCGTTGTTACTTTTTTAATGTTGTAGAAACTCACTCGCAACTTCGTCCATAGCCATAAAATGCCGATTATAAAAATTCACCGTTACGATGTTGTGTGAAATACACCAGACAATTATATCAGCAATTAATAAAACTAATTCCTAAGAAGTACTGTTTTAGCCATCTTTTATCGGAAAATATGTGTGTGTACTTTTAAGACGTAGCGAAAAATGACTTAAAATAAATCCAACAATCGTAGGGCCGAATATTGTATCCAGTTCTACTAACTTATTAAAGAATGTTCGAGAGGATGGTAAAAGCACTTTAAAAATCATTCAAGTGTTCATATTTTATTTCGTATGTTGTATGTTGATGTAAATTAATTTTTCACGCTTCTCGATTTTACGATACATTAAACTTTTATATTTAACAAGCTCTTTATTCGATTTTAAAATTATAAATGCAATATTTTATTTAACAAACAATCAGTTTTTTACTTAACGCAAAAGTATTGACGGCTATTTTATATTTATTATATTAAATTATAATTTTAACATCAACATAACGCTGAAAGCAGGGGTATACTTGCGTAATAAAACAGTAAAGCCTTGCCTCGTTTGAAATCTATTTTCCATCCTCTTGCAACTACGTAACACTCAGAATTATGTACACTTGATCGAGTCGATCGACGATCCGCGTTATAATCGCCAAGCAGCAATAAAAAAAGCAGTGTAGAATAAAAAAAAGTCCCCGACAGGCGCAATAGTTCGTAGAGAAAAATGATAACTCAAAATAACATTAGGTGGAATTGAGAAAGCGAAATAATGATAAAATAAATAAATAAACGATACATATCCACGTAAAGAACACGCTGCTGTTTGCGAAGAAGCGATCCAAGGTACAATATTATATATAAATATTATCCAGTCTCACGATTTTACGCAACAAATGAAAAAAAGGAAGAGTGACGAAGGGCACAACTACTCATAATTTTTCAAAATGATGCATTTCAACTGTACGTGTTTTTCTATTATGTGAACAAAGCACACACAGACACAATGAGACAACGTTTTTGATCCATACGACGCTGATGTTCCGACGTTCATTTTACATTGTGTATATTCTGTAATTGAAAGCTAACTCTAATGTATTATTTTGTATAGTTGATTGATATTTTCGTTCACGTTCTTTACTTCCCACTGTTTGAGTAATGCAAAATTAGTAAAAGGTCAGTAATATTGTAATAGTTCTTCGGCGCCTTAAAGTGGATTTTTGATAATTGTTTTTTTATATTTTGTGTAGTACTGATGTAAGACACTTAACTGTTTGACGATTTATTTTTACTATAAGTCTTACAATCTTTAGCTTTGGAGTAATTGAAAAATTGAGTATTATAATACGGATCGTACGGTATACCAGTAATACTTAGCCAATGGAAAAATCAAAACTTTTAACCTTTTGAGAAAAAAATAGTACGACACAAAATATTGAAAAAATTTACAAGAAATCACGTTAAGCAAATTCAACATTGATTTATATAATTACAGTGAGGCGATTAGTGTGATAGTATAATCATATAATAGCGTTAAGAAACATTTTTAATTATTAACTGAAGGTGAAATAAAAAAAACAATTGGTTACTTCAAGCTTTGCTAGTATTTATTCAAGACCGTCTCCATTTATTTCTGTAAACTTACATAATAGTTTCAATTTAATTTTAAATAATTGATAATTTCGAATTAAGAATTCATAAATTTTCTTTTTAATATAAACTTTGACAAATTACATATATTTATACTGAATTATTAAAATAATTTAGAGCATAAATGCATAATTCATTCCTAAGCATTTTTATTATCTTCTTTTTACTACATTCATAAATTGTATACTAAATTGTTTTCTTTAGTCAAAAGCTACTACAAGCGTTTTCAGATTGAAATCGATCCTATAATTAAAATCCGAGAAACCGAAATAAACTCAATCCTGCCTGAAAGCCACAACAATCCATCCCAACACTTCGCACCGCGTTTACATATCCATTCGAATTCCTTTTCTTCCCCGGACCCACCGGAGCTCATCGCAAAAGCAGGACTCGTAATCCCGTCAGCCAATAATATTTTCCCATCGGCGAAGAGAGCAGCGCCCGAACCGATCTCCCGCCCACATAGAAAATCCAGGAGCGTTCCGGGAACGACGTACAGTGGAAATATTAAAAAGCAGAGCGTGAATTTTCGGCTTCCCGCGGAGTGAAAACCGCACAAAAGGAAGTGCCAATGTATGGGAGTGAAAAGGCATCGCTGGAAAGAGAGAGAGAGAGAGAGAAGAGAGGAGCTTCCGAAACATCCAAATATTTTCATTGGCTACCTTTTCGACCCTCCGCAGCGCTGGCGGAGGCACAATGACGTCGAGATCTCGAAGAGTTCGGAACTCGGGCATCGATCCGATACTGCTGCTTGGTTGCACCCCTCCGATGTGTGTGGAGTGGCTTTCTTTCGCTTTTGTATTGAGACGGAATGATCTGCCGGGAGGATTTTGGCTGCGGGGTATCGGTATACTATTTTTTAGATTAGGTAGGTTACCGTGCAAAGCTACAAGTAAATATTGAAATGTAAACGTTTGTGGGAAGCTGCTTTTGATAAAGATATTGAAAAATATCATTTTTAAGGTTTAAGAAAATTCGTAATTTTGAGATTTATATGTGATTCTTAAGAAAAAATCAGTTATTTGACAGTTTAAGGTAAAAAAATTGATTTTTTCCATCATATCAACCACACCTTAAATGAAATTTTTATAAATTACTAAAATAAACGCACTATTAACTTACGATAGGTACATTTTTCACATTTTTGTATCTTACTCTTGCACTCGCGCATTCCTAAAAACGTTTTTCTAATCTCAACCTTCCAAACCAAAAACCCTCTTCCTCTGCGGACGCGGGACCGCTTAGCCGCATAATAAACCGGCTGATCGCCGGCCGAGCCCGGGCAGTCCTTATTAGAGGGTGTCCATTTCAGGACCCCGAGAAGCGAGAGGTAGCTTTGCGGGGCGGGTCGATGCTTCGCCGGGGGACTTACGGGGGCTGCACGCGCCGCATAGCCTCCCGGCGCGGGGCATTACCTCCGCTGTTTTGCCGATTCAATTGTGTGTGCGGAGAAAGGCAGCAGCCTCTAACAAGCCCTTAATAAAAGCCAAACATCCCTCGACCCTTCCTTTGCGCGCGCAGCGGCGGCGACGAGGTGCGGATCGCTTTCTGCGCGGGGCCCATTGTCGGGCGGGATTGCCCTGCTCTCGTTTTCGACACTTTGGGATGCGTTTTTTTTTTCTGCGCGGAGGGTTCCAGGTACGCGTTGTGCGCGTGTTGTGATTTTAGTTTCTTAGAAGAGGACGCCATTGATGGAGTCGTCAATGGAGGTCTTTCTCGTGGATGCAAAGTTTGAAATGTATATTTTCGTTTTTGGACCGTTCAATTATGTTTGCTGATGTAGTTTTGACAATGGGCTTTAAGTGTAGTAAAAGAACTTCGGAGAATTTCAATGTGCTTTTGCAGTTTCGGTCTTTATTTCGTGAAAAAGTATAGAAATGTCGTTAAAATTGATAATATTAATTGTGACATTTTGTTACTTTTCAAATAAAAATGTAGGTTTAATATAATTGTTGGTATCAACTCAAATGCAGAATTGAGTATGCAAACATTCTGCTGTGCATTGCAAAGTTTAATAATATTTGGATTTTGGTATTATTCTCCGAATTTATATCGTTTTTGTTTAAATTGTTTGTCATTTATTATGAAGCAAAACGTCTAATTTTTAATTTAATCTATATTTATCAGAAAATATTTGATATAATATATTTACGAAATTCGAATCTGTTTATTATACACATGACTTGTCAAAATTTCAAGCGGCGATTTAAACGACGTAGGTTAATGATAACAACCGCAAAAATCCACCGATTTTCGTAAATCTTTTCTCCGAGAGAGCTTTTTACATTTTCGATTCGCGAATACAGTCGATAGCAACAAAATCCCTTCCGCTCGCATCTTAACCGCTCTGAAAACCTCTCCAATTTTCTGTCCCCGATCGAAACCTCATATACGCCGCGGAAAGAAAGAAACTAGCGGACCGAAGAGCGACTGCACAGCTGTCAGGGGATCAAGGGGATACACTTTTTTTAAAGTGTTTTCGTATTTCTTGAATTACGGACTTTGGATTCCTGAATGCCCGCTCTCGGGGTGCCCGATTTTTTTCCCGCTCGACCGTGAAACTCTCTCGCTCACGGCCGATTGCGTTCTTGAAAGCCGGCCGTATCATTCGCGCAGTCGTCCAAAGAGGACTTATACTGCTGCGGCCTCATTGTCCCGATCGCGGTGGGAATTCGAGGCTCGCTCTCGGGCATACGGGGATAAATATTTGATCGGCTAGTACGTGTTTTTGAGATTTTTGGATTTGGAGGACGGTTCGCTGGAGGTAAGACTCATTCGAATGGAGGTTTTAACAATTTTTAGTGGAGTTTAAAGATTTATTTTTGTATTGTGCTGAAATGGTCGTTAAAGTATAATTATTATTTTGATCATTTTGATAGTTTTTAAATTTTTACAAGTTTGTGTGAGAAACTTGAATAAAAGTAATTATAAAAGTAATTTTTCATTAACATTTCCTGTGAAAATGATTGTTGAAACAAAAGTTGGTTTAAACAATTGATGATTATTCCTTTTTTGTGATATAGAAGGTAATTGCACAATCATAAACATTATAGTATGTTTAAAATGACATAATGATTAATGTTTAAAATTACAATAATTAATGAAGGTTTCTTACAATGACAAGAGATGAATGAATTTTAATGCATAATTGTTAATAATAATTCATTTTATCATATTTAGAAAGATTTAATCCTAATTTTAATTCGATAATCCAAGCTAATTTTCAGAATGTGGAAAGTACTGATACTCTCCCTCGCTCGAGATCTCCACACCATTTTAACCTAGTTTTTCGATCTCTAATCTACTGTAATATTCAACTACACAAACCGATCAAATCATTATCCATCAATTTAACCCCCAATTCAAAAAACGAGTAATAACCCCCAGAAACTATATCTAAACTCCCAACTCCAATTCTCACAGCCAATCGGACGCAATATGCCACCCAGAAAGAAGCATTGATCCGCGATTACCAGGCCCGACGGACGGCTCATCGCCGGGCCTCATCCCCGAGACGAGGGAGAATAAAGGGAGGAGGGGAGGATCAGCGCGATCTCTCGGATCAAGAACTTAAAAAACGTAGGTAGATCTCGGTGTGTGCGCATCCGCGAAGGCGCTTGCCCTTTTGAAACGTCGGATTCTCGTCTCTCTCGGCTGTACCAAAAGTCTCTCTCTCTCTCTCTCTCTCTCTCGGCGAGCTCTCCGGACTGAGAAAAGACACGTCAAAGGGGAGGATTATCGCTGCGTGGAAATGATACTCGCCAACAATGCCGGCCGCCTCGCCGGTGGCGCGAGCGATTCCGCTCTTTCTTTCTTTCCTTCGCCTTTTTCTGCAGCCGACGGGGCCGCCGTAAGGAGGATGCGGACTGAAGTTGTTCCTCGTGTGCGGCGCTGTGTTCCGTAGGTTGGTTGTAAATGAGCTTGATGGGAGATTTTCGTTGATCGATATTGGAGTTTGTGGTTTACTGCACTGCTTGGAATAAAAGGTGTAGTTTAAGTCGTGCTGAAATGGCTTTATGTGATAAAATACTGGAATGTTTTTTTTTTTTATTATTTACTGATATTTTAAAAAGAAATTCAATATTTTTTTACAGGCTTTACAAACCGAATTAAATAATAAAGCTTTATATAAAGTTCTCAAATAAATACTACTTCTATCTACTTTAAACTTTGAATAATTAACTCATGCTTTCATCATCATATATCCTACATTTTAACGTTTCAAATTCAACGTCATACACCAAGAACAAAACTACAGTAATCAACTTTGATCAAATCAGCCAAAAAGAAACGCGAATATTTCAGCTCTTCGGCATACTTCCCCGCCGTAAAAAGTTGGAGCGCGCGCAACTATATTCCCGCAGCGAGGCGTAAAATCGTGGTCGAGCTCGAGGTAAAAAGCCGCGCGGCGCTGCACAGCTCGGGCCGCGCTCTCGGCTGCTGTGTGTACAGCGAAGCCAGTCTGGCGCGCAAAATCACGACCTTATCGAGGAAAAGTAGCGAGCTAATCGGGAAAGCCCAAAGGCAATCTTCCCGGCTATCGATCGGCTACTCTTTCTTTTTTTTTCTTTCTTTTTATAAACGAAGGGGAGGGGGGAGGTTAAGTCAGTGATTCAGGGCCGCGGAGCGAATATAACCCAGTGCCCGGGGCCACAATCGATGATGATGTAATTATCCGGACGCTGAATTTTTTATCGTACTGGAAACAATAACGTTATTTTCAAAGCAAACACCCGGGCCTCGGCGCGCGGCTCCCTTCCGTTTCGAAGCCGCTCTCTTTCGCGAGAGCCTTTTGCCTGTCTTATATCCCGAGTGCTCTTTTTGTACGGAGCGCTTTCTTTTTTTTTTTTACGTTTGTTTGGGTTTCCGTGAATTTTCTTGATTTTTTAATGGATCGTTTTAGAGATGAGCGTTTTTCGAAGATTCCGTTGAACGTTAGAGAATTAAGTTGTGTAGTTTCATTTTGAAAACGTATAACATTGGGGATAGACACACTTCTATTGCGATAGAAAAGTTTTAAGTGAATTAAAATCAGTGCATTGTATGTTATTTTTATCTTTCGATTTAAGTTTTAGTTTCTTTTTTACGTTTTCAATTACAATTTTGTATGCTTTGTTGTAGCAATGCTTTTGTTACAAATTTATAATTAATTCATTTAATCTCTTATTTTTCAAGCAGACGTCCAGTTGTTATGGCTAGAAAAGTATTTTAGAAGTTGCCTATGAGTGCACAGTGAGAAAGAAAGTATAACATTACTCGGGGCAAATTTAAAAATTTACCAAAATAAAAAATTTCTTTTGTACGCGCCACTCTACCAGTTTTTTAATACATTAAAATCTTCTGCAAAACAAAATTTAATCCTCTAAAAACGAACACATCGGTCTTAACGATCGCAACTTAACCTTGCACCTTAATAACCCAAAATAAACCGGCCTCCTTAAATCCCCCATTAACCCCTCATTCCCGAAGCAGCAGCCGAAAATGACTTCTTACAAAGCCCGGGCAACGAATGCCGCGCCTCCTCCTCCGGCTTTCGAGCTCGATCCAATAGGCATGCGAGTAGGCACTACTCGCGGCAAACCGCTCTCCCGCTCGTTTGCCGTCATTCCGGCGAGCCGCGCTTTTGTTGACATTCCATGTAATAGAATAATCTGCACCGTATCGCAGGCAGGGAGAGAGAGAGAAAGGTACTTACCTCGGGGCGAAATCGTGCCTCGTTCTGTGCGGCCGATCCCTTTCCGTCGTTCGATCGGCCCCCGATATAATACGCCCCTCCTTTGTTTCTTCTCTTTGCGCTTTGACGTCGGTGTACGTGTAAGTGCGCGCGTGTGGGTGTACACCTAAGAGCGCGGCCCAGGCTTCATTTACCCCCGACGCGTCGTTGAAATATCCGCGACGACTTACGGCGCGTTATACGCGCCGCTTTTATGTAATTGCAGATTAGATTGATAAGCCCGCTGGCGGGGTTTGTTGGTTTAGAGAGAGAGGGAGAGACTGTTTTCTTCTGCTGAGTTTTTTCAGGATGAAGGGAGGATGAATTAGAGGAGGGATTAAGCGTATTGAGGTATAGTTGCTTGTTATAAAAGGGCAACGTATCGATGGCCTTTCTATAAATTGATTTGTAAACGTTTTTGAAAGAACAATGCTACGAGATAGACGTGTATATTCAAAGGGGCAACGGGATCCGTAAAATTTAGGATATTGTAAAAAGAGTCGCCTTGACGAAAGATTGGCGAGGAGTCTTCAATTCTGGAAAAATGTATAAAGACCGTTTGATAAAACACCAACTTCGATTTCGTGCAGCAAAAAGATTTTTTCGAAAGCGAAAACGAAGCAAAATGTAGGAAAATCGGACGATATACAATTGAAGCTTCCTGTATTTAACGAAAAAAATTACACTAAGCACATTATTACAGCCACCGACTCCTCCTCCCCCCCACCTCAAAATCAATTTTCCCATCATACGCCGAAACCGCAAGCACCGCCTTCCCCCGCAGCAGCAGCCGGCCATTGTCCCCGATCTCCTCGGCAATTAAGGCTCGCAGCGCGCAGCCTCCGCTTCTCGGAAGGCGGGATTAGGGAAGCTAATGCCGCGACAATACAGATGTTTTCGCGTCCGGCCATGCAAATGATGACCACCCGCCGCGGCACAATTGCGACTTATTGGTCTGCCCCCCCGTCACACTTGACCGAGCGCGCCTTTTTAACTCCGGCGCGCGCGTCCCGATATTCGGTGGCCTGTACTCCGCGAAAATCTCTCTTCTTTCCCCTCTCGAGCCGCGTGTTTACTTGTGCGCGATACCTTTTTTTCTTCGAGGAGTGGGAAGGTACGGGAACGGGGCCTCCTCTCGCTTGGAAGGAGTGAGGATTTCCGACGTATTGTTTGGGCCTGCTGGTGTAAAACGGCTTCGGCGCTTTTTGGCGTTTGGGAGAACAACAAAATTTTGATTTACTTCACGGATGAAAATAATAGATTGTTGTCGATTCTTTTGATTTTGGCGAAAGTACGAGCAAAGTTTTATCGATTATTTGACAAATTGATTACTATTTAAGTCAAAATCTTAGAATAATTTATTTGGTTTACGAGCAAAAGAAGTTTTAGAAATAAAAGTATAAATTGTTAATTTTGCTGGAATCAACCACTAAAGAAACGTAAAAAAAAACTTTCTTTTCTCCCACATTTTTACCCTGAGATTCCTTTTAAAAAACTGTACATTAATTAACTGTAAGTACTTCACAGTATCCAGCCCTCCCAAAAGGAAATAAAAGCATCCCAAATACCTCAGTAAACGAAGCAGCGTCCACATCCAAAGACTTACCCCCCAAACAATGTAATTGCCTGCTCCTTTCAAGTTCTCAGCCTCTGCTCATCCTCCGCCTTACCAGAAAGGTGTGCGCGACTCGCGCTGCGACTCCTCGCCGCAGGACATCCGGCTTCCTCCTCTCGCCGAGAATCGAGAGCGCACCGAGAGATTATCCCGGGGCAAAGAGTTGGAGGATTCCGGGGGGCGCGATAAAAGGGTTGAGAAGCAGCGCGGCTAGCTGGCTCTTTGTGCAAGCTTGCCTATCCGTGACGGCGATGCTTCCTCCGCATTGAGCCGGAATTATGTGTATTTGTGCTGCCTCGGCGGATGGATGTGCTCTCGGCCGATTGTCCGACGCGCTCTAGGCGCCAAATATTTCAATTGACGCTGGACGTCGTCGCTGCGAGGAAGTTTCGCGGGACGGAAGTCGTGCTCTTTTGTTGGTTTTTCGGACGTTTTAGCTGCTCGGCGAGGCTGCGTGTGCTTTTATTGTGCGATTTTTGAAACGAGAATCTGGCTTGTTTTTTAAATTTTAGTTAGTTTTGTAGATTTATTAGTGACTCGGAAAAGTATCAAAAGTAGTTACGAAGGGGATATAAGGGTTATAGTGCAATTTTTAAGTAAACCAAATTTTTCTGATCCGTTCTCAAGTTACAAAACAAATCTGAACTCCCAAAAATGATATTCAGAGCTAATAATTAATCAAGTATATCCTCTTAATTAATAGCTCAAGCGAAACTTTAACCCAGAACTAAAACTTTTCAAACTACCCCACATCTCCGCTTTCTCATCGAAACTCCAGCTCGGCCCCGTTTAATTTTCGAAAAACTTTTTGCCGGCCAACCTCTCGGCGCTTGCCTGAAAAAGCCCGCGCGAGAGTACACACACAGCCACCCTCCGCCTCCGCTGTATCGCATAGACTGGGCCGAAAAAAAAGACGCCGGATCTCGTTTGAAAAAGGCCTCCGTTTTCGCGCTTTCGGAAGACGCGTCGACTTCCAAGAGGGACACAGTCGTTCGCGACGCGAAGACGCGAGGATTACGGCTCGCCGACACAAATATTTACCTCGACTCCTAACCACTTCCGCGATCCAGGCTATGTATGTATATACGACGGAGAGCTTTTTGCCGCGCGCGGACGCGTAAAAAGTCGGCCGGCGCCGATTGAGAATTCGCTCGGGAAGGGCAAACACGAGTCGGGGGCGCGCTTTTCGAGAGGAAGGAAAAATTCTATTTTGCGCGCTGCCGCGCGCTCTTTTGTTGCGCCGGACAGAAAAAAATTTCGTTTATTTGCAAAGTTTCCTTGCCCCCACCTCCTCCTCCCCGTTCGGGGTGGAGAGAAAAAATTTCTCTGGCCTTATACCGCCTGGAAGTTGATTTGCTGCCGGGCTTGATTTCGCGTACAAAGTTGGCGAATTGTTATTCGGTAATAGAGCTGTTTTTCCTGGGGACTATTGAATTTATAAAATTTACCTGTTGAGGGGATTATTCAGAGTTTGAGAAAAATTAGCGGGAAATATTTTTATCGGTTGGTTACACCGTAGTATATTTTTCTTCTTAAAAAAACGACTCTGCGCACGCGAAAAGCTATTGAATTTCTGGTGGGAAAGGTAGTTTATTTGAAAAGTATGATATTTTCGTCGGTCAACGGATTTTTACAATTTTGCAAATAAATCGGTATAGTTTTTTTTCGTGTTTGATGAATGAATTCTAAAAATTTAGAAAACATAATTCAAAATGAAATTCGAATTCGGAAAACAATTTGAAAATTCTTCTTTTTGGCTATTTTTTATAGCTGCTCCGCCTACATATGTGTCTTTTTTGGAGGTAAATACTAGGATGTGTTCCTGGTGGCAATATTTGGCTTTTAATTCGGCTAACGGGCGCAAATTGTTATTAATAATTGGCTGCTCATTATTTTCTATATTCCATGGACAGAAGGAATATTTAATGTGAGGCAGTACTGACAATTCATTCATATTGTATTCTGTTAAAATCGTTTTTAGTCGGGCATAGAATGGTATTTTTTTTTGTTTTGATATTACAAGGAAACTTTTTGTTTATGTAAGGATACGGTTGGTTTTGTGGATTGGTTAAGGTTCCAGTGGCGTAATGTAATAATAGGTTCTTTCTTCTGTATTTTGAGGACATTACGCCGCTTTCTTTTAAGATGCTGGCTGTTGGGCTGGTTCTGAATGCTCCAGTGGCTATACGCATGCAGGTGTTTAAAACGGAATCTAGTTTTTTTAGAATTTTTTTTGATGCTGAGCTATATACCACACTTCCATAGTCAATTTTGGATTGAATCAAAGTTTTATATGAGTTAACTAAAATAGTTTGGTTTGCGCCCCAATTTTTGGCTGCTAGGGTTTTAAGTATATTTAGCTTTTGTAAACGGTGTGCTTTTAGTTGCGTAATATGGGAATTCCAGTTTAATTTGTGGTTGAATATAAATCCAAGAATTTTGGTTTCAGTGACTGCTTTTATTTTTTAATTACCAATGTATATATTTGATTGTATTGTATTGATTTTTGTTTTTATTGTATTTTCGAAAAACTATTACTTCACTTTTATTTTGGGAAGACTATGTTTCTTACTTCTTTTTGTAATATTTTTATTATATGTTCGTTATTGTCAGTTATTAATTGTCAGCAAATATGTCTAGAAGTTCAATAAAACAAAGATGAACATTTGGTTTTGATATCTTTTAACTTTAATCTTAATTAACTAAAATTCTCTAACTCATTTTATTAATTTTCATGTAATAAAAATCCATAACAAAGAAATGCAAGTAAGCATCATGTGGCAACAGTGATTTGGTGAAATTTTTTTACGGTTCGATCATACTTCTACGGATTGAAAGGAGCATTAAAAGACGGTTTCTTTATTTCGGCGCGCATAACGTGCTACTGTATAATAAAAATATCAACGATTTCATATTATTTGTATACGCATTTTAATTTTGTTTTTGTTAGAAAATAATTGCCTGCGCGATGCACTGAATAATAAAACGTTTTAAAATAATGAATGACGGCGGATCTATATTATTTTACGAAATCATTTATAAATGTGCATTGTAAAAAAGGCTATAATTTAGAGTGTCGAATGTTTGTTTTATTGATTGCGAGATTCGTTTCGATGATTTTTTAATGTAAAAATACCTTCGTCGACTGTTTTATTTTTATTGATGCTCTAATAACAATGCCGCAATTTAATTACTCGGAAAACATCATCGGACGTATATTTTGATAAAACTTAATTTATTTTGTACCGCAATGAACGGATATCGTTCGGCAAAATATTTTATGCCAGTTGTTACCGTTCCGACTGAAAAATCAAGCGATGCGCTTCGATAATTATTTTTCCGCTTCTGTTAGAAAATTGCGTTTATAAATTTTAGTGGATAATATTTAAGTTTTTAAAATTAGATAAAGCTTACCTTACACAATAAAGGTAATATTATCAACCTTGAGAAAAGAGTAACGTCTAAATAAATTTTATAATACTTTAAAAAATTTGAAAGAAATTTTATTTTTTAAAGCTAATTGTAATCGCCCCTTTAGTGTTCTATTGATAAATGTTATCAGCAGTTCAGTAAGATGGACGTTCCCTTACATATTACGAAAAATGGTCCAGATGTCGAACTGTCGACAAAATGTATCAATAGACCAGTACCGAACGATTTCTAACATCTTCTAACAACACTACTTGGCTTGCATACGAAAACCTCACGAACCATCATCGGCAACACACCCTTTTCCAAAATCACACCAACCAATCGCCAAATCCCAGCCTCTCATCCCAAATATTCGACGTAACGATCCCCCAGACACTCATCCCCAATCAAAGCACACCTCTCCAGCTCTCCGCGCGGCTTTTTCCAGCGAAGCGCAAAGACGCGCAATATAACCCTGGCGGAGCTGCAACGCCGCGCCAGACGCCGCGTAATCCAACGCGAGAGCCCCGACTGCGACGGGAGACCGAGTTTTCCGGTTCGACGGCCGGATTAACCCTATTTTTCCGCTCGCGCACGCGACTGCTCTCCGTTGGCCGCGCGGAAAAACACTCTTTCCGAGGCCGACGCGCGCGTGTGTGCGAGCTGTTTTTGTCGAGTGCCACGGGCTTAGCCGACGCTTAGACGCTTTTTGCGAGGAGAGAGAGAGAGAGAGAGACGATGGAATCGCCGGGGTTTAATCCTTTCGGATGAGTTGAAGTGTGCGATTGTCGGGAAATTTTGTAGAGGGAAAGTTGGGCGTTGTTGTTGCTTGCGATGCTAATCTTGGGCCGCGAGAGAGAGTTTTTTAGTAAATCAATTTTTTTCATGATGACTGTATACAAAGTTTGATTTTATGGAGGGTATCATTGTGCACCGCGGTAATATGAAAAAGTTTTCGAATCCATTCTTTTTTTATACCTTCGCGTATTGTATTTTTCACTTCTATAAATAAATAGAAAATCTTATATGGAAGAATAAACAATTGAGCGCTGCTATATGAAACGTTATTTTTAGAACAAAGTTTGTATTTACTTTTTTTTTATTATCAATTTTTAGGTCACATCTGTCATCATCGAGGGATACAAATTCTATTTTAATTTACAATATCGAAATTGCAATCTGTCTAATTAAAATTTAAAATTAATGTCTTTAATTAGAATTAAATGTAAACAAAATTATAACAATTAAATTCAATTTTAATACTCTATTGCATTTTAATTTTTAATCAACCGAATATTTGTCGAGTTTTTATTAGAAATGAAATTTGCTCAATAATAGGACTCATTTGCAATTTCGTGCCTATCCATTTCCTTACTCGTCGTAAATTCCAACGAAACAGAAAAAAATTTGATCGCAGAAAATTGCGTGCACCGCGAATTCATTTTAATTGCCTAGAGTTACAAATTCATCGTCACATTTTTCAAGCACCGCTAAAATGAAGCCCGCGAATTCCACACGAAAATCGACAATATAAACAACTTAATATAAAAATATTAGCCAAAGAAAAGTAATTCTTTTTATTTTATTTGAACTATATTACTAAAACTAATGTAAAAAGTCATAATAAAATAATAATAATAATAAAAATATGACAGTTCTACGTTATATATATAATCGCGATACCATACATATCATGAAATCGTTATAAAACAAAAACTAGTAGATGAAATTCAAAAATTCTTTTTAATTTTGAAAGTTTAGTTAAAGACGAAAAAAATAAGTGGTCGATCATTAGAAGAGATCTATTATTCACTAAGATACAGTTATTCAAAAAATTGAAACAAAATAAATAAACTTTAATATCTTTTGAACTAATACGTTTCATAAGCAGAAAAACTATACAATTCTGAACATGTAAAAGATCTATCTTTTCCCAAAATTTCAAGTAATTTAAACTCTTTTTATTTCCGTAATCGTTTCTCCTATAGTTACAGCTTTATTTTTCATCTCCCAAAAGGCAATTCTTTCAATTACTGTCCCGAGATTCTTTTCGCCGGGCCTAACAAGAATCACCGGGCAACTTGAAAATTTCAAAAACACCGCATCGGCAGCATCGCAGAATTTTCTCGCTTTATTTCGATTAACAAAGCCCGCCGCGCCGTTCGACGCAGCGGCGGCGCACAAATAAACCTAAACAATAAAAACGCATCTATTCCGCGGCGGATACAATTTGTCGCCGCAGCTCCGCCTGGCGCACACATAACGTTTTCGTTTGATTCTCCGTCGGGGGGGAGGGACGAAAAAAAAAAAAAAAAGCGCGAGCCATCGGCGTTCGATATCACCGGAAAAAAGCCCATCGTTAATTGGTTTCCGGTTCGAAAACAGTGCGCGACAAACCGGCCGCCGCCGCCGCCGTCCAATTATGGAAAATTAATTGACGCGAGCCGCACGGATACGTATTGCGCGGCGCACGTCGCTGCCCCTCTCGCTTTTCGCGTGTGTCAGCGACTCTCTTTTGCGCGGCGGCGGCGGCTATCTGTTGCGAGCTCTCTCTCTCTCTCTCTCGAAAAAAGAACGGGCGCTCGATTTGTTTAGTATTTTTACGCCAGGCGGCGTATAAACAATGGAGTGGTTTTTGCATTATTTTATTTTTATATTTACGAGCCGAGAGCCGGGCGCTCGGACGGAATAAACCATTTAAATGCCGAGTTTGTATACGATAATAGAGAAAAACACTGTAGACTGTATGGTTACTTGTTAGGCAGGTGCGAGGGAATTATTCTAATTTCTTAAATGCTGATGGGTTCGGTTTAGAGCGGTATTGTTTTTGCATTTGAAGTGTATTGTTTAGAAGTAATAAGTTGATTTATGATATTTTTATGTAATCGAATAAAGTGCCTGAATGCATTATAAGTC
>JAWWML010000012.1:27676714-27690233 GCA_035047165.1 Ormyrus rosae | reverse complement strand
GGGGGGAGGGAGGACAGAATAAACAGAGGCGCATTGTGTGCGCGGCAACATAGAAAACTGTGGCCCGCGGGCTGCGGCCGCTGCCGCTCCGCCGCCCGCCGATACGCGCGGGCTGCCTCGCGGGCCTTTCGCACGCGGCCAATCCAATTAATTTTATTTTAATTACCGCTTTGCCGGACGACGGCCGACGATTGTTATTGTTTCTCCGCGCCGCTCCGCCGCCGCCCGTCGGGCTCTCGCGCCGGGGCCGATATTGCGATATGTGATGTTTTAGCCGGATGTCGCTGTCGGGACTTTGGTGATCGATGCGCCCGGCCGTTTATTGCTTCGATTTGTTTTCGGATGCTGTCGATTGGGGAATGAGCGGGTGGTGATTTTGGGAAGAAGCTGTTGATGTTGTGCGGTGGGTTCCGCGTGTTTTTTAAAGGCCGGGTTAGGTTTGGTGTTCGATGGAATGATAGTACATTGTGCAACAAGGGGAGAAAATGAGCTATTTCTAGCGAGGGTGAGGTATTCAAATACTGAAAATACCTCACCCGAGTCTGAAATAGCTTTTCACCCCGTGTTACACACCGTGTTTTTGTCAACGAGGGCATGGAAGGCCCACATTTGGTGTTAGAAAGTTGGGTAGATGATCGTGCATTTCAAATCGTGCACAGAAATAGTAAAAAATAATTTAAAACAAAGAAAAAAAAAATTTAAAAAAAAAAAATTTTTTGAAAAATTTTCAAAGTCAAAAAAAGTAAGTTTTTCGTCCGGTAAGCCCCGCCGGGGGTGGGGAAAAATGACTTTTTTCCCCGCTCGGACAAACAATTTTGACAAACGTTTGGAATGCTCGATTTTCTACGCTACTTTCTAGCGTGAAATGGCCATTTCATGCCCGAGTTGGGAAAAATTTTTTTTATCCAAGCAAATGTTTTCTAAATGCTAAATGTTAATTTGAGGATTTATTTTGATAATTCATAGGATAAATCTGGCTGTTTTAACATATTTTAGATGCAAATTCATACATTTTCATGAGTTTAATAAAATTTTATTGGTCAAATTGTCAGTAACGTTGCTGACGGTATATCTATTGCATAAACAGTTATTCTACTTCTTAATAAGATGTACGATTATGTAGATTGTTATAATATTTACTGTTAAATAACATTGGAAACCTGAAATGATTTTACCGTTTCTTATTCTTAAATCTTATTTTATTTTCAAAAAGCAGACTGACGACGCGTTTAATAGTCCAACTGTTCGACCCGATTAATATGTATAAAAGACCCGTAAAGTTATACGTTAACCCATTAAAAAAAAAAAAAAAAGAAAGAAGCCCCCGTCGAACGAGTCTCACTCATCGAATAATAAAAAGGCGCGCTTCGATATTCTTCGCCGAAGCTACGTAACTCGGCACCGCCGTCCTCCGCGAATCCCCGACGTCACAATTCATCCTCCGTTTAAGCTCGCGGGCCGCTGCACACGCCGCACCGTCAAAAAATAAATATTCCGCGCGGCAAAACTTAAACTGTCCTGTGCGACCGCGCAAACTTTCCTCGCCTCCTCGGCAAGGATAACAGCGCGCGCTCCTCCCCCCGCGAGAAAGAATCGCCGGGGCCGCGCAGCGAGATTTTTAAGTTGCTGGAATAACACTCGCTTCGAGGACGAGGAAAGGAGGACGGAGGAGAAGAGAGAGAGAGGGAGAGAGAGAGAGAAGCGGCGACCTTTTAATTATCCCCGACGTTAAATTCTTTATCTCCCTGAAACAATGTGGCAAGACCGTGTTTTCAGACCAAACAAGCCCCATGTTGATACGCGGTAATAGAATAATCTGGCAGCTGATTCCGGGGATATAACCCGCGGGTATAGAGAGAGCGAACTTCCCCGCTGCACCCCGTTCAGTTTCCCCCCCCCCTCCCCCTCCTCCCGCGTCCCTCAGCCCCTCGCCAGTCATACGAGTACGGATTTCTGCTTTTCCTTCTCCCTTTCTTCGTCTCGCTCTCTCTCTCCGCGTTTGCTCTACTTGCTCTCTCTCCGCGGTTCGATTTTCTTCTTTGGTGTTCGCCTCGGCCGATCTTGACGGTTTTCTGGAACGAGCGGGAACGGAGCGGGCTGAGCTGTAAGTCGGTTTCGTCTGTATGACGTTTGAAATTTTCAGGGGCTTTTTTCTTTCGGTTGTTTGGAAAAGTTAAGGTTTTAGAGTGCGGATATTGTGGATGGTGGAAATTAAAGAAGCACTCGCTCTGCGCGCATTGCGTCTGAAATTTTTTGCCTGGCATTAAAAGTGCGTCACTTAAGAATCGTCGACTAATATATATGTATGATTATGCATCGGTAGTTTTATTGCTTCTTAAGAGCGAATTCTATTTTGTATCACATAAGTTTATTAGATAATAACATCTAAGCATAACCGCATAGTGTGAAGATTATTATGCAGGTCTGATACAAAGAACATTTTTAAAATACTTAATAAATTTAAATTCAAGAAAGCATTTTACTTCCACCTTCTTGAAAACGTGCCTTCTTTAATTGATAGCGAGACTTTGTAACTTTTAACATCCTTGCAGGACTGAAGATAATTATTTATTAATTACTCTTTATTCGCAGAAAAATCTTACCGCGGAGTTTTTATACTTTTGATCTCATTTCCAAGAATCGATACGTACTGTAATGAATTCATTACAACCAAGGATAATAATTAACATCAAATAATAAGATTTTACTCGGAATTTATTTTTCAATTATTGCGTTCTTAGAATACTGTTAAATATATACAATTTCCCTGTATGATTAGTATATACATTATTATATACATTAGTATATGTATATGTGGCGCTGGCCGCGCTCTGCGATTAGCGCGCCGGTCGCCGAACCGCGCAGTTCAATGAGAGGTGACCTATGGTGCGGACGTCTTTTTGGTTCGCTCTTGTAATAAAAGATTTAAGCTGAATACAAAGACTTTTTATTACTCTGCCTTTGCCCGAACGTAGATTCTAACAAATACTTTATTCGCAGAATTGCAATTAACTTTCTTTTTAACCCAATTAATTATTTACAAAGATATAACAGTGAGATATTTATTGAAAAGTATAAGTTATACCAAATCCATTTGGAAACCTTATGCTGCACGATTGTGTTGAAGAACACAATAGGATTTTTATTTTGAAATACATTCGTTCCGTGCATAAGAGGCATCTTATATAAAAATTATTCTTAGAAAAGAAAGTATAATTTTCCAACACGCATAAAAATGCATTGCGCAAGATTAGTTCGAACTTGTAAAAAACACGAAAGCAATGTTCACACACTTTTAAGCGTCGTTTTTCCATTTCGAACATTTTGGAACAACTCGACATTTTCTCCCATCCACGCGTTTCTTCTCCGTTTTCATATACTTTTTCGTACAACGTTCAAGTTTTTTGATACAGCGCAATATATCAGCCCGTCGCTCTCCCAGGCAGTCCCGAAAGCAAAGCCCGCAGCGGCGTTTTAGACGCAGCGAGCTACGTCTAAAATCGCAAAGCGTTGCAACACAGTCACACGTATTCCGGCGCTGCGAGGGACGCAAAAATTTCCGGGACTTTTGCTCTCGAGATAAACGCAGTCTTTCTTCGGGATATTTGTGCACGCTGCAGGGAGCGAGTGGTTTTGCTCGGATGTAATAATGCGCGAACGGCGAAATGATTGAAACGGCTTGAATTCCGCGCGTTTCGTTCGCGCGAGTCGGCGTCGTTCCGTTGGAAAATCGCACTTCCGGGAAGCGGCGAAAGTTTTTCGCTTTGCGCGCGTCTGGATATAAGTAACAATAGTCGATTAAAAGGCAGATCGGACGTGAATCAACTAAGAAGTTATAAATATGTTTCGAAATGTCGGCGTTGGCGATATAAATTTTAATACGTCCACCGTAAAAGCTATATCTCTCAATGGCAAAATCCACAGGTGAGCTCACAGAAAAGTGTGCTGAAAGTTCTAAAAATGAGCCAGAAAAGAATGTACCTTATCTGCATCGAATGCTGGAATAGAACGATTCCGGTAGGCATGATTTTATTGTAGGCGTTTAACGAATTATTTACTCATCTATATTTATATGTGACATTTAAGAGCCATTGATACAATATACATCGACGTTATATCACAAGAAGAAAGGCATCTATATAATCCAGAAGAATCAAAACAAAAAACAGCGAAATACAATTATACATCGTAAGTTTTAAACGAACACCTTCAAACACCTATTCCCACTCCATTCCCGCCTTCCGCCGGCGGCGAATCATCCCGCGGCTCGCAAAACGCTCAAGCCCTCGAAGTGATCCGCAATAAATCAGAGGGCCGGAATTGCCGGGGTTGCACGCACCTCTCTCCGCTTTCCCAAAAACACATCGCGCGGTTTCGGAAAATTGAATTTCTTTCCCTGCGAGAGAGCTTACAATGCACACATACATGCAAACGCCGCGCAGAGAGAGAGAGAAAGGCTCGTACGGCAGTCGGAGAATCATTTGCGCGTAAAATGAAAAAAAAAAAGAAAAAAAAAGCGATCGCGCGCGGAGAAACGGCACACGCTGCAGCGGGAAAAGAGGGATTCAAAGGGGTTTTTATTTTCCGGGCCGGCGTTCCTCTTTTTTCCTCCCCTCCGCCTCTCGTTTTCCCGGCGCTCCCGCGCGCGCTTCTGCTTATACACTTGCGCCTTTGTTTCGCATCGCGAGATCAAAAACGCGCGCGAGCGCGCGCTGCGCGAAATATGAATCGCGCCGGAAGAGAGAGAGAGAGCGAAATTGCACTCGGTTAAGCTAGGAGCTGTTTTTTTTTTCTTCTTTTTATTCCGAGAGAGAGGCAAAGAGAGAACACTCGGCGCCAGATGCGTGTTCCCGCGGGAAATAAAGTGCCGCGTTACTCGAGCATGTTATATATCGTTAGAAATTTGCTTAACTTTTATGATTATAAACTTTCGTTTCTTTTGTGTGCCACCGCCCAGGCAGAGCGGGTTGCCTTCGCGTTTCTCGTGAATTAGCGCGTAACCGCGGAGAGGTGAATAGGCGGGGATGCATTATGCGGCTGCGCTGATTTTTTTTTTTTTTTTTTTTTAGATTTTCTTGTTTAGTGCAGCGTAAGAAATTACTTAATTTAAATTGCTTTATATACTGCACTTTAAACAGCTGCATTTCGCTGTTAAACTTTTCCCTTAGCGTGTTTTGCTGTATGTGTGTTGCCGAGTATGAAAAAAAAGACAAAAAAAAAGAGTTTTTGCTTATACCTCTTTAGAAATGCTTCGCCAGTTCTCCATGTAATCAATCTCTTCGATTCAATTTCTTCTCTGCAAGCGAAAACTAATTAACCCAACTGCGTATCCGCAGCGGCGGAAAAGCGCAAAAAATTCCTAAAATAATTCTGAAAATTTTCAAGCAGCCGCACTCAATTATGTTTGCTATTACAACCACATAAGCCTCTCTCTCTCTCGCTCGGCGTGAAAGCGGCCGCATCACGTCAAAAGCCAAGGCGGGCCCGCGTCCAACTCCCTCGGGGGGTCGGGAGCGTCCGGCAAATTTTACGCTTTAATCCGGATTCTTCGGGGCGGAGAGGGTTATTAAGGCTGGTTTCACGCCCGATCGAGCCGCTAACCGGCTCTTGACCTACATACATACTTGGGGAGCTGCTCGTCGCTCTTGGCTGCTGGCTTACTTTTCTTTTTTTCTCCTTGCGGGAAACTTGGCTTGCTCGGGCGTTTTTCGGGGGAACACGTTTTGTCGGGAGGGACTCGAGGTTTGCGTCTTTGTGATTTTAGTTTTCTTTGGTTTTGTTGGTGGGACGAATATCCCGGAGGTGAGGGACTTTCTTAGTTTTCTCGGAGTTCGTAAGGATTGTCACGAGCGGAATGGACCGTTAATTTGGGCGATTTATTTAATTTTTTTTCTCGTATTTATAAAACAGGACCTTCATTTGAAACAAAGTACATTTATAATTTAGCGATAGTTGTTCTAAAAATTTTACAATAGCTGAACGAGTAATACAATTTATAAGTCAATAACACAATTAATAAGTTAAATGATATACTACAACAATATAATGAGGCGACTTTCCCTCGACGTAATAAATGTAACGGCGACTAATTGAACGTCGACTTACTCCGCAGTTAACGAGTTCGTTACATCGTTCGATTTTTCTCAACTTCCCTTTAACAAAATTAGCCGCGTCGCCGGACGCCGGAGCTCCGGAGTGAGTTATGTAATTAAAATTGAACTATTTAATAATAATAATTTTTCCAATTAATTTGTGAGCGTATTAACGGGAGTATTTCCCAGAATTCATTACCATAGTTGATTGGCGCAAAGCGCGCAGGCGCCCTTCTCTCTCTCTCTCTCTCTCTGGCGCAGCGTACATTTTCTAAAGCTTTGCTTTATTACGAGGTTCATCTGCTTCCCCCTGGCTTTCCCCCGGCCAAGTTAATCGAGCAGTTAATTATTGCCGATCGATACTTTCCCCGGCTGCAACTTCGCTTTTCTTACAGAGTCGTTTCTCGTTAGCGCAAGTTTCGCGCTCCGAGTATTCGCTGAGTTATTTCTCGGGGATGCTTAATGTAAAAGATCTCGGACTCTTTAAAACTTTCTCATTTTAGTTTATTAAATGTTAATTGGGTAACGGCCCTTCGCGGATCGCCGGAGCCGATGACGTTTAAGCAATAATGCGAGAGAGAGAAAGAGAGAAAGAGCATTATTTTACGAGTTTCGAGAACTCCGCTGTTTGTTGCGAGTTTCCGCTTGCCCGGAATCGAGAGAAAATTTACCTGATTTGCGCGCTTCGGTGAATATTTGCATTATGAAGTCTTTGAAAAAAAATACGTTTCAGCGTTCTTATTGATCATTAGCGATTGGATGATTTGACGGGAATCCGTCGGTATAAATACTGTGATCGAAGGTACGAGAGAATAGGTGGGATATTATCCGCGTAATTAGACACATTACCTTCTTAAAAGTTCAGAGAGAGACCTAACGTAAATATGCTTTCCTTGAAGTAACGCGTAACGTAAGTGCGATTTATTGAAAGTTAATAAGAAAAATACTGCGTATCAATCTTTGGATTTAGGCGTTTACATCAGATCTATATAGACACTACTCAATTCACAGTCTCAAACAATAAACAAGAAATTACAACTTCTCTTACAGTAACAGCGCTTAAAGTACGTTGAATTCTTTGTAAAAAAAACTGTCATCTATTACTGTATATTATACGTCTACTGAACAGTCTCCTTGAAAATTGGTGCTCGACGAATAAACTGAGAATCTTTAAATTTTTGGAACAAAATGTCACTGAGATTAGCAGCGATTCTAAATAAAGTAGTTATAGTGACTGGAGGTTTAGGTGGCATCGGTTATGCCACTGTTCGAGAATTACTCAGGCAAGAAGCGAAGGTACGTTTTTTTTTCTACATTATTTTAAACATAAACCCTTCAATTTTAAATCTAAATAATTTTAGTACGTCGCCATCATCGATTTGTTCGATCCTGATCAAGCACTTGTAAGGCAACTTATGGAGATGTTAGGCTATGAATTTCCCAGAACGACGTTTGGATATTACAAGTGCGACGTTCGTAATGTTGACGAATTTACAGGTTTCAAATCAAACATAAGTAGCGTACGTATATTTATTTGCATCGTGATTGATAGTAATTCAAATTGTTCTCAATTTTAAGCTACTTACGATACGATAGTGGAACAAAAAAATTATGTCAATATTCTGATCAATGCCGCAGCGGTTCTAAATGATAGGGACGTAGATTTATCTGTGGATGTTAACATCGTAAGTACTTCAGAGTTATTCTACATCACTTTTAAATACTTTACACGCATACTTCATTTATGTACACAGAAAGCAGTGATAAATTGCACAATGCTCGCAATAGACAGGATGGGAAATCACAACCATCATCCAGGCGGTGTGGTAGTGAATATTGCTTCAACCGTCGGCCTCAACACGACCCAACTCTTTCCTGTGTACTGCGCGACAAAACACGCCGTCGTGTCCTTTGTCAGATCCATGAAGGTACGTCTTTGAACATAGTAAATCTGGCTTGAAGATTCCATACATATACATCGCTGTGCTTATTGTACTTCTAGGTGCACTGTCCAAAATTTGGAGTGCGAATTATGTGTGTATGTCCAGACATAACAGACACCCCGATGACGGCTATGGACCATTTGCGCAGAAATACACTGAGCTTTGTGGACTTGACCGTGTGCGAGCATATGGTCGAATTGAAGCTAAGGTAATTGCTCGTCTTTCCGAGAGTAAAATATATGCACGTTCGCGAAAACGCAAATAGAGTGTGTATAGAATTAACGATCGTTTCGTTTTTTCAGCCCGCACGACGTGGCTTCGGCAATTATTGATATGATATTTGAAGGGAAGATGGGCGATGTCTGGGTAATTAAAAAGAATAATCCCATTATTAAAGCGTCCGAACATTTTCTTGTTTAGAGGGTTGTGTAAAACAGTGTTTGCAGGCAATTCGTTATAAAATTTTTGAATTTGTTGTACAGTTGTTTCAAATTATTATATAAGTGCCAATTTTTATGGTAATAATTTATTGTTTTAAGCGTTACATTACAAGAAAATTAAATAAATAATAGAAAAAAGTTGACGTTTATTAAACAACTAAAAATGCTTTATATGCCTGAACTGGAGTTCACCCTTAACTTAACACGTAACTATTCTTAATTAACATTTACCTACACTGAGAAAAATTTTTTGTAAAAATTACTATTTTATTAGTAAATTTTACAAATTATTTGCTACTAAAATTATTATTACCATTAAAATAGTAATTTTTAGAAAAAAAATCTTAATTTTTAAAAAAAAATTTTCTCAGTGTACCATTAGCTAACCATAACTAATGCGATAATCATTTCTAGAAACTAATTATACAAATTATTATCTTAACTTATAACAATTTGGTATGATTTTATGTATAAATACATTACACATTATACATTAAACATTACATTACAAATCATAAGTTAATAATACTTTTATCTTTACTTTATCACTGCGTTTTTACAATTTTTGGAAGCCTTTTACTTTAAAAAGAATAAACTATCACGACCTTACATATATTAAAAAGAGATTAATACAACGAAGGAGAGTCTCGAATGTCATTATCGGAGAGATTTAAATATATCACTCATTATTCGTAACTAATAATATCCTATCTGGCTTATTAGTACAGTATGTTTATTAATTTTATAAACAAGTTTGATAATTACAAGGAAATCTTTTGTAATACTGAGGTAAACAACGATATTTTTCTGTCTTTATTAGTTCGGATAATTATATGGTTTTATCTTAATTGACTTTATCGCATTCTGAAACGCAGCTGGATGATAGCTGTAAGAGCATCTTTTCCTTCATTTTATAACAGAAACTCAAGAGAGAAACACATTGATTTTTTTAAGCAATTCAATTTAGACAAAAATGGACGTTAACGGTAAAGTGGCTATTGTGACAGGAGGTTTGGGAGGAATAGGCTTTTGCACTGTTCAGCATTTACTAATAAACGAAGCTAAGGTATTTCTTGAAAACTACTGTAATTTACAAATAATTACGAAATTTCAGCCGTAATTCAATTTAGAGATTGATTAATCATAATATATTGCGATAAATTAATATTCATATTTTTCGTTCTGATTAAAGATAGTGATTAAATGAAACTTTAATATTATACCGATCATTCATTAAACTTAGTACGTAGCCATCTTCGATCTGGCGGAAACTGGTGCCGAGGTGGTGCAGGAGCATTTGAAACAGTTAGAGGAAGAATTCACAAAAGGAAAATTCGGATACTACCGCTGCAACGTGAAAAACTTCGACGAATTTACAGGTAAACAAGAAATTTTTAAGCAAACGTTTGTTAAAAATTATTCCTCATTATTATTATTATTATTATTAATAATTGCTGCATTTTTCTTTTTAGATGCTTATCAAAAAGTACTAGACGCCACGAAATACGTGGATATACTTGTTAACAATGCGGCAATCGCCACGGACAAAGAGATTGACTTAATAGTGGACGTTAACTTTGTAAGTATTACACCAAACGCAATAAATATCACACCAAGTGTAATACTTGAACTCATTTAATCTTAAGCCCGTATTGCTTATCTCCCGAAATGAAAAAAATGTCATAAATCTTACGATATAAGAATTTGACGACGGCTTATCTTGCAGTTGATCGTCATATATCTTTTGATTTTTAGAAATCTGTGGTAAAATGCACTATGCACGCAATCGAGCTTATGGGAAAACATAAAGGTCGCAAGGGCGGCGTCGTCGTCAACATCGGCTCGTTTCTCGGATTGACAAACTATCCGGTGACTCCCGTCTACAATGCCACCAAACACGCAGTGGTTTCTTACGTCAGATCCATGAAGGTGATTAATGAAAATTATGGAATTACCAAATAACGATGGTTGGAGATTAATTATTAAATTTTTTTGTTTTTTATTAGGAACACAACCAGGTATTAGGCGTTCGAATTGTTTGCGTGTGTCCAGGCATGACTAAGACCAACATGCCCACTTTCGAAAACTTGCGTAGTAGCACTTTTGATTTTGTCACCGATGAAGCTATAAATGAAGTTATAAAGGGTTATATGCAGAGGTAATTATTAAAGGATCGTCAGGTCTCGAAAATTATTAAATTTTAAAAAGGAATTATTTAATTCAAACAACTTTGACCTTCGATTAATTTATGAAATCAGTGTAAATTTTATAAACGCAATGATAAAATTTGTTGCAGCCCGGAAAACGTCGCCTCGGCAGTCGTGGAAATCATAGAGCGCGGAAAGGAGGGAGACGTTTGGGTGTCGCAAAACGATCAGCCTCCGTTCAACGTCGGCGAAGAAACTGACCTGGAAAACATGCGCATTCCGTTCTAGAAAACTCGCTCCACTTTTATAACGAAAAACAGCCATTTTTTTATACTCGCATATTTTATAAAACAATAAAGCACTTTCATTCCTCGACTCTTCTTCCGCCAAACGCCTCATCCCCCCTCCGATCGCCTCTCCCGACAACGGCATCAGAATCCGCGGCACGGCATCCACTTAAGCGCCGACACCTCGCCGCTTGCACGCGCACAACACGGCCGACTACGTCTCGCCGAGGGACCGCAAAGTCAAACAGGGTAGCCGAGGCGAGGCGAGGCGACGACGTCTCGAAGTTGCGATATAGTTTGCGGCCACCGACGGGGAGGAGGGGGGATAAGCCGCCGGGGCGACGGTGAGAAGCCCTCGGACGGTGGCATTAATGACCGACTGCGGGCCGAGTGCCCGATGGCGAAGTGTAAGACGATCGGTCGGGTGGGGGAGACTGCGAATTTTTCGACGGATTTATCGGGGATTGGGAACGCTGAGTAGGTTTTAGTTGGATCGCGGGAATCCTTGGCTCGTTTTCAATTTTTTTTGGGCTACTAGATTTAATAATGTTTACCTTCGATCGCGGATCGAGCCGCGGTATGATACTAATTCATACGCTACTGCTATTATAATTGTTTCTTTTTTATAAGTTTTAAATTTCGTTTCAATTGCCGTTATACATTATTAATTTACTTTAACACCCCTAACAATCGCACGCGCGCGATACGATATATTCTTCGATCGAACAATCATCGCGGCTTCAACCGCAGAGCTGCACGCAGCCGCGAGCCGCGTTTTTCCGCTCCTAAAACCCCAAAAATCCCGGAAGAAAGTGCCTTCCGACAGAGAGATCGAGACGAGAGAGAGGTGTGTGTCCGGCCTCTCGAGGAGGGCGAGAGAAAGGGAGACTCTCCGAAGGGAGAAGAATCCGATATCCGTTTGCAGGGCGCGCGTATAATGCACGCGGCGCTCTCGACGGAGAGGGAGCATCGCCGCGGCGCGTCCATTGTTTCCGAGGGGCTATTAACTCTGTGGCCGACGGCTCATCCGAGCTCTCGACTCGCCGTTCGAGAGGATCCGTCGAAGTGCTTCCGAGGCGCTCGATGCGGCAACGCGAGCTGTACCGGCCATTGTGCCGTGGCTTCGTTTCAGCTGCGGCGGAATCGGGAAGACGACGCTTTTAATCGCGTTGTTCGTATTTTGCTTTGATATGGAATGGAATTTTGTTCTCGGGCAGGGATTTGGGCTGCGGATTGTCTGGGTGGAAGGGTTGCTAATGTGAATAAGTACTCGATGTGAAAGAAAAGATTTAGAAGTTATTTAGTTTAGATGAGATTTAGAAGAAAGTTTTTAAATTGAAAGTCTGCAATTATTATAAATAAATGTATACAATGAAACGTCAAAAAATAAAAATAATCCAAATTTTTCTTAGCGCACATTCCTAAAACATCTTTATCACCCACCTCGCCAACTCGTCTTCCCTTCCATCCCTCGAGCCACACCTCGAGAAATCCCTTCCCACCCATATAATCTAGCCGCGAAAAATCAGCTTTCCACGTCCGGCGCCTGGCGGAGAGTATCCCGTTTAATTTTTCCGTCCGCGCGCTCCTCGGTAGCGATATATATAATAATTGAGCCGTCAGCCGCAGCAGCAGCAGCCGATCCTCGGCGCGAGCCCACTCGAGGAGCCCCCCAGAGGGGAGGTGGTGCGCGTTCTCGCATTACATTACACGCCTTTTGTGCCGCGGCTCGACTCGGCCGCCTCTCCGCCGCCGCGGCGGCCGGGGCGTAAACCGAACCAATCGCCGACACTTTAGGGATTCGCCCCGAGGAGAGGCGAGCGCTTTGTTTCTCGACTTGTATTGCATGTTTATCAGTCGGTTTTGCGGTTGCGCGATATCGCTTCCTTGCGTCGCGGCGAGCGAGATGGATGATGGCTTTTTGCCTGAGCTGAATTTGTTTGTTGTTCTTCGCGATGAAGATGATCAAGGAAGCTTCAAAGGATGACTGTTTCGTTTAATAAAAGCTTAATTAGGATAGAAATTAATCTGGTCGAACATTGAGTAAATCTCATTAATCACCGTCTAATGTTCGATCTTGCTTCTCTATATCTTGCCTCCTCGCCTATTCAACAAACGATCCCCCCCCCCCCCTAAAAAAAAACAATAAACTTGAAATCCGCCGAGCCGAACAAAGCCCCCACCCCCCGTAAACTGCACGTAGCAAAGGAGGGAGGGCGCACGTGCGCGGTTAAGTTATGACATAACGATGATGCGCACATCATCACCCGAAGCTCGGAAAGAAACTCAGTCAAGTGCTCCGATTGTGCTCCGTTCGACAATGGCCGCCGCTGCAAGGTATCTATATGTATACGTACGTTCCGCGAATGTTCTCCGGGAAGTCGCATACACGCCGAGGATGCTGTACAGGAAGCGCACGTGGACCGACGCCGCGCGTCGCGTGCGACCGCACGTTGCACGGATGATTAGGCGGTTGAGAGGCGGGGACGGGGAGAAGTTTTTGAGAAAGCCGGATTTTTTTTTAGTGGAGGAAGTAGGGCAGTATGATCTGATTAATTTTGTGTAGATATATTTTACATATAGATATTTTAAACAAACTATTCGTAACTT
>JAWWML010000012.1:27656168-27673920 GCA_035047165.1 Ormyrus rosae | reverse complement strand
GTAGGGCAGTATGATCTGATTAATTTTGTGTAGATATATTTTACATATAGATATTTTAAACAAACTATTCGTAACTTTATATATTAATTTTAAATTTTGTTTTGATGATTAGATACAGCGAAAAATCTTTAATTTAATAGTCTCGGGAGGAAAAGTAGAAAGGTGCAGCTTTGATAGCAAACTTTTATCTAAATAAAAAAATTATCAGGAAAATCTGTTTAAAAGCTACCCTCCTAAATACAAACAAAGTAACCAATGCGCTAAGTGTTTCTCTAAAGACCTCAATGGATCGTTGCGGTTTCTTTCAGGTATACAAAACCGAGCTCAGTTCTTTTTATGGCCAAAACTCAAGGGCGGCTTTCTTAGATTCGGCATCCGACAATGGATCGCAACGACCGCTCGATAATTTGGTAATCCATCGTCAAATATATATCTCCTCCGTCGATCTTGCACTTGCCGACTGTTTGGACTGCTTTCGGTATTTGCCCTTCGCTTTGTGTGTACCTGCATAATGAAGAACAAAAATCTGAGGCAGTAAAAATGTACCTGCAAGGTGTGCGGGAATTACGACCTTTTAAATTTGGTTTTTGATAAGAATGATGAATTGCCAGGTTTGGAAAACACTGAAATTGTATGGAAAAGAAAGTGAATTTAAATTATTTTAAAATTCAGGTGTTGTAAATAAAAAAAATCTCGTTGCTTACTTAATAATTTACTTAATAATTTAAAAGTTTAGTTTTTTATTTTTATACTTAAAAAAAAGCTATAGTTGCAATAATTATAATACATAATAATAATTAAAACTAATCGAAATAAAACTCCTCATAATAAATTCACAATACTAAACCTAAAAAAATTAATTTTCCCATAATAAATCCACTAACGTTCATCCCACTTCCAATATCAGCCGTATCAAGAGAAATCATCTCCATCCTCTACCTGTTCCGCCGGCCGACCGGCGGTTCCTTTACCCCGGCAAAGGGTCACGAGGCGATAAACTCATACGTGTGTACTCGTCCATTTACAAGTTCCTTTACGACACTGCGTTCGGTGTAACGATATACACCGCGTGATTTACAGCCGGGACCGATGAAAGCTGCTCGGGGCAAACAGTTGTAAAAGTTGAGTTGGAGTCCGAGAGGGATTACATTTGTCGAGGAAGTTGCCTGCTGTTAGGAAACTTTGCCCGAATGCCGACGATTAAGGGCGGCGAGGAAGACTTTGGAGTCGGGGATGAGAGATTCGGAATAATTAGTATTTGTTATGAAGTAATGGTCGTCTGTAAAAATATTTATGCAGTTGAATTTGTTGCGACACCGTGTGTTTGATTGAAGTTAATTTTTATGCGAAATTCAAGACCCTCGATTGAAAATAAATCCGGAAAGAGTGTATTTAATAATTGAATAGACGCAAAACTAATAATATAATACGACGGGATATTCGATATTATCATTGATTGTAATCAAAGTGCAATGAAGTCGAATAAATTAGAAACTTAATATTTTAATTAATACTTTTCGGGTCAATCTATAAATTACAGTGAATCAGTAAAAGTGATATATCAAAAGAAATTATCTTCTCAAACATCCAACCCGCGCGCCTCACAATCACCCTAATTACCATCGCAATCGTTAAAAACTCCTTCCGCCCCTCGCAAACCATCCCGCGCAAATCCGCCCGAAACGACGCTTCCATATCATCCAGACACCGAGCACCGAAAGAAGCTCTCTCTCTCTCTCTCTCTCTCTCTCTCTCTCGCGCGCGTACAATATATCGCTCGCTTTCGATTAGCCCCCGCGCTAATGGGGAATCGCGTTGGCTCGTACAACGTTTCCGGGCCCGGGAACACGGCGCCGTCCTCGTCACATCAAAGCGATATATCGGGAGCGGCGGCGGCGACGCGGCATTAACGCGAGAGAGGCGATTATCCATCGCTAAACACGGATACGCGCTCTGCAGCAGCATTCGTTCCACACCCTTGGAGAGCCGCGCGCGGCCTTATACCGGCTGCAGCTGCTGCTGCTGCTCTCCGCAGGAGAGAGAGAGAGAGACTCTCGCGCGGGAGAGGGAGGGAGAAACGGGGGCTGGCGGCGAGGAAGCCCCCGCCGGGACGGGGAGGGAAATAGGGGTGGGAGGGAGGACGGAGAGGTGACAATTCGGAGGAGAGGCGATTGTTCTTTTTTTTTTTCTTTTTTTACGGGACGATGCTTTGTAATGCTTTAACGAGGGAAAGAGGAGTTTGACTTGCATTGCTTTTTCGAGCGAGGACGGTTTCCTTTTTTTAATGAACTCGCCGGCTTTCGATTGATGATGATTCTTTTATTTTTTTTGGGCAATTATAACGTTAGCGATGCGAGTTCGCGTTTGCGTTTTTCGACGAGGTTCGAGTGCGAAAGGTGCTTGGTAAAGTTTTAGGCGCGGCTCAAAGTAACTCGGTTAAAATAAATTTATTTGCCTGACTCGGAATAATCGGAATGTTTCCCTTAAAAATAGTGCATTCTTTTGCAGCATAAATACGAAATCAAACGATTTAAAAAATTAAGACTCCCTGCAATATATTTTCACGCTTCGGAATGCAAGATTTTTTACAAATTCCCCAAAATCACTCTCCTTCCTTTAATCAGCGCCTAACTCCTAAACGCACCAACCTTTCCGCGTCGCCAATTAATCCCAGCGGCAAAGTGCAAAAACCTTCGGCAAAATCGCCGGGAGATAAAAAGCCAAACGATTGATTCGCGACGGGAACGGCAGCGGCAGTGGAGGGGGGGGGGCACCGAGCGGGAGGGAAAAGGTGTCGGTCGCGCCACGCCCCTCCGCGCTTCTCCCCTCCTCGACGGCGGCCAATCGCCGAGCGGCCCTCGACTCTCTCTCTCTCGATGGTCTCTCTCTCGCGGCGCTCCTCCGGGGAGGGGAGGAGGACGAGCAGCCGCGCCGCCGTCCGCTGCGTGTGTCTCTTCTCCCCGCGGCGCGAGAGAGAGAGAGAGAGAGAGAGAGAGAGGACGACGCGGGCTTTTTGCCGGGCGCGAAGAACGGCGAATGTTTAACAATGGGACGAGCGGCGTTTTATCTCTGCCACGACGAACGAAAGGGTTTTCGGGGCTTTTTTGCTGGCCGCCGAGAGAGGATTTCGGAGGTGTCGCGTGCTAATTTTTAAGGAGCGACCTCCTCCGGAAGGACGACGCCCGGGGCTAATTGAATCGGGACCCGGAGAGCGGAATTTCGCTCGGGAGCTACCCTTTCATCCGTTTTGCTTATATATATACCTTTTTTCCGTCTCCTTTTTTTTGCATTCTTCGCTTGTGTGTAACAGCGAATTCTTCCTCCGTCGCCCGTTGAAAACTCGTTTCGAAATATTGCATTCTTGCCGAAAGGTATTCTTTTGAGTCCGGCATATTTGCATTCTTCCGTTTTCATGTAAATAGATGTATTATTCGCTTGCAATATTATCCATAAAGTGGTCATTGTATAAATAATATCATTATTATAACGTTAGGATTATCGTTCGTATGTTACACCGTTAAATGAATTGATTAATTTCTAAAGTAAATATATATTGCATTATAGCAGTCAGTTTCAGTATTTTCTTATTATTTAACATTTAAAATTTTTTTAAAAATAATTTTACGCCGTAAACACGATCCATTTTTTCCTCTTTCGCATTTGCACCTCCAATCACCTGCGCGAAACATCGCGAAAAAACGCGCTTGAAATAAAAAAACCTCATCCCCGGCAAATCAATCGAGGAAACGACGGCGCGCGGGGGGGGGGGGGCGGTGCATTAGTAGCTTTGCGCGTCCCGTTTAAATCCCCGGGCGCCGGCTCGGCGCGTCCGCCTTTTAATCAAAGCGAGCTCTCGACGCGCGCGCGCGCGGCTTCCCGCCTGGTAACACCCCAGCAGCGATGCTCAAGCTGTCACTTTGCGTAATACACGATGCGCGACGCCGCTATCTCTCTCTCGCCCCGCCGCGCGAAAACATCTAACGGCTGAGTGTGTATAAGCGAGCCGCGCCGTACGTTTCCGAGGCGAGCGCGGAAAGCGAGAATATCGCCGCGCGGCTGGGCAGGGTGTCTTTTTGGAGTCGCGGGGCGCGGAGGGAAGGTATAATTGCTGGGTCGTTGATGATGATGGGTGTTTGTTGCCGGAAGGGATGCGGGAAAGGGATTTTTTAGGGTTACTTTTTTTGGAAATTACGACGCGGGTTGTAAAGGAAAATTGGAGTCGTCACCGGTGAGAGAGCCGGTGAGAATGAATTTCCAGAAAAACTGCTTCCCATGACATATTTTCTATTTCTACGTCTGCTTTAGAGAAGTAGATTTCAATGAATATTTCTCAGGAAAATTTTTATCACCGGGGTTTTATTTTTACTCTGTATATTAAAGCATAAAATGCATAACGGGAATATAAGATATTTATTACAAACTCATACAATTAACATAAACAGCATGCATGTAATATACCTTAATAAAACTCCGTTTTAAAAGCGCTACTTTACATTTTACGTTCAAAAGAATACAAGCCCCTGCAATTTTAAAAAATATAAAGATCCCATAAACTTCAGTTTGAAATTTCAATTAAAAAAATACACTTCTTACCCTGTGTGCATACATCAATTCTTTGTTACACACACGCCAAAATAAATCCTCAACTACTTAAAAAGCAATCGTCATCAGACCCACTTAATCCCCTTAATTTCAATAATTAACCAATCACTTCTCGTCTCTCCGCCAAAAAGAGAGAGAGAGACCCCCTTCGCCGCTTCCGCCTCTCTCTTTCTCTCTCTCTCTCTCTCTCTGTTTACCCGCCTCCCCCGCCCCACGTCTTTCCCTTATCTCCGGCGGGCCTAAACCCACCCATAAAAGGGCGCGAACTCTCTCGCTCGGTCGGTCCTTTGATTTCCTTGATTACGTTTTAACCTGACAGGTGTCTCTGCGCCGACAAACGCGCGAGCGGCAAAAGAGAGCCGCGCCGCGCCGCGCGTTTGATCTCGGCGCGAGAGATAGAGAGAGAGCCGCCGGCTGATCCTTATTAGGACCGGCGCGCGCTTTTACGCTTCCTCCCCCCGAGCTCTTTAAAAGCCTTCGAGCTGACTCGCTGCGAAGGATATGAATGCAGCGATGCCGATTCGTTTTTTACGACGACGCACCGCTCCGCTCTCCGCTTTCGCTCGAGCTGCCGCTGTAACGTTCTCGTTAAACGGATGCTCGTTTAGTTAAAGATCACAGCGTCGACTATATAATACCGGCAAGTCATCAGAGAACGTAAACACTAACGAGCCGAGCCGATATATTTTTCCAAGCATCGATATCCTCCTCTCATTCAAACGATTCGATTCCTCCGCCAAGACGAGCATTATCGTATGAAATGATTACCCGTTAACGAGGCACGGAAAGGGGGGGCCGTAGCACAGTCATCCGTGAAGACACAGCTCGCGCCGACGCCGGCGGGATCACGATATCAATGTCGCCCGGGGGGACGACACTGCCGCTGACAGCGCAATTATCTCCTCTGTCGCGCTCTCTTGCGGTCGCGCGGACCCCTCGCAGCCACCCATATCCCCCACCCTCCTCTTGACTTACGGAGGGGGAGGCGCTCGTTATTATTATCCGCCGGCTGCCAAGTGACACGACGCCCACACGCGTCACGGATCAGATTAGGCGTCGCGGCGCCATTGTCGCTTTTTATAATGTGTATTTATATGTATGGGACGATGTCACCGGCGGATTTTTGACGGAGCGCGATTTTCGGGTTTATCGGGGATCGGCGGCATTGTTCGGGGCGCGGGTTTTGTATATGTATAATTAATGCGGAGAGGTTTTTGGGGATTGGCGCGGACAAGTTAATTAGAGGAGGTCTGGGGTGGAAGGGTTTGGTGCGGAGAGCTTTTGTACGAATGGAAATGTTTTAATTTGGCGTTGCGGCTGGTATATATTAACAATTAGCGGAATTATTTTGGCTTTTTTCTGAATTTCCAAGCGGTTGGGAAAGCTTCGACTGGTGTAGTAAATGACCTATATTATTTACTAAAAATACGTTGAACTATTTAAAAAAAAAAAAAAAAAAACCATTTACTCCGCAACAAATTACAAAATTTATTTCCGTCTTATAATACTCTTTTAGCTTTGCAGCCTGGCGGAAAAAGCACGGAAAGAGAGTCTCTCCATTTTTTTTTAAAACCTTTTCCCCCGAGCAGAGGAGCTTGGGAGAAAGGAAACTTTATTATCCTTCCGGCGTTAGGAGGCGCATCTCCCGCCTTCGCGCGAAAAGCTCGAGAAGTCTTGAGCAGCGCGTATACACCGCCGACGCGAGCTTTTTACTTTAATTAGGTGGCAGTTTATGGCCTTAGGCAGCGATTTCGGCCGAGCGGTTTAGGGCGCGAATGGATATTAAGTTCGCGATCATTCATTTTGTTCTTACATATCGGGAGTTTTAAAATAAGAATACAATAGGTTAGCCGTTGCATTTTGTGCAGAATGTGAATTTTTCGTTATTGTAATACAATATAACGCAAGAATATTTACAAGCATAATTATAGCTTGTTTGATTTTCGCATACAAGATCAATGCATTCATCCTCACAATAACGTTTCTCCCAACGATATATCAGTCCCAATTACGAAACGACCACTCTCGATGAATTTCCAGATCCATCAAACATATCCCTCCTCACAAAAGCGCGCGCGCAGCTGCTGATCATTACAAAATCCCGCGGCGATCCTCGAATCTCTCGAATCCATCGTCGCCGGTCCATTAATCGACAATATAGTATAGCCATCACATCCCGGTCCTCGAGCGCGGAAAAACACCGCGTCCGCTCCTTGGATTAACCGGGCGGCGACGACAAAGCGATTGTTGTCCTTGGTAATTAGACTGCCGGCTTGACGCCCCGTAGCAATTGCGTCGATGTTTGGGTTTCGGGCGCAGCCCCGAACTCTCTTTTCGCCGGGGCAGGGGGGGAATATCGAGGCTGCGCCCCGGTGTTGTTTCAATGCGGCTTCCCTCCAAAGCGGGCTGTGTACGACGCTCTTTTGCTCGTCTTGTAAGTGGAGTACGCGATTGAACGATAACATTGGCGGGGGGGAGAATCGTCGCGAGTGATTTGAGACGCCGAGGTTGATGTATTATAGTGATGTAAGGGTTTAGCGGTGATATGATTTGACGCGGGAATTGAAAAAAAGAATCTTGGAGGGTTTTTAAATTTTATGATTTTTTTGTTTTATTTAGAAATTTAAGGAGTGGGAAATGCAGTGTTTAATTTGCTAATTAAATGATAAGGTCGGGGGCTAAAATAAATAAGCGTGAAATATAATTATGTATAGAAAGTAAATGCAATACTTCGCGTTACGTTAAATGAAGAGTGTATAATACAGCTTTAGAATTACTCTGTATTATTATTTCTCTTATTTTCATAAAAAACAAAGTGTATATTTAGAATAGAAGATAATGTGAATCCATGATAATTATCAAAAGCTAATTTCCCTAAATAATTTGAATTCTAGTAGTAATAAACTAATAATTCTTCAATACAATCGGAATGTAATTCCGCTAAATATTTCCGCGCCGAGGAGAAAATTGTTGTATGAAAATTAATATCGCCATTCACGACTGGGATTTTCAGTATCGAAAGCGTGCAAATCGAATTTCCCGTACATTTTTCAGTTCATTTGAATAATTACTTGTCTTGTCAAAGCATTCACCGTAAATCTCTTGCACTTACATAAAACTCCTAATATTCTAAAAAGCTATTACATCCGCACCCGAAAATCCAGCGGCGCCCTTAATCACACATTAGCTCAAGATTACAGCCCGCCGCTCATAGCCCGAAGGCTCGGCGTATAAAAAGTCCGAAATCAGGCCGCCAACTTTACCCCCCCTCCCCCCTCCCTTCCGAGGCCGCCCTTCAATTTCGCTCGTATATATACATATATCGCCGCGCGGCGGCGCCATTGTTACCCCCCTCCGGATCAGCGCTGGAATAATACCTGCTAATGGCTCGAGGTTTTAAGGTGACAAACCCGCGGATGATTCGCTTTTAATTTGTTTGCCTTGAAAATAGCGCGGGAGTGCTGTTGATTCGGCGGGCGGCGCGCTTCTCCTCCTCTTTTTTTTTTATTATATATAATACGTACCCTAACGGCAGGCGGGCCGGGAAGGAAAATATTTCAAGAGGATTTCCGATGGGTTTTGCATGCGAGACGATGCGTTATTAGAAAAAATATCGACGCGCTTTTCGGGGGGGAAATGGAGTTGTTGTCGCGTCGGAGGACAATTATATATCGTTCGTTGGGGGGGAGAGTTGCGCGGTGTGTCGAGAACGCCGGAATACGTCGGCTTAGCTGTGTGTGGATTCTTTTTAGTTGGAGTGCTTTAGCTTTAGCGGCGTGGTAAAACATGAAAATAGGCTCGGAAGGCGTTTATCTTTCTGGCTTTCACGGAGAAAAGTCACAAAAGGCAAAGTGACAAAACGTTGTCATAATATGCGGCGTAAGGCATATAATATATGTAATCTCGTAAGAGATTGGGAAGCCATTAAATACTAAAGAAAAAAAATGTACGGCACAATAGAATTTTCAATGAGTCTTTTGCTGAATTGTTTATTTTGTGTATTTTTAACTGGATGAATTTTACAAGAATTTGAAAAGAGAAATAACAATATTGATTATTATCTGCCCAATGTGAAAATTCTCGAATGCCATTTAATTTATATAACGCGAGGCAAAATAAATAAAACTTCGAAGCCAGCATGATATTAAAATCATTTAACATCACTACCTTTATTTACAATATCTTACGAAGCAAAGAGATCGCACAGGTCAGCCCTAACCAAAATACACTTTCCAAACGCGCATTAAATACACTTTGAAAATCAATCTGCACCGCGGCGCAGTAACAACAATATATCCCAGCCGCGCAGCAGCGGCGGCGGCGTTCTCGTTATAATCGTCACAGGCTTATCGTTTCCCGCAACTGAGAATTTTCCCGGCTCTCTCGTTCACTCATACACGGCGACTCGGCGGGTGGGGGGAGGGGGGAGGGGCTCTCGACTCTCGGCCGGGGGTTTAGAATCTCCTCGCGTTTGCAGCGGGCAAAGCTCGCCGGCATTTGTCGCTAAAATAATTAATTAGCTCGGTCTCTGCGCTTGCCACACCTCTGCGCGGCGCATTATAATTGCGCCGGGCTTTAATGAAAAGCTCCCCGGCCGTGTTTGAGTCGCGCTCGCTGAACAAAAAGTGCAAATTACTGCCACTGCGCGCACAGAGTGAGAGAGGGAGCTGCTGCCGCTCTTAGCCGGGCTTTATTCGAAGTTTATGCACCGCTGATGCTGCTATAGCAGCGGTAATGGGTAAATTATAATGCGACTCCTGCGCGCTCTCGTAAAAAGCTTTCTTCGCCGGGGAAAGCGAGCTTTCCCCGGCGTTATACGCGAGGCTCCTTTTGATTCGCGGCCGCGTGTGGATCGTCGGGTTCGTGTGCGCGGGACGTTGTTGGGTAAGATTAAAAAAAATTGCCCGAGCGCTAGCTTTTTTTGGGTACTTGAAATTAAACTTGGAATTTTGTGGGTTGTTAATTACAATTATAAGTGGTGTGGATGAAATTTGCAAAATTTGTATTATTTGTAAAGCTTTTGGGCGCAATGTTTTATCAAAGCTACTTCATTTTGTAAAAAATCAGCGGATGGATCGCGCTTTTACAAATATATATTTTAATTTTGCAAAGTGTCACGAGAAAATATTTGATTAATTAGTTAGCAGCAAGGGAGTTTAAAGCTTTTACGAATTTATCCTCCGCGAAAATACATTTGTTCGTTAATAATATATTTTTGCAGGCTTGATTAATTTTATTTCCAATACAAATACTTCAATACACTTACCACCAAACAGTGAAAGAACCCTCATACATAATTCTTTAAAAACTTAATACTCGCACATTGACGTCGTCATTCTCGGCAATATTATCAGCCGTGGGCGCAGCCAGAACGAGCAAGCGCCATAATAACGTATTTAAACATTAATTAAAGGAAGCAAGGAAAGAGAGGGAGAGAAGCGTGGCTCGCGCTATAATATAAAGCCGGCCAGAATCTCGTGTTACGCTATTAACCACCGCCGGCTTTACGCACAGCGGAACAACAGTAGTCAAATCAAACACGAGGCTATTAACTGGGTCAACAATATTACCGAGGGTTTCGGGGTACTTTGGCTCGTCCACTTTGACGTCTGAACTTCCTCTCTCTTGCTTTCTCTTTCTTCTCTCTCTCCACCGCTCTTTCTCTCTTTGCCCGAGCGTATTTTCTTTTCTCCCTCTCGGCTCGGTTTCGTCGTGCCGCGGAATCGCTTCTGTCCTGTCTGCGATATATACGTCAAAGCGCTTTGCTCTCCCCGTCGTTTCGGCGAAAAAGCTGCTTTGCATTAATCATCGAGTGATTCTTGTTTGTTTAATATGGTAATACATTTTTTGAGCTTTCGAATCGACCTTTTGTACGTGTGGTTAGTGTTAAAAAAATTTTAAATCAACATTCTGAAAATATATTTGAAAATATATAACTATTGAAACATTTTAATTTACCTTTTGCAAAACACTATAAGAATACGGCTAAATAAATCGAAAGTTTCTTTATACTTTAAAGCGTGCATTTTCGCAAATATAAAATATACCCAATAATTCATGATAATTTTTCTATCGTTCCAGTTTCAATAAATCCAAGTGTTATTCCACATAAAAACAACAACATTTTCTCTAAACAATCACTGACCGGTCCCCCTTACAACCCTCGAAAAACCAAAACCTCGACAAGCCAAAACCCACGTCTCTCCCGGAGCACCTCCAGCCGGCACTCAATTTGTACGATTGTATGCCCAAGAACAAAGTATACAACACTTCCCGGAGCGGCCGCTCGCAAACAGCTGCAGCCCCGCGCGGCCTGCCCCTCCCCGAATCTCGAAATTTTTCACCCAAATCCAGCGCGGACCGGTGCAAATTTCCGCGCGCGCCGCTCAAAATAAATATAGCTCCTCTCTCTCTCTCTCCCCGATACGATTTGGCTTCTTTCCCATCGGCAATATTGTTTTAGGCCGAGAGAGGAGGAGAGAGACGAGTCACGTTAAGTCTTGTAATACGAGAAATTACCGGCGGCGCGCCCCCGCGCTTATTATATATATTGTATCGTGTTTGCGTCGGCCTGGGCAAACAGGACCGCGAGCGCGCCTTTCCGTTCTGCTACAGTAGATGCCTCGGTAATTTTTCGGCTTTTCGCGCTGACACTGCGCCCAAATTCTGTTTCGTTGCTGCTGAGGCTCCTGCGGATTTCGTTCGAAGTCTTATTTATAGAGTTAATCGAAATTAATTGGAATCGATCGAATGTAAAGTAGGTGGGAATTTAATCAGACAATTTATTTATATTTCATAAGGTAAAAGTGTAGTCAAGATGGAGCGGGATTTCGGATGAATCTTCAGAACTCCTATTAGTATATTTGTTTACACAATATTACAAACATTTTTTTTTTTTATAACTTTCAAATTTACAAATAAGATGAATAAGAACATATTCATTAAATTTTGAAATATCTAATACAAAACTCAAAATAAAAATAAACATAAAAATTTCACTCGTAAAACATTTCTTTTATTACAATGTAAACAATAATAAGAATACAAATTATTCCATACAAAATAGCGTACTTATGTTTTCTACTTTATTTCAGTAACATCGTTTTTTTCATCACAAATTGAGTTGGTCAAATCAAGATCGTCTGTAGATCTGAAAATACCGCCAAAATTGCAGAGAATAAAATAAGCTGCCATTTTCTTGAGGTAATTGACTTTGTATTGCTCAGCCATGCTAATGATTTGAAAGACATTTTCGATCGTCAAATTTTTACTAATTATTTTTGCGCAAATAAATTTGAGTTCATCATCTAAAGCATATTTATCAGCTGCTTTTAAAAGATTTATAGCTTGATCATCGTTAACACTATCTGCATCAATAGCACCCGTATAAACATATAATAGCAGCTCCTTCATGACTTCTGGATCTACATCGTCAATTTCTACTCTATTTTCCTTCTTTTCTTTCATGTCACTGTTAAACATCGCATAAAAGACTGGACTTTGAGCAGCAAGTATCGTTTTGTGTACTGGAAATTCTTTATTTCCTACGACTAGTAATGCATCACTCATATTTGCATTTTCCAATAAAATTTTAAACTTTTGTGATCCTTTAGAAGTTTGAAGTTGCAAAGTTTTATTTGTTTTACAACTATCATAATTATTAATTAATTTTATTATAAGTTCTGCTGATTTACGCCTCCCCAAACAACAACATGCGGTTGGAACTTTATATTCTATACTAGATTCTATGTGAAAATTTAAATAGTTGCTTGAACCGATTCTAGTAGTGTCATCCTCAGTGGACAATTGAAATTTTACACTCAAAGAATCGAATTCAGACTCTAAAAGTTTCATACGAAAAACATTTGAATCTACGATTATTATCCACCTTGTCTCAAAAGGGAAATCGAAATGTAATATTTTAGTTAGACCTTTTGACACTTTAAGGCAGCGGCAGCATTCAACTTCTTTGAGTTTACAACTTAAATGTAAAATGGTGCGAAGACAAACGACGTCACACATGTTTTATCTGGAACATCAAACCTAAAGTTTAAACAACCCTGACAAAGTCAAGTAAAAAAAGAACGCAATTCCTTTAAAATACCTTATAAAATAATTGAAATTCAGGTCCTTTTTCCACGTACAATTCAGTCAATCACACTTTCTCAATATTTTCACAATTAAACGTCGTTGGTACACAGAATCTTCTGCCAATCACTAGTGATAAATTCGTTTACAGTCCTTTTCTCTTCGTCGGCGAAGAAATCAAACTTCCAAGCCGTTCGTCTTTGCACTTTACAGCGAGCGACGAATAAAGAATGAGAAATCACCTTGCGCGTGCTGACAAAAGAAGCGAGGGCCCGAAGAGAGGGAGCGCATAGAGTTGACCAATCAGAATCACCTTCTTACTTGTTTTTGTTGATCAGAGCGTGAGTATAGCGTTACCGCGCCAGCAGACGAAGTAAGAAACGCGATGCCATGTGTAAGTCGAACAAAAGTTGCTGACGGCAGTAATAGAAGCGGAAGGTCTACATAGACAGTCAAAAATTAAAAACCAAATGGTCGCCAATATTTACAAAATCATCGTATCTGCTAAAGAATATGAAGCACATAAATATTTAATTTTAGTTCTTATGCATTATAAATTTCGATTTAGTTAGTTGGCAATGTTAAAAACAATATTTAAAAGAGTATAAATGTAAAAGAAACTAAAAAATTATTTTTTAAATTATTATATTCGATCAATTTTATATGTATTAAAAATTTCTAATGTATAACGAATGTAATCAAAACATTTACAGCAAAGGCAGTAGCGTATCCAGTTCCAGGAATTTTATAATCTATAAGAACTTTATAATTAAGATCAGTGAGTTACATTATTCTTTAAAAATGATTTGCGATGGAGCGAACTTTCAGATGAATTTTCAGAACTCCTATTCGTATGTTTGTTTATAAAATAAAAAATTTTGTTTACAACAATCATTTTAAGACTCAATAGGTTACGAATAAGATGAACACAAGATCATATTGATATACGATATATACCTTGAAATATCTATAAAACTCAAAATACAAATTAAAATTTTACTTCAAAAACCATTTCCTTCATTTTAATGTAAACAACAAATAATAATATCTAAGAATAAAAATTATTCTGTACAAAATAGCATACTCATGTTTTCTGCTATGTTTCAGTAACATCTATTTTTTCATCACAAATTGAGTTGGTCAAATCAAGATCGTCTGTAGATCTGGAAATACCGTCAAAATTGCAGAGAATAAAATAAGCTGCCATTTTCTTGAGGTAATTGACTTTGTATTGCTCAGCCATGCTGATGATTGGAAATACATTTTCAATCGTCAAATTTTTACTAATGATTTTTGCGCAAATAAATTTGAGTTCATCTAAAGCATATTTATCAGCTGCTTTTAAAAGATTTATAGCTTGATCATCGTTAACGTTATCTGCATCAATAGCACCCGTATAAACGTATACTAGTAACTGCTTCATCACTTCTGGATCTACATCGTCAATTTTTACTGCATTTTCCTTCTTTTCTTTCATATCATTGTTAAACATCGCATAAAAGACTGGACTTTGAGCAGCAAGCACCGCTTTGTGCACCGGAAATTCCTTATCTCCTACGATCAGTAATGCATCACTCATATTTCCATTTTCCAACAAAGTTTTAAACTTTTGTGAAACTTTAGAAATTTGAGGCTGTAAAGTTTTATTTGTTTTATAACTATCATAATTATTATCTAAATTTATTGCCAATATCGGTGAATAATCTTGAATACTGCAAGTCTTACATTTAGGTTCGTCTGGAAATTTGTAATCTTTGCTATCGCCTACGTGAAATTTTGAATATTGTTTTACACCTATATCATAAGTGCAAGGTAACTTTAACAGAAAACGTACACTCAAAGAATTGAATTCAGACTCTAAAAGTGTCACACGAAAATAATTTGAATCTACGGTTATCTTCCACCTTGTCCCGCAAGCGAAATTTAAACGTACTATTTCAGTTTGACCTTGAACCACTGTCGGGCAGTTTTTGCAGACCTGAATCACTCCTAGATTAGAAACAATAAAGGTGGAATTGGTACGGATCAAAGTCGGGTCGTTCATTTTTTTATCTGAAACATCAAAGCTAAAATTTGAACAACTCTGACAGTGACAAATAAGAAAAGAACGCAATTCCTTTATATACCTTTTGAAATGTATGAAATTCAGAACTTTTCTTCGCGTAGAAGGCAGTGAATCGCACTTTCTTAATACTTTCACAATTAGACGTCGTTGGTACACACTAACTTCTGCCAATCACTAGTGATAAATTCATTTAATCCTTTTCTCTCCTTCGTCGGAAAAACCAAACTACCAAACCGTTTGTCTTTGCACGTTACAGCGGGCGACGAAATATGAATGAGAACTCGATGTTCGCGCGATGACAAAAGAAGTGAGGGCCCGAAGAGAGGGAAAGCTAGAACATAGAGTTGACCAATCAGAATTACTTTCTTACTTGTTTTTGTTGATCAGAGCGTGCGTATATCGTTACCGCACCAGCAGACGAAGTAAGAAACGTGATGCCATGTTTAAGTCGAACAAAAGTTGCTGACGGCAGTGACGAAAGCGGAAGGCCTATACATGTAGACAATCAAAAATTAAAAACAAAATGCTCGCCAATATTTGCAAAGTAATCGTTCGTGTCTGCTAATGAATTTTTAAGTAAATATATATTTAATTTTAGTTTTTATGCGTTGTAAATTTCGATTAGTTAGTTGACAATGTCAAAAATAATATTTAATGTACATACAATGAAACTAAGAAATTATTTTTTTAAATTATATTGAATCAATTTTATTATTATATTAAATGCAACAAAAATTGTTAATGTAAAACGAATCGAATTAAAAGATTTAGTTTCAGGAATTTTATAATCTAATAATTATAAAGAACTTATAAATAAGGTCATCAGAGTGTAACATTGTTTCGCCGAAAACGATTTACGATCGAGCGAGCTTTCCGATCAATTTTCAGAACTCCTATTCGTATGCTTATTTATGGAATAAAAAATTGTTTTCATAAGTTTCAATTTAAGATACAATAATATGAGAGTAAAATGAACATAAGGCCATAATCATTATATCTTGAGGTATATATTATGTAAAATTATATGTAAAAATTATGATTTAAATTTCTCTCGCAGAAGATCTTTTATTTCAATATAAAAAATAATATTTAAGAATACAAATCATTCTACATAAAATAGCGGACTTATGTTTTCAACTATGTTTCAGTGGCACTTTTTTCTTCATAAAAAATTGGTTTAGTCAAATCAGGATCGTCTTCACATTTTAAAATATCATTAAAATTACAAAAAATAAAATAAGCTGCAGCTTTCTTGAGGCAATTCAGTTTGTACAGCTCAGCCATACTAATGATTGCAAATACATTGTCGATCGTCAAATTTTTTCTAAGTACTTTTGCGCAAATGAATTTGAGCTCTTCTAAAGCATATCTATCAGCTGCTTTTAAAAGATTTACAGCTTCATCAACGCTAATATTACCTGCATCAATAGCACCCGTATAAACATATAGTAGCAGCTGCTTCATGACTTCTGGATCTACATCGTCAATTTTTACTCTATTTTCTTTCTTTTCTTTCATGTCAGTGTGAAACATCGCATAAAAGACAGGACTTTGCGTAGCAAGCACTATTTTGTGTACTGGAAATTCTTTATTTCCTGCGACCAGTAACGCATCACTCGTATTTGCATCTTGTAACAACTTTTTAAACTGATATGAAAAATTAGAAATATTGGATTGCAGATCTTTAATACTTTTATAGTCATTATATTCATGAGCTAAGTATATTATAAGATCTATTTTGTTGCACACACTTTCACACCGATTCGACGAACAACTACATATAAAGGGCTCATATATAAAGTACTCTTTTCTTTGTCCTACGTCAAGACGTGAATATGATTGTAGATTTACAATTATTCTAGAATTAATCTTCAATTGAAAATCTACCCATAAATAATGGCAATCAGAATCTACAAGTACCAAACGTAAAGCGTTTGGATCTAAGATTACCAACCACTTTGTTTCAAAAAATAATTTAGAATGTAATGTTTTGGTTAGGCCTGAAGTCAACAACCCACAACGTGTGCACATACGTCCAGTTCCTATGTTCATATACGTAAACTTTGTAACGTTTTGAACGCTATCGTAGTTGCTCATTTTTTATCTGAAACATTAAACCTAAAATTTAAAAAACCTCGACAGGGACAAATGAAAAAATAACGCAATTCCTTTTTGTACCTTATAAAATGACTGAAATTCAGATGCTTTTTCCGCGTTCAAGTCAGTTAATCACGCTTACTCAATGTTTTCACAATTAAAAGTCGTTGATACGCACAATCTTCTGCCAATCACTGTTATACATTTATTTATTCCTTCTCTCTCCTTCGGTAGAAAAACCGGGCTATCAAGTCACTTGTTTTCGAACGTTACAGGTTACAGTGAGCGATGAAAGATGAATGAGAGGACCGACCACCTTGCAGCCTTGCACGCTTTGACAAAAGCGAGGGCTCGAAGAGAGGGAGCGCATAGAGTTGACCAATCAGACACTTTCTTACTTGTTTTTGTTGATCAGAGCGTGCCTCGCCTTACTGCACAAGCAGCAGAGTAAGAAATGCTTCACCATGGAAGGCCTATATACATAGACAGAGAATCAAAAGTTAAAAGCAAAATGCCCGCCAATATTTGCAAAATAATCATGTCTGCTAATGAATTTAAAGTAAATATATATATATTTAATTTTAGTTTTTGTGCGTTATAAATTTGGATTTGGTTAGTTGACAATGCTAAAAATAATATGTAAAAGAGTATAAATGTATAATGAAACTAAGAAATTGGATTTTAAATTATTATATTCAAACAATTATAAATGAAAAAAAAATTACTGATGTAAATAATATGTAATAATACGTAAAAATTCTATATTGGCACATTAATTTGCACGAAGTTAACTTGAAAAATGACAAAATACCGATTTTTCCGCATTGTTAAAAAAAAATATTTGTTTAACGCAAAAGAAATAATTTTCAAATAAGACCAATCTACTAAATTAAAACCATT